>PYAF01000497.1:739891-791030 GCA_007407185.1 Glycine tomentella | reverse complement strand
ACCTGCCTATTTAGTTGTTTATGTTTTATCTGGATCAGCATATGGCTTGTTTTATGTTCTCTGTTATGTGGTTTTATATTCCATGCATAATGTAATCAAGATAAACGATTCTATCGCTTCCGCCACGCGTTTGTTGACGCCGATAGCGCGCTTATGATATTATTAATGATAACATGCCGGAGACGTCCGGGGTGTTACACCATACCTGATATGTCAGAGCCAACCTTCATTAGTTCTAGCTATTAGGCACTCCACTTGTGAAAGTTTGATTGATGTTTGGAAGGTCTTGTTTCTAGACAGTGGAGACTTTAGTATCAACATTTGCCTTGAGTTAAACAATTGCAAGTCATTCTCCTTCATCACCACTTAAAACCTTTTTTCTATTAACTGTCCAACACTCATTAAGTTGCACTTTGTACATAGTACAAATAGAACTTCCTCAATCATTGAAGCCTTGACATCTTTTCTCTAAATTACAATTTTTCTCATGCCTTCTTCCATTAGTGATATGCTATCAGCAAATTTGATTTGAGTCTTCTTGTTTGGATCAAACTCAATCAACCAATCTTATAACCAATCATATGGTTTGAACATCATGTATCAAGATACCAATTTTCACTATGTGATTCACCTTCACTTGTTGTCATCATCAACAAAACTGGATCAGAATCATACTCATGCTCCTGGGCAACATTGGCTTCTTCACTGTTATTTCTACTTGACTTCCCTTTCTTGAACCAACACTCATCAGCATAGTGACCATATTTTTCACTATTAAAGCATTGCACCTTCCTTTTGTCATACCTTTTTTTTCCATCTTTACCATTTGAATTCTTCCAAGACCCTTTGCTATTGGATTCTGGTTTTTCTTTCTTCTTTCCAATTTCCTTTTGAGTATTTTCCTTTCTATGATCCCTTCTTCCAGTTCTTTCCACCATTGTTTCTTTTAGAGGTCTAGACTTACAGGGCTTGGTCTACAGTCTTCAACTCACCTCTCTCAAGTAGTTTCAATTCTTGAGCTTCTAAAGAACCTTGTAAAGCAGTTTCAATTCTTGAGCTTCTAAAGAACCTTGTAATTTTTTGATCTTCATAGCTTTAAAATCCCTTGATTCTTCAATTGTCACAATTATATAGTCAAATGAGGGGGTTAAGGTTCTCATGATCTTTTCAATCACTGCTTGATCAGGGACCTTTTCACCACAATTCTTTATTTGATTCACAAGATTTAATACTCCTGTGAAGAATTCTAAAATCCTTTCACTGGACTCCATTTGAATCAACTCATATTGCCTCTTTAGTGATTGAAGTCGCACTTTCTTGACATTTTCATCACCCTTGAAGCACACTGCAAGAGTATCCTAAGCCTCCTTTGCTGAACTGGTTTCTTGAATTTTCTCAAAGATATTTGGATCCACACATTGGCAGGTCAGAAACAATGTTCTTCCATCAATCTTTAATTCCTCCCTGTGGGCTGCTATTTGTGCCTCAGTTGCCCTTCCACTCAGTGCTTTAATTCCTTTCTCAACAACATCAAGCACACCTTGAAATCTGAAGAGAACTCTCATTTGAGAACACCATCTATCCCAGTTCTTGATTCCTTTAAGAACTAATAGATTCCCAAGAATGCCATTATTCCTGTCATGATCCTTCAACTGGTACGTGTATTGAGTTGTGCAAATCGAACCAAAATCTTTGTATACCAATCTGTTAGAACAAATTGAAGGAGATGATTAATGACAATCTATTCT
Organism: Glycine tomentella; assembly: GCA_007407185.1. Lineage (NCBI taxonomy): Eukaryota > Viridiplantae > Streptophyta > Magnoliopsida > Fabales > Fabaceae > Glycine > Glycine tomentella. The sequence goes on along the minus strand of PYAF01000497.1, from coordinate 789,282 downwards.
TTAGAAAAGAAGAAAGAAAGAGATTATGTTCTTGGAGAGAAAAGATGAAATGACAAATGTGTTGTGCATCATTAGAATGTTTCTAACTATTAGGTGTTACAACACCACTCCTCTTATATAATTCAACACATAGTTGATAATTAGTTATAATTATCACTCTCAACATTTCCTTAGCTGTTGTAACATATATACAACTATATAACAACTAAGACCAAATGATATTAGGTTGTTTAATTATATTCTATCATATTTCAACATAAGTGAATAAATTACGTAATTTCAACATACGAATGTTAATAACATTACTGTCGCAAGTTTAGCTATGTCCATGAAAAAGAAGAAGAAAACAAGGGAAGGAAAGGTAAGTGAAGTACCCATATTTATTCGTCAAGGGTCGATAAGAAACCTCAAGTAGTTTTCTCTATTTGACAAGTAAATATAATAGTATAAACTAGTGAATACTCTCTTCAAAAAAATAAACTAGTGAATATTTATTTATTAAAATAATATAAAAATATATCATGTCTAGGTATGGTCGGGTTAACCCCAATATTGGCTTGAATTTATCCTAACCCAATATAAATCTAAACGGGATTTAGGATATAGGACTTCTTTTTGCTTGAGAGATAGGTTCAAACTTGACTAGAGGCACCAAGAGTTGATTTGAGTTATAAGGAATTGGTTAGGTTCCTAAACATTCTGAGGCGTGCCTATGTGAATTTAAAAATCAAAACACAACATGATCAAACTATTCTGGGGTTGTCACTTCGAAGAAAATTTAATCCAATCATTATCTCTTACTTGAGAGTTAACCTCAAGACTATGCTAATGAAAATGTCAATGTAAATAATATAAGCGTACAAAAGTATAAAATAAAAAAGAGTAGTAAAGGTCTAATTTAAAAAATATAAATAAATAAATTCCTTTATTAATATATTCTTATAACTTTATAAAAACATTATCATCCTTTAAGTTTCATATGGATTAGAAATGAAATAGAAAAAAAAAAATTAAAGTAGGAGGAGAGATGAGAGTGCAGAAGGGAGAGAATTAAGAAAAGAAATACATTGCTTGTTTGGGTGAAGGGAGGAGGAGGGGATAAGAAAACCTTACCCAAAGTAGGGGTTAATGTTTAATGGTATTATATATATAATATTGTAGTGAAAATTTAAGTTTTTTAATATATCAAATTTTTGTTATTATATTTTTTCTTTTATATAATTTATTTATTTATTTTTATTATATTTTTTACTCATTTTAATAATTGGAGAGAATTTTTCTATAAATTTCTCTCGTAATTCTATATATTTAAATAACATATTTTTTTAAAACTTATTTTTACTTTACCTTTGGTCCTCTCTTTCTTTCCCACCTTATTTCATCTCTCATCCGAATAAAGTGGGAAAAAAAACCTATTATTCAAATAGAGAAAATAAGACACGAAAAGAAATTGAAAATTTTCTGTTCACTTATTTAAATAAGTAAAAGAGATCGGATAAAACAAACTTAGAGAAAAACTAAAAATAAATAAATAAAATATATAAAAAGTTATATTAATTAGACAAATTGTATTAAACTAAAATAATAATATTTTGAAAAAATTACACTAATACTCCTTCTTGAGATTGATACAATTACACATATATTTCCTTTTTTTCCCTGTAAGAAACTCCTTAACTTTTTTATTTTCGTTGCCGTCATGCTCCCTTTCTATTAAATGATATTTTAAAATAAATTTTAACTAGAAAATGTCCCCTACTCCATTTCACACCCTTCTACAGTCATGGCCATCAACAGTTTTCCTAATCAACAAATCCTACCCATCGTCATGGCTATCAATAGTTTTTCAAATCAATGATTCCCATATGAATCAATGTTCAATTTCAACAAGCATTAAACTGCGGCAAGCTTCGGGAAAATATGGCAAACAATTTGTTAATGGAATCAAATTCAGAAAAAAAAAAAAAATAAGCATCTAGAAAATCCATTAGCAATCACATAATACAAAAAAAAAACAATCATATAATTATTCAAAAAGCTTCCATTAACAACTGTTCAAAACAATACATTACACACTAAATAAAAAAGTGTTATAATACATCAAGCAAGTCTCAATAATCTCAAGACTCAACTACGCACTACTAATCGTAAGAATGAATTGCTTGAACAGAGGAAGACACAGAAGTGCCAAGTCTTCAAACCAAGAGTCTTCGGCGTCATCTCCAGTACTAGCGTCGACCTTTCTTCTTTCGATGTGTTAGCAAGTGATTCTGGTATAAGGGCCTTGGTGCTTGTGGAAACTGTGTGCTTGTCCATTGGAAGCACCAAAAGCACAACGTTTGGATCTCACACGACGCCATAAACGCAACCTTGGAACCCTTCTCAAGGCCTCTGATATGGGGGAATTAGACGCACCATGACAAGCTAGGAAATCCAAAAACACCTACAATCGCAACCTACAAACCCTATCACGCCTTTGATTTTCGGGAATTGCAAACATTGTGACAACGGAACCAAGAAATGCAACATCCAAACCCTATCGCGCCTTCGATTTTTGGGAATTACAGACACTATGACAACGAAACCAAGAAAGAAAACCTCCAAACTCTATCGCTAGCCTTTCGTTTTGGAAAAAAAAAATGGGCACTATTTTTATACTTAAGTGAAGGAGAATTTTGGATTTTAAAAAAGTTGCTGAAGACCTTTCCCTAATTGGACTTTAAGCATTAAAGTATCATTCGGTAGCAAAAAGAAATGGAAAGAAAGTAAAATAAAATTAAAATTTTAAATTAAAGTGTACGAGTCTCATCTCATTTTACGTTTTTTTTTTTCTGCAAACGAACAAAATATCTAAGATAAACCTAAATCATTACACTGGGAAGTGCTAAAGAAATGAAGAGAGTACATATGTAATAAATTAGAGCAAATCGCAAAGAGTACTGTTGGTATACTTTGCTCTACCATTTTTAACTTTTACATATATTTTTTTTTCCGTATTTCTTTCTTCTTTCCTGCACGCATGCAAAAGATAAACCAAGGGTTTCCATTGTGAAGAAGATAAAATTCTCCTTGGGATGTAAAATTGTCAAGGCCAGACCCACGTTAGCAAAGAGACAAACAAGCACCATATAATAGTATTTTATTGACTTTACAGCGGTATAGAATAGAATACTGTAGAGGGTAGACATAGGCAATGCTATAGGTTTCATAAATGGATGGAGTCTTGACGATGTCAGAGATAAAGCAAGGGTGCACAAAATCCTTGAACCTCTTCTGCCTCTGTTTCAACGCCAGAAATCATCATGTCCCTCTGCTTTGTTCTCTATCGCCATCATTGTGCCCACATCCTCCTCCTCCTCCTCTTCTCTTTCAACCACCCCACATACCTAAACCCACCACCATCATTACTACTTCTCACACCTCACTACACCAAAAAGAAAAGAAAAGAAAAAGTAAAGAAAATTATTAAGAAGATGAACAAGATCTCAATATTCCCTCCACTCTCATGTGTTGTTGTTGGTTGAAGAAAGAAAAACAAAAGCTAGCCAACATCATCGATATCACTTTCTTCTCTCTCTGACCATTGTTCCTAGTTTCTCACCGAACAAGGGTATGGTACTGTACAGTCTCTCTCTTCATTCTTTCTGGGGAATCAAGCGTTGTGGTCCGATCATTAATTAACTTTGCTACATCCCGCAAGTTAGTTAATTTGACTAGTCGATCTACTTTATATTACTAGCTTTTTATTTTAGTCATGCTTTTTTTGTAAACCCTTTTTCCTTAATTGGTGTGGGTTTCTTTTCTTTTTCTCTTTTCTCTCTTTTGAGTGTTTACATATCTAGGGTTTATATGTATGTTGTATCTGAAAAGTGGAAAGTTTGCAAGCTTGTTATCTTATGTTATTACTGTGTGCGTTTATGAGAGAGTATTATTGATCTTTACTGCTTTGGGCTAAGCTGTACTATTCTGGTTTTGGTAATTTCCTTCTTTGTATGAACATCTCTTTTATATATGTATTTGTGTTTAGTGATTCTTATATTTATGTTTATACCATCAAGGCTTTGAGCTTGTGAGAGAAAATAAATTAAATTTGAATTTTCTAGTTAGATCTGTGTGGCATGGTTTTGGTTACAATTTTCTCCTTTCACATATGGGATGATGACTTCATTGGAGAATTACTTAAAAGAGAGATATAATTTTACATGGATAAGTACAATAGTATTGAATACATAACATTATTACATGTTCTTGAGGTTCTGGGAAAGTTGAACCCATCTGAAAGCATATTCAAAAGGATCCTCACAATGAACAATTGGGTTTGTGCCTTCTTTTTTTTTTTTTTTCTCTCCTAGTGTTTTTCTCACCCAGGTTTGAGTGTGGGATTAACGCTCGGATTTCCACAAGGTAGTTTAAGTTGAACTAAAACCCTACACTGCAGGAAGAGTATGATACTTTTTTTCGAGTGTGTTTGATTGTGCTTTTCTGCTACCCTAGATTTTCTTTGTACTTGATCAATATTTAACAGATTTGGAAGGATTTATTTTGTGAAAATTAACTAGGACGTGCGCATTCAAATTAAAACATCAATTAAAACGTACTCATCAACACTCGGTTTAAAGCAGATCTATTGATTGATGGCTTTTTGTTTGTTCTTTTTTTGGATGATATCAAACACCCAAATTCTGATTTTCTGGGGAACCGTAAATACAATGATAATACATAAACACTCATATTATTTAAATACCTAATAAATATCTTTTATTTCTCTTTAATTTTTCTTTTCATGTTAAATTGTATTACTTATTAAATCTATATTTTCTTACTTCTATCTCTCTCATTATATATTTATTAGCATATTAGGCTCTGTGTATAATTTTGCTAGTAAATAATCTAGCAGAATACTTATTTAATGACTTTTGACAGAAATACTTATTTAATGATATGCACCTTATAATTATAGTTATATATTGCATGCTTCATAATTAGATCTACGAAACTCAATGGTCCTCATGATTTCCTTGGTCTTGAAATTCGTTCAGATCATTAATTCTGATGCATTCGTAAATTAACTAGTTCATCATTAACAGTTCTTATTTAGAATTTATTTGCAATTTTAACCTTGAAGATCATGTCTGAATTTTTACATTTATCTACATTATATTTTTAATTCATTTTTTTCTTACTTTATTAATCGCACTTGTTACTTCTTTCCTCATATCTTTTTTAGTATAATTGAATGATCATTTTTATTAATATTTTTGTAGCATTTAAATTAAACAAAATATAAAATAGAGTCTTTCCCTCTCTTTAGTTTATTCGAAGAAAGAATGAATGGAAGAGAAAAGGTTTTAAATTTTAAAGTGTGAAGAAATAAAATAGAAAAATATAATTTTTTTAATATATATCATATTCTAATCCCAACCAAATGGATCAAATTAATAGTTATGTAACTTTTATAATTATTTTATTATTTTATAATTTTTAATTAGATAATATTTTTCTAAAACTTACGTTGAATTAAAATTTCTTTTAAACATAAATCACAAAAAATTATAATAATCTAATATGATTTGTTATCTTATTTATATGGATTAAAATATGTATATAAATATTTTAAATATATTAAAATACAGATTATTTAATTAACTTTTAATATTGTTCAATTTTGATAAAATCTTAATAATAAATAAATATAATTTAATGGTTTAATTAATAAAAATTATATTTTATATTAAATTATCAAAATTATATAATAATTATCAAAATTATATTAGCGTAATTTAAATCCTCCTCTATATATATAACTTTCCCGTATTCTCTTTATTTTTATTCTTTTTCTTCTCATAAAGACATGGTTAGAAGTTCAATTTTTTTTTTAGCACGAAACGGTGTGGTCAAAACTGATTATAATATATGCGTTCGAATATTAGCCACTTATATACCGACAAAGTGAACACATTAAATGAGAATATATATATATATATATGTGTGTGTGTTTTCTTTAAAAAAGAAAACCCTCTTACAATTATAGTACACAAAAATAACACCTTTTGTAATTTGTGTACTACAAAACACGTATATAATTGACTATTAACCCGTTTGAGTATCCCACTGTACATGTCATTTATTGTACGTACTACGTTGACGGTTCACACAGGTCATCTTCATGAATTGCGATCAAAACGCACGCGTGCTTCTATAGACATTAATATTCTTTTGACTTATAGCTGTTAGCCTTTTTTTCCTTTTGTGCATGAAGATAATTAATAATTTCTCTCACAAATTTAGAAGCACAACTACGTAACGTACTAGTTAACGATATACTCTATATATATGGCTAAACGAAACAAGGTCAATTCACATGTTAGCGAAATCGGTGTCAGTAAAACATGCTAATAATCAATAAATATACTAGCTAGCTTTTTCAAACATAATGATCTTGTACTACTAATGTTTTTCAATTAACCAAATGCAACAAGAGCTACAAGACACGTTAATTTTGTCGGTTCTGGAACAACAATCATCTCACTGTTTACCCCCAATAAAAAGAACGCCTCAGTCTCACTGTGATTGTTTTTCAAAATTCGACTTAAGTCAAGCTTTCTGATTTTCACGTCGAATCGTGTCTATGGCACAACACGATGATTTGGAAAATAGAGTAATGAGAGAGCGTGTGGAGCACGGAACGTGAATTACAGGGCTTTGCTAGCTACCAGCAGCAAATGAAAATTAGCACTGAAAGAAATTTCCAAGATAAAGTTAATGAAAATGGAACCTAAAATAACGTGACATAAAATTCAACAGAATGTACGTAAAACGCGTTCATCAGTGGATGTCAGATTATTTTAGGTTAATTAGTGATTTTGATTCTGAAGTATGAATATGTAACTTAAATACTCAAAAAGAGTATGGCCTTTCGCCTTTGAAAGCATCATTCCTTCTCCATGGCATGGCATCCATCCAAATGCATTATTTTTTATCTTGTACTCAGCAAGAAAACAAACGAATGTGCAAATGCAGCTTTCATCTCAATCCCTTGCTTGTTTACTTTGCATAGGTTACACAAGCGGTACACTGAAGACCAATCCAATTTCCATGAGAATCAGTGCACGCAACTACGTCTCCAGATTCAAAGGGCTATTGAGCAAAGGCTTTGTCATTAGAGTGTTAGAGCATCTCTAATACAAGGAACTCAAATGGATTTTTTAAGTAATTTTTTGTGGTCTCCGCATTACTTTTTATAATCCCCACATTGTCATGTCATACCTAAGGAACTCATCCAATATTTTGCTCCAATACAATAAATCATAAAGAACTCAAAAAAATCCACATATTTATATACTTTTTTAATAAAACTTAACAAAATTTTCAATTTATTTGTTAACGGCTCTTTTCAATTTATTTGTTAACAGCTCTTTTTTTTTTCAATTTATTTGTTAACTGCTCTTTTCATTTTTTTATTCTATATCCAAGGACAATTTTATTTGTTAACGGCTCTTTTCAATTTATTTGTTAACAACTCTTTTTTTTTCAATTTATTTGTTAACGGCTCTTGATTTTTATTTCAAATCCAACGGCTATTTCCATTCTCATTAATGCATACAACAACTATTTTATTTTATGGTGTCCATCCACTCATCCAGAAGGTTCCTCAACAAAACCCATGCATCCCTCCCTCTTTCGCAACTTCTCTCTCACGCTCAAATGAAAGCGTCCCTTTCTCTCTGCTCTCTCCATTCTCCACTCACCAAAGACCACCCTCTCCTCTCTTCCACTCGGCCTCTACCCCTCTTCCACTCAGCCTCTACCCTCGACAATCACTCGGCCTCTCTCCCTTCTCCAAAGGAAAACCCCTTCAATCTTTGCTTCTCCACCCACTCCAGAAGAAGCTTTGAGAACACGAACAGCAAGAAACGGTGCGTACGGTCGGTCGCGGTCTGTCGAGGTGGTCAGGGTCGCCATCGCCTTCGAGGTCGTCAGGGTCGTCCTCGTCGTCATGATCTGTCGCTGTCGCTCCTCTCCTCTTCACGGTGCGTACGGTTCTTCATTTTTTTGCAACTATTCTTCATCTTCCTCTTTTGATTCATCAATTTGGGGAGAAACGGTTGGGAATAACAGAATTAGGGGATTTCACACCAAAATAATGCTTTTTTAATTGGGGAGATACGGTTCCTTATATAAGGAACCCAAGCTCCGCGGAAGAAATGGGTTTCGCCACATCACAAGGCTCCAATGCAAGAGAAAACGCAAGAAACAGGTGCTTAGCTTAAGAAACCCAGTAAGATGCTTGCATTGGAGATGTAACCTTACCTAAAATAATGAGAAATTTTTTTTGACACAACTCTAAAGGCAAAACAAAAAGAAAAAAGGGAATCCCCCTTAAATAAAAATGATTTATCCTCTCCTAGGTAAGAGGATGCGCACCTTAACTTAACCAAGACTTTTTAATATCAATTTCATGGATGATTTTAAACATTTAATTATATTATGTATTAATTATTATTTTTCAATTAAGTGTTTTATCATTTATGATATTAATATATCTTTTTTTACTTTATTAACACTGTTTTGATTTTTTTAATAACGTTTGTACCTTTATCTACTGATGAATAAAAAAAATAAAAAATTTATTTATAAATTTTGTTTGAAAAATCAACAAGACATATTAAGTTATTTTATACAAAAAAAAAAATTAGACCAGAATACAAAAAAAAAACATAACAAAAATTTAATAGAACTTTCATCAAATTTAAATAAATAATCATAAATTTTCCAAAATCATTGCAAAAACTGAATAAATAATTTGCATTAAAATCACAAAGTTCATAAAAAAATTTCTTGAAAAATCCACAAGCAAGAAAAAATAGTTTTAAAATGTTGTAGATTTTTTATTAAAAACAATTAAATACGGATAGCTTTTATTATATAATTTAAAAACAATTTATATATAAATAACTTCTAATATATAGGGGATTAGCTCTCATTAAGATCCCTCGTCATTGCCAGTAGAGGTTCTTGTAGTTTACACTAATAAAAAGTGTTAAAATAGTAAAATTAATATAGTGTAACATAATTGTTAGATAACTACATCTCTTAATTTTGTGGTCAAAATTCAATATTTAGGTTTCACATATATATGAAAGATTATAACTATACCCCTAAAGTTTGTAGGGAAGAGTTCATTTTTAGGTTTTTGTTAAAAATATAAAAATAAAATATTTTGAAAGATGTTATTTCTTAAATAAAATTTAGTGTCTTAAAATATTAATCCTTTAATTAAAAGAAAAGATTAAAAATAAAACATACGGTACTGGCATTAAAATGCGCTATTGTTATATCCACTCCTTTTTACCTAAGTATACTCCTCTTTTCTTTTTCTAAAGTCAAATTACTTAAAGAACTTTCTCCCTTCAAACTTCTTTTTTCCTTTGCATACATCCCTTTTCAGCACAAATACATACTCATTTTCTTGGTAGCAACACATATTCCCTTCTCTTTCATCACACCTCATCCTTTCTTTCACTCCCTTCATCTCCTTAGATCTTTTTCTCTGGTCTCCCTTTGTTCCTTCGTTGCCTAGTCTCTTGCCCTAGAGTTAGGATTTTCTATCCTTCAAACTTTGAGTTGCTATAGTGCCTTAGGCTTTGTTTGGGAGTTAGGAGGGGAAGGGAAAGAAAGAGATTTAAGGGGAAGTGAGGGGAAGGAAAGAGAGGAAAATGAGGGAAATTCATTCATTCTTGTTTGAGAGTTAAAAATATATTAAGAAAGGGAAATAGAGAGTTAATAAGATATTTTTACAATCTTGTCCTTGAATTGTGATTCAGTGCTTTGTATTTTGGTGTTTTATTAACACTGACTGGAATAGGATGGTAATTTTATTAACACTGGCTGGGGTAGGATAGTAATTTTATTATTTTTCCTTCTAAAAACTCTCAAATAGGGGGAACAACAATTTTTAGGCTTTGGAGGAATTCAGAGGAGTTTTAAAAATTCTCAAATTCTTTTTCTCAAAAATTAAAACTCCCAAACAAGGAGATGTTACTACCCAAACCTTTATCTTTCCTTCTTTCCCCTCTAAAATCTATCTCCCAAACAAAGCCTTAGAGTCGTCCAAATTAAAGGACTAATATCAATCATATGCTTTCTCTACTTCAAGTGCTCCACTATTATACAATTTGTCCTTTTATATGAGATTTGTAATGGTCATAGTTTTTTGCTTGAATTTTTTGGATATTTTTCCAAATATTTTGGAAAATACTTATTAAACAATTTTTTAAAATATTTTGAAAAGTACTTTTCAAAATGTTAAATCAAAACAGTATTTCTAGAAAGTACGTTCCAAAATAATGGTATTGTATGAAAGTTATGAGTTTAAAGGGTATATATATAAATGATAATAAAAAATAACTAATTGGAAGTGTACTTAGCAAAATGGGAGTGTGGATAAAGCAAACTCCCAAATTTAAAGACGTTAGTCATTTGATAGATAGTTGACCCTATTAGTTTTAACACCAACAAGACTCACATTTTTTTATTACATGCCGATGTGGTGAGTAAATTAAGGGGCGTATTGGATTGAGATTTTAAAAGATTTTATGAAATTGTAATAATTTGTAAGTTTTTTAAAAATATTTTATGATTTGAATTTTATAGTTTGAATTTTAACATATTTCTTAACATATCAATTCATAAAATTGAAAAGATCTTTATAAATTTATAAAATTTTAAAAGACTCTAAATTTTTAGAAAACATTCAAATTATAAGAGTTGATAAAAGATAATCAATAAACTACAAATTCTTCTTACACTCGTAAAAATTGAATGAATCTTCAATATCCTTAAATTTTCCCTTTAAAAATTTGTTTCGATAATTTTTTCAATATTTCCCTTTATGACATCTGGGTTGGCACACAAGAAATAATTACTTTCCATCAAAATGGATAATGGTGTTCGCGAGCCGGTTTGTATCAATTCTTGCCAAATTTAGAATCCAACTCAATCAAATTTGATCGATTTGTTTTGGTTCGTTTTTCACAATTTTTTTTTTAAATTCAACCCAACCCAACTCATTCATGAATAATTTGGTTTGGTTTGGACCAATGGGTTACCCATTTAAATTTAATCTTTTTCTTAAAACTGTTATTTTATATCATGATTCATCCAAATATCTAATATAGTTAACACAATATTATCAAATGTCTAAAAGTAGTAAAATTGATTTATTTAATATCATTAACATAATATTCTAAAATAGACTAATACAAATTAAAACAAATTTTTTCAACGAGATTTACTATAATAATTTGAATCACAACTATTTCCTACAAACTATTTTTTTGCAATAGACTTTGCTGCAACCAGATTTGTTACAACTAGATTTGCTGAAATAAATGATCAAAATATGATCCATTAATATTATAAACATGACAAAAAAAATAAATATGAAAAAAAAGATAAAACAAATAACAATGTACTTGAAAGTAATACTTTAAGAAGTTTCTACACTAGTAGTCACAACACTTGGAATTCCAATATTAGTAGTATTTAAAGCTAAGTCAAACAACTCTAAAAATTTTGATTGATTTTGATTGGTTCGGTTCGATTTAGATTGGATCTATAAATCTAAACTCGTAACTCAATCCGTACATGAACGATTTTGATCGATTTGGTTTAGTTTCACCCCAAATACATAAATAACCAATTCAAACTATTCAGATCGATTTGGGTCAATTCAGATTCACGGATGATTCGTATCTGTAAACACCCCTAAAAATGAATATCCAAAATTGAATTATGATTGATACAATATTAATATCCCCAATGGGTATTACCCTATATTCTCCTATATGATATTCTACAATTGTCATCAAGAGATAATTTTGTAACAATATTATACTTTGCATGTTTTTTTTTCAGACATATAAAATATATTAAAAATGAAAAATTGAGGTTGTGTTTAATGTACACCATGATACAATACAAGGAGGGCATTACAAAACATTTTTTTATCTTGTATTTTGTTTGATGAATAATGGATAACATAAATAAAATAATCTAAAATTTATTAAATTGTTATTTCAATTTAATATATAATTTTTATATAGGAGAGTTCTAATTATATCGGTATAATTTTGATAACTATTACATTATTTTATAACTTTCTACTAAATAATATTTTTTAAAAATTCATTGTTTAATTGAAAATTCTTTTCTCATATATCACATATGCAAAAATTCATATTAATTTAAAATCATTTATTACCTCATTCTTATAAAATTAAATCGACATAATATAAACATTTTACAATATATTAAAATATGAATCATTTAATTATTTTTTTTATTTTTAAATTTTAACAAATTTGACAATGACAATCTTGATAATATGTATAATTATACGATTGAATAAATAAAAATCCTCTTATATAAATAATAGTTATTAAAATCACATTAATTTAATTTGATTCTTTATATATATATATATTCACGTATAGGAAAAAGTAGTTGCAGATAAATTGTCAGGAATTGGAGCACCCACACGCACACTGCACTTTGCTGAAGAGTTCGTGATTCCAGCCTCTTCAAAGACGTATTAGATTTGTTTTAACGTGTCTTGGCAGTATTGGCTAGTTCTTTTTTCTTTTCAAAAAAAAAAAATAGAAGCTTGCAATGCCTCTTGTAAACAAAAAATAAAGTGTCTTTTTAAGTTGTTAGCAAGAAACAAGAGGAAAAAGAAACAGTACGTACATGAAAGTTGAAAATTAATATGTGATTATTAAAAATATAAATATATTGAAGAATATGAAGTAGTGCACATGAATATCTATATTATCTTTAAGAAAAAAAAAATTATGAATAATGAAAGAAAAGAAAATTTAAAGGTTATTTTTATATGATATATTTTTTTTGTTGAAAATCATATAAAATTCATCAAAATTTATACTAAAAAATTCACACTAAAAAGAATTAATCAATTTTTATATATTTTTAAATATAAAAAAATTGAGTTATAAAAATTTTAATTAAATACTATTGAATTTTATTATACTTTTTTAAAAAATCCCGTAATCCTAATTAAATAAAAAAAAATTATTTTTTATTTAAAAGCCTTTATTAAATACTTCCAAAAAAAAAATTAAAATCTTAATCTAATACACCCCAATTTCATCTTTCTTTTTTAGCATGCTATTTGTTACTAAACGAGAGCATAGGAATTGCACGAAAATTGGAATAAACGTTGGTGATTTCTTTAGTAAAATATTGTTTATAAAGATTTAGGAAGATGAAAGCCGCTTTTTATTAAATTATGTTGAATTGTGTAATTTAAATTTTAAATTATTATTAAGATTTGTTAGATTGTTATAATTTTTTTATATTTAAATAAAAATTAAGATTAGATCAGTTTGTTATTATTATATATTATCAGAAGGTTGTTGAACTGTTCTGATATATAAGAACATTAAGTTGAGAAAAAAATATATGAAAGAGAACAGAGGAATGAATGAAACGAATGAGAGATTATTATTCCAATTTATCCGTATATGATTTCCTCCATGAAAATAAAAATTATCTTCCGCTACCATAAGAGTCTCTTAGCTTTCTTCTTCACATTCCTAAACATTCTGATTCTGAAATATTCAATCATCTATCTCCTTCTTAACCTTCACCTTCTCTGATTTCTCTACAAATTATGATTATTAATCATGAACTTCATCGTTGTTACGCATAATCTTTCTATGAAGACAAATGCAATTTTTGATGTTTTTGTTATTGAGTTTTCTACTATGCAACTTAATGTTTCATTGATATTTGGCCTATTTTGGCTTATTGGTTTCAGTCTTTCAGGTTTGTTTTGATGATTGTAGTTCCTTTGTTTGCTTTTGTCCATGGTGGTTAAGTACTGTTTTAGCTTCTGCCATAGATGGTTAAGCCTTAGTTACTTTTGCCTTGAGTGGTTAAGCATTGTTTAGCTTCTACTCTTGATGTTCTTGATTTGCTAGAGCAATTCTCCATGCACATATTCCATTTGAAGGTCATTGATGTGAAGCTCGTTGTATTGTTCTGAATCTTTCACAGACCAACCTTAAAGTCTATTAACATGAAAATGTGATTGTTCTGAATATCTTCTCATATCTCAATTCTCCATGCACATATTTCATTTGAAGGTCATTGATGTGAAGCTTGTTGCATTGTTCTGAATCATTTACAGACAATGGCGGACCTAGGATTTTGAGCATGGTGGGCATTGAACATCGAAAAGAACATACGATAATAATAAAATAATTTTTTTATCACAATGTAATAGATCATGCACTCAAAATTTTATTTATAATGAAAAATCTCAAAAAAAAAAAACTAAACTTTTAACAATTGTTCCAGTCGAGTTCTCATATTTTGGAAACGGTTTACAATGTCATCAATGTTAACTTTCAAAAACAAATCTTTCTCTATATTAGTAACTAAACAATCATCATTTAGCAGTTGATCTCCCATAGTACTATGCAACTTACTCTTTATTAGAGTCATTTTTGAGAATGCTCTCTCCACACTTGCCGTTGTCACGGGAAGAATCAGTGCTAACTTTAGGAGCAAGTAAACCCTTGAATTAGTTACATGTTTTTGAGTCTCAACAAGTTTCACTGAAAGCTCATTAAGGTTCTAAACCTCTGAAAATCTATCATCATTTTGAACATCTACAATGAAATTCTGAAGTGAATGTTCCAAGAAAAGCATTTCAGTGCTGGGAAATTCATGAGCATAAAATTCAGTAAGTCGAACTAATTTGCCAACATCAAAGGAAGAAAACCGATTAGCGGGATTAAAGGAAGACATACAAATGAGTAATTCCTTACTTTTTTCATCAAATCGACTTTCCAATTCTTGCAATTGTAGATCAATGACACTTAAAAAAACTTCAACTCAGAAGTGGTGAAAGTTTGTTGGCGGTTGTGCACTACCACGAAGTTTGTTGGTGGTTGTGCACTACCACGAAATTTCCTTCTCCTGGGCACAACATATTTTTCTTTCATATTAGGGATCTCACTTTCCATGTCATGCTTAAGCATAAATGAAGTGACCTTATTAATCAAAGATTCCCACCCATTTTCTCTCATATGTTGCAAGTTCATCTTAGCGACATCAACCATTGACATTGCATTTACAACATCTTGGTCACCTCTTTGTAGAGCCAAATTCAATTCATTTGTAATCCCAAATATGTCCACCATTAAATGTGCTAAAAAAGCAAAGTCAAATGACATTAACAAGTATGTAAGTGACTCGGCTCTATTCTTGTCGACACTATTAGAAACTTCCCCAATGGCATCAAGTGACTTCAAAATTGTAGGATACAAATTAATCACTTTCAAAATAGTTTTGAAATGAGATCCCCCAACGTGTGTCATCAGGCCTACTTAAGCTAAACTATTGATTTAAGCCAGTTCCAGATTCAAGTTCACCTGAAGACAATGCGTTAACAACATCTTCAGCTTGTTTTTGTCGAAGAAATTCTTTCCTCTTAGGTGAACCTCCCACAAAATTCAACAAAAGTGCAAGTACATCAACAAATAGCCATCCACAATCAGCATTTTTTTAGCAACAACAACAAGTGTTAATTGCAATTGATGAGCAAAACAATGCACATAATAAGCAAATGATGACTCATTCAAAACTAAAGTTTTAAGGCCATTAATTGCACCTTGCATATTGCTAGCACCATCATAACCTTGCTCTCGAACCAAAGAAAAAGTAAGAGAGTGCTCCATAAGCAATGACTCAATTGCTCCTTTAAGTGTCAAAACAGTGGTGTTGGCGACATGTACAAGCCCAAGAAAGCGTTCTGTCACCTCTCCTCTTTTGTTGACATACCTCAAGCAAGGAGCCATTTGCTCTTTATCAGAGATATCTGCAGACTCATCAGCAAGAATAGCAAAAAAACCATCATTAAGTTCTTCTAACAATGCTTTGGTTGTCTCTTTTGCACAAGCATTAATGATATCTTTTTGAGTTTTAGGGGATATCAATTGACAATTTTGAGGGGCATTTTCCAAGATAACCTTTTGAACATCAAGATTATCCATAGCATAAAACTTTAAGAGTTCAATAAAATTTCCCCTATTTAATGAATCTTCCCCTTCATGATGATCACACACTGGAAGCCCTTGAAGTAAGAGCCACCTTAAGATTTTAATAGAAGCTAGTAGTCGCCTTTTATAGTTGCTGATAATTTGCTTAGATTGTTTGTTCAAAAAAGATGGAAGAGAACCCTTTTGATTTTTAAAGTCTTCAAGACTTCTCACAGCTTGACTATGAGCACTCATATGTCCACCAACATGCCTCTGATACATTTCAGTTTTATTCCATGAACTAAATCCAGTACCAACAAAAGCATCTCCCCTGGGAGCATTATCACTCTTGAATAAATAGCAAAGAAAACAAAATACTGTGTCCTTTTCCATACTATACTCAAGCTAAGATTTATGTTTTTTGAACCATTCAGGGTTAAATCGACGTTCTTTTGTTCCGCACAATCTTTGGGGAAATTCGTAATCCTTTGGTTGACAGAGTTTTCTTTGAAGATATGCTCTCCTTACGATATCTCTGTCATCAGGATGGAAAACACTTATCCTTTTCCTTTTTCTGGGGTCTTGAGGAAGATTAATAATATCAATTGCTCTTAGTCTTTCCTCATCATCAAATGATGTTTCATTATCAACTGGAGTCGAACTAACTCCAATTGTTTCACCTCCATCACTTTGAGGATTATTTCCAGGTGCTTGAGGTGGAAGAGTGTTCACAATCAAAGGGAGAATTTGGAGTGCTTGCTCGAGGTTGGTGGTGATCAAAATTAGAGCTTTCTCCACTTTCTTTGTTTATTTTCTTTTTGAAAAAACTTGCAATGTCTCTATTTTGTCTCTTCATTCTACAATATATTTCATACACTTAATTAAAATTTGTGTAATTAAAAATTTTATCATTATGAATACTAATTTACAAATAGCAATACTGAACTTGAAGACTAATATAGTTATTTTACTTAATAAACTTATTAATAATAAATGTATGCTTCTAGAATATATTTGGTTAGTTTGGTACGAGTAGATTTTTGGAGCTTTGCTTATATTATCTACTACTAGCTAGAGTTCATTAATACAAGTGGCCGCCTAAGATAAAAAAAAATAATGAATTGAACTTATTTATCATGATTTTCAATTGATTTCTTTTTTTTAGTTATCAATTATACTAAAATAACCTTTATTATTAACTAAACTTACTTTTACCAAAAATTGTAATATTTTCCTAACCAAAGGCCTTAGGGTATCATCATCAATTCATCACTGTTCTTGTCTAGAAAAAGAAAAAGTGGGATTGAACTATTTCATCTTATTTATTATGATGCTTCAAGTGTGAGGGCTTGTAAACTGTCAAATATTTTTGCTACAAATACAAGGTGACTATTCCTTAGACGGTTAGACCATTGCAAATAATGTGGATTTGTCAACTATACTGCATCCTCGTCAAATTATAAGGAGTCGCTACACAATTACAATACTAATTAAAATTTGTGTAGTAAAAAATTTTATCATCATACTTGTTAATTATAAATACTAATTCACATTATTTATCATTACTTCTACAATTCAACCGCAAAACAATTATACTTTAATATTAAATTAAATTAGAAGATTAACAAAAAGCCACCACATTCAAAATTTTTCACCATCATATTTTAGCATTTTACAAAAAAAAAAAAAAGGAAGAAAGATCCAATCATACCTTGATTTGGTTGTGGGTGTGGTGATAAGCTGATGATGATTTGATGAAGTTTTAGTATGGTAAAGCCTAAACAAATTTACAAAGAAAAAACGAGAATAAACAAATTATTGAAACCTAAACAAATTTACAAAGAAATTTGAGAAAAATATTCAAAACATTAACACTTACCTTAGTTAATCCCGAATTCCCGATAGAATATCCGTTACATTATTATACCATATGAATACTCAATTAAAGTCAAGACATTCTAAAAACTTGAAGAATATTCAAATACAAAGTAATAGAGAGAGGTAAATGAAGAAAGAAATTAAAAAAGATTCTAAAAAATGATATTGAAAATAGATAAAAGTGTTGCTGCTTTTGGGGGGTGAAAAGTCATAAAAATTGATTACTTAAGCACCCACGTTTCACGTATAAATATTGAAATATAAGATTTCTTAATTGATAAGGATTGTTAATTCCAAAAAGGAAAAAAAAAGGTTGATAAGGATTGTGGCCCCCACAATTGTACTTTTATTTTCAAAAAGGAGTTAGTTTCAGTGTTTCACACCTAGAGGAATTCGGGAATGTTGGATGATAAAGATGGTGGGGCCCACAATTGTAATTTTCTTTTATAAAAAGATTGAATTTCAGGATTTTTTTTTATTTTTGGGGGGCCCAGGCCCCACCAGGCCCCAATGTATGCCCGTCACTGTTTACAGATCATCCCTGAATTCTATTGACATGAACATGTTAATGTTTCGAATTTCTTCCCGTATCTCAATTTTTTTTACGTCACATAATCGAAACACATGCTGTGGACTATCCTAAAACATTTCTTGAACCTATTGCTGATCAAAGTCATTTTTGGAAGTGTTTGAAGAAGCAAATGACAAGTTGGGCATGACCAATATTCATGCACCAGCTTGAGGGAGAGTGTTGAATTGTGTAATTTAAATTTCAAATTATTATTAAGATTTATTAGGTTGTTATAATTTTTTATTATTATATTTAAATAGGAATTAAGATTAGATCAGTTTGTTATTATTCTGTATTATTAAGAGGTTGTTGAATTGTTATTGTATATATAAGAACCTCAAGTTGAAGAAAAAATATATAAAAAAGAATGGAGGAATAAATGAAACTAATGAAGAATTATTGTTCCAATTTAACAGTAACTGAATTTTTAACAAATTCATCGGTTATGTGTTATGAAGAACAATTAAATAGTAAAAATTAGCATTTTCCTTTTTTTTTTAATTATGCTTCCATCTCAAATAAAAAAATAATAAATTGTATGAACTCTTTTGTTTACTATGAAATGACGATAATGAGATTTAAATTTAAAATCTCATAAATTATCCCATTCCCTAATAAAAACAAAAGGACCTAAGTAAGTTTAAAAAATTGCGTTAATTCTTCCAAAATTTGCAAAAGGAGTAAAAGAAAATGCATCAAACTATTTAAAAAATACATAAACTAAGAACCCAGTACAATTTTTTTTAAAAAAAACTAAGAAACAAATCCAATGCATGTTTCATTCATCTAAAATAAGGCGTTGGACTTGCATGATTTTCCCACTCCATGTAATAGTAGCATTTAAATTTGGGGTAATCCAAAATCCAAATCCTGAAGCTGATGGGTGACTAGGTGGAATGTGGATAAGAAGATGAAGAGAGCCAAAGAAAGATATGGCTGGAACTTGGAACTTCAACGTCAACAACTACGTAGATATTTCTATAACGAGTGGCTTCAACTCACTGCTGCAACTTATATTATTATTCCATAATAATAATAACCCCTTATTATATTATAAAAATATGATAGCCCCAAATTTATATCCCTTTTCGTTTTCTAACAAATTACAAGAATCAAGCTACCATAGATCACAACTTTTTTTTTTTTTTTTTGTAAGAGATAATCCTGATTTTTGATATAGGACTTATTGGTAATAAACATTCTCTCTCTGTGTCTGTATTTAACAAAGGTTTTAGTACAAATCACAAATATCCATTATACAAAGAAGAGCAATTTTTATTTAAATAGTAGAAATTAGGCTTAAATAGTTTATGTTTGTGTCTTTTTTTTTTTAATTTTGATCATTGTAATTTTTTTTAGTCTATGCAAATTTTTTTCTTTCGATTTTACAGTAAAAAAAACTTTCAAAACCCAAGATTAAAAAAAACGCAAACTTATAAAAATTAAATTCACATCTTAAAAAATATATTATAAACAATAAAATCACACACCATTTAATTCAATTAGATTAAAATTTAAAACCAATAATTAAATTAAGATAAATTTTAATTAATATTCTTAAAGTATTGGTTAAGAAATTAAATTTTTTTTTATTGAAATGTGCATTGCTAATGTTTTTTATATTCTCCAATAATTTTTATGACCAATATCCTAAATCTACTTATTAGCAGCACCATAGACTAAAACAATCTTATCCAGTAATTTAATTTATGGGCTAATGGTTTCCATGGACCACAACATAATAAATAAATTTTAAAAAATGGTTTACCAAAAAAAAAATACGAAGATAAGACCATATAAAACGCAGGGCACACAGGTGTTGTTTTGTTTCGGTCTTTCTTTCTCACACAATCTGGGAACCACTCACACAAAACATTCCCTTTTCTCGCTCCGGCAATGACCACCCAAGCTTCCACCTTCGCCGTCGCCGTTCCCTCCGTCGCAACTCCTTTCCGCGGCCACCGAAATCCCTTCGTTGTTCGAGCCCAAGGTACACTTCATTCCAATGCTGTGTTTTCTCTTCGTTTTTTACCCAATTTCTTCCGATCGATTTTCAACGCCCCAGTTAGGTGTTGGTGTTGTTCCCCAATTCTTCTCTTATCTGTCTTTGTAAGTTTCGTCATTGTGTGTGTCATCCACAAGGTGTTTGTGGAAATGCTCTTAAGTCCTGACATTTGGAGTTTTCTTTTTTTACTACGGTTAGTTTTGTAACTCGTCAACTGGGTTTTGGGCTTGAGGTTCGTGTTTGTCAAATTTGAAAGCTTTTTGGCTTTTGACAGAACTTGGATCGGATAGAATAAAAGGTTGTCACTTGTCAGCTGCACATGCATTGCATGTGTGTAGACTGTAGACTGTGGAGGTATTTATAGAAATAATAAATTAATTTAATTCATTTTCTTTTCCAAAAAGAAAAAATAAAGTTTTAGAAACTATGGCCCCGTGGTTTATTTGTTTAATTTTCATTTTTTTTTTATTGAAGGTCAGTTTTCTGTTTGTAATGGTTGTGCTTATAATGAGGATTTGATATCATTGCAGTTCAATAGTAATATTTTTCTTGTTCTTTCAGCGGAACCTTCAGATAAATCCGTTGAAATTATGAGGAAGTTCTCAGAGCAATACGCCCGTAAGTCAGGAACATACTTTTGTGTTGACAAGGGGGTCACTTCTGTTGTTATCAAGGTACACTTACCCTCTATCTTTGGCATAGTATTATCTTATTAATATGAATTCTATTTTTTTTTAATACATAGTTTCCCTTTTACTTTGAGTAGAAGACATTGCCAAATAGCAATCTCATAGTTTGATACTCCTTTAGTTGATGATATGAATATTGGGGCAGTAAGTCCTCTTAGTCCTGTAATGTTAGGAAGTTATGCAGTTTTGTAAGAAGTGAATGTCATGGGAGTTTCGTTGTTGTATTTCAATATAAATTGAAATTAACTGTTAGAAATTTTTAAAGGGTTCATCTCTAGATGAATTTAAGCTTTGTGGTATCTATACCTGTTTTAGTAGCATATCAAGTGAATTTTACATTAGGTGTGTATTAGGTGCTGCTTGCATTACTAATACACGATTTGACTGTCTCCAAATTGTGCTGCTACATATTCCTGCAATTAGTCATATGCCCCAAATTTCCTTGTATCTTTATCAAGCAATCCATCTCTTTATATTAGTATGATATTCTTATCAAATAACTAGATTTTTTTCCTGTCTGTCACCTTACGTGTTTAAAAACTGGGGAATTTCTGTACGGGTTTGGGATATTAAATTTTATTTGTTGATAAGACCAGGGGGGCATCATCTTTCTTTTTAAAGAAATCCAAATTTGTAATGACTACTAGGTTTTCTTGTCAAGCTATTACTATTAGGATTCATAAATATGTTCCCCACTCCTTCAGTTCTCCATCTGTCCAATTTGATATTTGGGAATGTAGAAGTCATGGATTCTTAAATTACTTCCGATGAAAATGCTGGGAGATGTCAATCTTAGCTGTTTAGTAAGCTGAAGATTTGTCTTAAATATTAGGTTTTTCTGATGTAGTATGTTTATAATGGGGTTTCCAGGATTTTTAAGACTATTCAAGAATTGAAATTACAGTTAGACCTAGTTTAAAGTTTTGAATGGAGAATGGTAAGCTACTTGCTTAGTAAATTTTGTGCACATTACAGAGGTAATTATTTCTTTTGGTTTAAAGAAGAAATTGTCGTGGAAAGGAAGGAGGTTGGTTGACTTGTTTTAAGAAAATCAACCATACCTTACAACTCTTAGATGCCCACAATTACCTGTTTTAAGTCAAGATTTTTCTTGGTGGTTTTATATTTTAGGTTTACAAGCTGAATTTGCTTTTTATCTTAGTGATAAACCCTTAGCCCAATACAACAGTAGGAAGAAGAAACAGCATGGGCTGCTTCAATAGAGGAAAGGGTCAAAGTAGCAAACTGGGCTGCATGTAGAGGAGAAGGGAAATCAAGATGGAATTGGAGGAAGGATCTATGCAGAAGAGAAAAGGCAAAAGAAGAGGCTGTTGAGGTTGTTTAGGTTGTTAACTGACAGGCAAGCTGGCATGTGTTTTTTTTATTTTTTTTTTAGCAGCCAAACAAACAAACAAAAAAAGCTGGCAAGCTGGCACGTGTTGATTAGAGATTTGGGGGGGAGAATGATTCTGCATCACTAAAGTGTGGGGAAGTGGCCCGTGGGGCTGTGAGGGAACAAGGGAATTAAGCAATTGCTGAGTGAATTGGGAGGAACCTATCAGCATTTGGAACTCCTGTCTACCTGTCTTTGTGACTTTTTTTCTTCCTTTTTCCTTTCTTCTTTACTTTAATACCAAGGGCTACCTCTAAATTTCAGGGTCAGTTTCCATATTTTCCTATTCCGAAATACCAAGTTCTATGACTTAGATTTTCGTTGGATGATTTCTTCCAGAAACTATGATAATATTATGACATCCTTTTGGATTGATCTAATAATATCTCAATAATAATAACAACTGTATTTGCAATTTGATATTGTAATATAGTTAATATCCAAAGTACTTTTAGGAAGATTTTCACCAAACTTTAAGTTGCTTTTTATATAAAAGGTCTTTAGTTTGAATCTTGCGAATGGAGAAATAGACTCTTTGACCCCTTAGTTGGCTCCACCTGACTTGACTCATTAATCAGAGTCAAATGTAACTTCCACTCTTCCAGATATTGAGTGTCTCAGACAAAAAGAATATCTTCTTCCAATAGTTCATTTTAAACATTATCAAATCATGCCCCTTGTCATATAATGTTTTTCTGGTCTCAACGCATCTGTTTGAATTTTGTTTGTCTTTTTTATATGTAAAATGCAACTTTTATATGTTTCTAGTTGTCCAATTGATCATGTGGTGGACAGAATCCTTGGATGGGAAAATGTCTAAAAATTACAATAGGAACTGAAGTTGGTTGAATAGTTTGTAATATGTAATATATAGCTAAATAAGTTAACTAGCTTGATTCATAACTGCCAGTGCATAATGTGACATTTCTCAGCTAGAGTCTGCACAGTTGGGTAAACTAATTGAGAAAATTTTGTAGTACTTTTTGATAGTGTTCATATCAAGGTTTTTTTTTTTTTTTTTCGAAAAAGAAAATTAGGAAAATGAAGGGAAAATTATTTAAACTATCAAGATTGACATGTTGGAATGAAGATATATGTAGTCTGAAATAAGCTTCTCAGATTGTGATTTGATTGTCATATTAAGGCTTTTCGAAAAAAGAAAATGAAGGAAAATTTAAACAATGATTGACATGTTGAAATAAAGTTACACGTTATCTGAAAGAGAGTTTCCCAGATTGTGATCTGATGAGCTGTATTATATTCCATTAATAAGACATACTTCAATAGTTCAATTCAGAAAATGACAGACAAAAATGAACATACCATATCTGCATAATGCCAATGTTGGAGCTAGTCATTTTCTCGATTTTCTTATGTTATTTCTATTTTGGAACAGGGGTTGGCTGACCATAAAGATTCGTTGGGTGCACCACTGTGCCCTTGCCGGTAGATACTTGTTCTTTAGCTTGTTGTCAAGCAGAATTTGTCTTCATACTATAGTTCTGACAGTGTGGCTGCATAGTTTGATCAGTATTGATGTCTTCTAACTTTCCAAGTCTAAGCCCAAAATCATTGTATTTTAGGCATTACGATGATAAAGCTGCTGAGGCTGCACAAGGATTTTGGAATTGCCCTTGTGTTCCCATGAGAGAGAGGTATGCATATCTGGTATTACTACTTGGATAAAAATATGCCTTCTCTGATTTCAGGTTATCAAGTTTGAAGCTCCTTTTTTTGTAATGACTACGTTTATTACAATACAAGCATATGCTTGTTTAAACCAGTTTCATTTGGGATTGTATTAATAATTCTTTGAAATCAGCATATATAGTATTCTTGGCAGATGCTATGCATTGATTATAACACAAGAAGCTAGAGACTTGTCTAAACCCTTTAGAGGATATTTATGCATGAAACAACCGTATCAAATCTTATTTATCTTGTAAATACTATTTGTTCAAGATAGCTTGTAATAAAGTTGGCCAAAAACCATTGTGGGGACCATGTTATCAGGTTTTAAACCTGGCTGCCTTTCTTAGTTTATATTTTCGGAGGCAGTGTAACTTTGACTATTTCAGGTTATACCCCCTGCGTATTTTTATGCTATGAAAGCCCTTGTATATTTTGTGCTTTTATTTGTTGAGGAAGATGGATGAAAAAACGTAAGCTCAAAATTGTCATATTGATTTTCAACTTGTGATTTTGTTTGACAGGAAGGAATGCCACTGCATGCTATTTCTCACTCCTGATAACGATTTTGCTGGCAATGAACAGGTAATTCTTTAATTCAATTTTTTCAAAATTTGATTTTGCTGTGTTGGCTGCAAGTGCTCTGCTATATGGTTTTGCTCCTTCATTTAGCTCATACATATTTTTTATTAGAATATAATATTTCCTGCTCTTAAATTAAATTCGCTATTTTCTTCCTTGCAGACTATCACCTTGGATGAAATTAAAGAATCAACGGCCAACATGTAACACAGATTATTGTGTATTGAGTTACTTGTCCGTTGTTACGGGCTGTATGTTTTGAAAGACAAGTGAAAAGAAAAGTGTAACGATAAGTAGGTAATATATTTGTATTTACCGAAAATGAGATGTAATTTTTCTAACTGCATTCCTATCTTACTCTATTACAGATCTCATTCACCTCTTCATTTCATTTTTTGGCTGCGGGTGCAAAAAACACAGCTTTTTTTTAACTAGTTTCGTTTTAAGTTTCATATCTTTACCATCAGTAAAACCAACACAACCGATGAGTCTGGTGTGAAGAGAGACACGAAACCATTAAAAAAAAAAGGGTCGAGAACTATCCATGAATAGTATGCATGACGAGGAAATCTTTAGTATGTTTCTATTAACAAGGATGTACATTGCAAAGTGATATATTTATGGGCTTATTTTATATGGGTAACATTAATTCGCAAGGATTTTTAAAATGTGACTCAATATTAAGAGTTTTGAGGTGTTCACAACTACAATTGTGTCTGCATGATTGCATCAGTCGTTTTTGTCTATACTTTGTCGTAATATCAAAGAATGTGACAACCTCCACTGAAATTTAACACCTTGTTTGTGTACAATAACAGATATGATCCAAATCAAAACAAATCCCAATACAGATGATTTCAATATCGTAGTTCATGGATGCAATGTAATCATGAACATTCAAATTACACTGTAAAGCAATATTGTATTGCCGTCAAACCACCCAAGAATCAATAAATAACACATCAAGCATGTAGTAATCAATGGGCCTTAACAGGTGTACTAGGATAAGTAGAACGAGTTGCACCATTTTTGGCACATTCTTGTCCACTCCTCTTGGCAAAAGCAGTCAAGAACCGATTGTTCCACAAACCATTAGCAACAGAAGCTGATGAAGAAGCTGAAGCTCCTCTGCTACAAGCATGATCAGCAGGGAAACGGTGCTTGAGGCACACCTTAATGTGGCAAGTTTTACATGTGCTAGCGTTGGAAAACGTCAAAACCTCTTTGCAACGCTTGACGGGACAAATTGGTTTCTTCTTC
Source organism: Glycine tomentella (assembly GCA_007407185.1). Lineage (NCBI taxonomy): Eukaryota > Viridiplantae > Streptophyta > Magnoliopsida > Fabales > Fabaceae > Glycine > Glycine tomentella. The sequence continues at coordinate 763,151 of PYAF01000497.1, read as the reverse complement.
TTGGTAGGGTCACAGTTACCAGACTTGAGGTGCTTCTGCAAGATTGCCTCCTCGTCTTGTCCCACATGGCCGGTGGTCTCGATGGACATGTAACATGCTTCGCAAACAACCACCTTTCTGCTGTTGTGGTCGGATTTCGGGCACGCGTGGGACTTGTAGGATCTGTGTTCCAAACAAAACACCTGGCATTGCATATTTGCATTGCAGCCGTGTTAGTGTTGTTGGCCATGTGAACTATTTACAAACATTTCTTAGTATCACTACAACAATCAAGGATTTATTATAATTTTTCTATTCAAAATAGACTTATAGATTCATTAATAAGAAGAGAATAAAATCAAGATACTTTTATTTGTTTCCATAAACATGATCATAACTCATATATCTTACATGCTAATTTGAATTGATTAGTAGAGCATTATTCTAAATTTTATTTAAATTTTTAAATTTTTTTTATGAGTAATAATATTTATTCCAAAAATTTGATTGATTGATATCTGTTAATTTTCCATTACATCCGACTGAGAAAACAATAATCCTGTTCAATTGACCTTGTAAAATCAACTACACAAATTAATCACACCACAACATTACATATTAATTTGATTTTATAAAAATAATTTTGATTAAAATGAGTTTCAAACAAGAGCTTAATTTTAATATATTATCATTATAAAAAGTCTTACAATATAAATCAATTGAAAAGTTGTGATTTTGAAGTAATTATTATACATTCAACCATTTTACTGTGCATGATAACTTAGGGTTGAATGACTCTCTAAAGTAACTTATACTTTCAATTTTCATCATAAAAATAAGTTCTAATGTAAAATTCTTATCCTGCCGTGAAAAGGGTTTTTTCTTTCAATTTTTAGCCTAACGTGTTTGAAAAAGTAAAATTACCCCCCGACTAAAATAATCAAATATAAGATACTTTTGTAAGAAAAAAAAAACACGTTGGAGCCTCTGAAACGCAAGTTGAAAGCTGTCAAATACGAATCCAGACACAATACTAATCACTTATGCTATTCCAATTATAGACTCAAAATATTATACATCTCCAGCACCGATATTTTGATTAATGATTGTAGACATGATGAAGAAGAGATTTTATTTTATTGAGAATAAAAAAAAATACAAGTTGTTAGCTAGGTGCATAAATTATAACGCGTTCTAATTATGATGCTATGGGAACTAAAAAGGGTGATGAATAATGAATTACCAGTTGACAACCGTCGCAGGTGAAAGGAAGAAAATCGAGCTGGTTGCAATCACGGTGCTGGCAGTGTTTACCCAAATCTGGAAAAGATTCTGTTCCACCCGATGCCATGGATATAACTAGGGTTCTGAGTTTTGTGAAGGGAACGAAAAACAGATGAATGAATGTGAATTATGAATATGAATTGAAAAGGAAGAATAAAAAGAAGGCGAGTATTTATAGGTTTGGTAATGGCTTGAGGTAGTCAGCCATTGCGAGATAACAAAAGAAGGTTCTAGCAGCAATAGTCAATTGCGAGTTCCCACTCGACGGCTACGCGGCAAGATAATTTATTATCTTTTTCCCTTTTCCTTTTCTGGATAGTTGTTACAAGATGATATTTTTATGGGATAAATAGTGAAATTCATTTCTAAAAAATAGATAATATAAATTTAATTTTGAATGTGTAAAAATATTATAAATTACTTTATTCATGAAATCTATAAGATTATTTTTCTATTAAATTATAATATTAAAATATCGATATAACAATAAATTATATTTTTTAAAGATCAAATTAATATTAAGTTGAAATTATATGTAATTATATATGATTAATTTATCATATTTTTTCACATTCAAATACTAAATTTAAAATTTTATTTTTTCAAGATTAGTTTATCAACATCTTATATTTTCAGGAATTTTGCTATTTATCCTATCTTTGTTTTTTTTTTTTATCTCTTTTCTTATTAAGATTTTATTTTTACATATTCAATTTACAGGGATTATAATTTTTTTTATTATCAACTAATATCTTAGTCATAAATGCTTTAGATTTAAAATGACCAAGTTAGATATTATATTTTAGATTTATTGATATAAAGTTACTTTTAACTATTTATAGTTTTGAAAAACATTATAGTTTTATTTAGAGATATGAGATTGTAGATTAAAAGTGATAAGTGATTGCTAACATAAGTTTCTAAATATAAAATAACAGTAGTTTGAGATGAATATGAGAATATTTTCTTTACTAGCCGTGAGTCCGTGATAATAGTGTATAGAAAACATCCACATGAGAAAAGAGAGAGATCTTTGAAAATGTCTAATTGATATAATAATAAAAAAAGTGTAAACTTTATCCTCCATGTTGTGTTTCTTAATTTAAATGATTAAATCCTTTTGGCTAAGCAATACAAGATAACTTGTTAAGCAAGTGATCTGACTATTTTGAGCTTGTAGGAACTATCATCAAGTTTCAGAGCTAAGAGAAAGTTGTTCGACCACATGTTCACAATGTGTAACTTGTTTTCTTCTCTTCGGGTCTTCCTTCTATAAGCTTCTTTAGGAAATATTTGTTGTGAACAAATAAGTTTTAGTTTCTTTTAGTTCTGAATCTTCACTTAGGCTGTGTTTGATTCAACAAAAAAATAAAAGAAAAGAAAACATAAGAAAGAAATGATTTAAATATTTTTCTTTTCCCTTATTTGTTTTGAGAGAAAGCAGAAGAAAACAATCAGCCAAAATCAAAAATGTTTTCCGCCCAAATTGAAAAGAAACGGTGGGAGAAAAGTTTAATGAGTTAGGAAATGACTAAAATATTTCTAAACTTAGTTGATAAATAATTTTGTTTAAGGGTATTAATGTCATTTTATACATTTATATTTTTCTTTCTTCTCATTTTCTATACAATCAAACAAAAGAAAAGAAAACTCATTTTTCCTTTTTTTTCATTTTCTCTTATAACAAACAATTAAATAATTCTCTTATTTTCTTTTATATCTTTTTCTTTTCTTTCACTTTTCTTTACTTTTATTTTCTTTTGTAAACCAAACATAGGGTTAATGCATGAAGAGGATGGAGTCTAGCATACGCCATCAAAACTTTTTTCGCACATACGAAAGTAAAAATGAGCCATTCAATTTTAAAATCTGATCTGATGGTTAAATTTTTTTTTCTTTTTCTTCACAGCTTTCCCGAATTACCTTCCTCCCCCCCCCCCAATCCCCCCCTCCTCTCTCTTTCTTCTCCCTTACTCTTCTCCGTCGCACCGCACCCTCCCAAGCCACCTGTCGCACCCTCCCAAGCCATTGTCACACTGCACCATTCCTCTCCCCCATTCCTTTCACTCCCGCAAAAACCCTTGATTTCGAGAAGCACCAGAGCCTCTTGCAGTGACTGGGACTTTGGGACTTTGTACACATCGAGTTTGATTTGGCGCACCAAGGCGATCTCTTGGTGGTGGTTTCGCATTTGGTTGCTGCATAGGTGGCGACGACAGTCTTTGAAGACGACGGTGGTTTGAACTCGCCCAGTTGAACAAAGAAAAGAAATACGTGTTCATTTCGCCGTTGGCCGCTGCATAGGCTCTTGGTGGTGGTTTCGCATTTGGCCGATGCTTAGGCGGCGGCGGCGGTCTTCGAAGACGGCGGTGGCTTGAACGCGCCCAGCTGAACAAAGAAAAGAAAGGTAACGGAGAGAGAAGGGACAAATTGGGAAAGGGGAGAAAAAATAGAAAAGAAAAAAAAAGAAAGAAAATATTTTAGAACCGTAGATTTAAAATGTAAAACGATCCAACAGGTTAAAATTCTCCCACAATCCTCCCGCACAGTACGAGAGATGTTTTCCTCTCGTACCGTAGACTCCGTCCGTGAAGAGATTTTCTTGGTTCTACTTCATACGTGTCTTCCTTTGAACTAGGAGAGAAGTTGTGATTGAGTTTTTTTTTTTTTACCAAAACAGGATCATTTTTATTTTTAATTATCATTTGGGGGTAAAGTTTAAACAAATTATCAAATGGAGGTAAGTCGTAAAAGATGTTACAAGGGTTATAACTTCTATTTTTTTTTAACTAAAGTCGTAAAATTTTGTAATACTTCGATGTAATTCTTCTTTAAAATTTATGATTTCAAGATCGTAACAAAATTTGTTTTTTTCCTTACATTTTTAATGGAAGTCGTAAAATCATTTACCGGGGTGGGGGACGACTTTAAAGTCGTAAAATCCATTTTTTTTTAATAATGTTTTGGACACATGACTTTAAAGTTGTATGACCCCTTCTTTTTAAAAAAAAATTTATTATTTGTTTAAAATTTTTAAAAATTGTAAAAATTAGTTTAATTTAATTATTTAAAATAAATAATTTAAATTTTTGTAATTTGATTTAATATTTTGTATATATTTTTTATGATTACATAAATTATGACAAGTTACATCTACTCATCATGTTTTTTATCATATCTTTAAGTTTTCTGTTACACCTTTTGGTTACACCATTTTGTTCAGGAGTCTCGAGTATGGTGTAATGTGAAACTATTCCAATATCTTGCAAGCATAAGGTGAATGGCCCTATATGTTGCCTTGTGGCACCATATTTACCATAATACTTTCCACCATAGTCAGACCTTACAATCTTGATGACTTTTCCCAACTCTTTTTCAACTTCGGTTTTTAAAAATTTTGAACTTTTCAACTACCCCAAATTTTTCTTTAATCAAGTATAGATAGCCGCATCAGGAAAATTATCAAAGATTGTAAGGAAAAAAATTTGTTACCACAAATTGTAGAATTTAAGGGTCCACTAATGGATATATGGATGATCTTTAAAAGATCTAATCTTTTAGTTGCACCTTTTTTTTTTAGTAAACTTTCCCATTATACAATTACACAAGTACTCAAGTCATCAAAACCCAAGGATTGTAGAATATATGTCTTTGTCAATCTTTCAACCCTTTCCCTAGAAATATGACCTAAGCACTTGTGTCACATAAATGTTTTTTCTTCAACTTTAGACCTTTTAGAAACATAATTCTTAACAACTAAATATGAAGAAATATTGTCTAAATCCAAAGACAATTTATATAAACCATCAACTAAAAATCCATAACCAATAATTTTCTCCCTACACCAGAAACATCAAATACCTTTCTTAAAGATAGTTGGCCTACGACCTCCTACATTGTGGTGCTAACCCTTACCTAGTTTCCCGGACCTTGATATCTATGAGAAGCATTAGATGCACTCTTTGTATTTTTCCAGTGTCCCTTGCCAAAAGTGGGTTTGCCATGGACTAATAACATGGCTATGTCACTCTTTTCTTTCTTGAGTTTCGCTTCCTAGGCAACACACTTGGTAATAGGTCATTCATAGTCCATTTCTCACTAATGGTGCAATTTTAATTGTGTGAAATTAGCGGGTAAGCTATTTAAGGCATGTTTAACTACGGATTTTTTATTAAGGTCAATTTGGTGAAATTTAAGCTTGGTTTGGATGTGAACCATCTTTGTAATGAGTTCCCTTACACCCCTAACATTATCATATCTTATGTTTGTTAATTATCTCATTAGACATCTAGACTAGATGATCCATTCAACAAGCAAATGCATCAAAAGAGCATCCTCACAGGTCATAAATGAATTAAAGAGCATTTTCCACATGTTTTGAACTCAAACAATAAAACAATAAATTAAAGCATTCTATCTTTTAAATTTTAACTAAACAAATATCAATAATATTCATAACAACAAAATTAAATAAATAAAAATAAATTTAAAAATATACCAAAATTACATATTCTAGTAGTTGAATCAAAGCCCAATATAAATTGAATTGAATATAACATGGAGGATAAAATGTTATATCAAATAAGCATTCAATAAAATAGGACAAACTAATAACATAATGTATAACAGATGTATAACAAATTACGTGAATTGAAAAAGAATAAGTAATCATCTTAACAAATATTATATGAATATATATATATATATATATATATATATGATAACTTATATCAAATTTGGTAAAGTATATTACTTTAGCTATTCACACCGCCACTATACTGAATCCCGAAAATTCAATTAGTTATTAGGGAAAAAACTATCATATATGAAAACGGTGGTGGATAGATGACAATTGAATTGAATATAACATGTTCAAGTGCTGTCAATTAAAAGAAAAGGTATCAGACGAATAGTAGTAATTTGGATATGAATTTCCCAATCGTACAAAAACAATTCGTAATAGAAATCGTCACAGTTGAAAATTTTTCCAAGTCAACAATTTTAGAAATTGAAATCGAAATAAGAATTTAAGAATCATCATACAATTGATGCGTAAAAGAATGTATATAATAATTTTACATTTAGGTTCTAAATCATATAAAATTGACTCTATATCAAATATAAAATAAATAAATTTATTAAAAATAAATTTATATAACAAAATACTTATTCGTTGAAGACATGATAAAAAGAATGAGAATAATTATTGCATAATTTAACACGCATAAATTTAAAATTCAAGTCTTCCTTTGTCTTATCACATTCTTTTTATACAAGAATTTTTAAGGAACAAACAGTATAGAGCAATTGATCTTAGGCACCTTTTATTATGGGCCCAGTTGTTTGGCCCATACTATTTTTCCAAACAGATCAAAATTAGGTATTCAATTAAGTACCATGAAATGAATCATACTATTAATCCGTTTCTGACAAAACAAAATATTACAACTAATTATAATTCACCATAATATGAGAAAATTCTAATAATCTGGTAACAAAATATGGTCCAAATAGACCATAAGTTATCATTTTCCATCGGACAAGTTGTTGATATTTAAGGCTAAAATTAATTTCAATAAGGACAACAGTCAAATTCAAAGACCAAATTAATATATTTTATAATATGATTAAATTGACAAATGATACCATTTTTTTTACTTATATGGTTATAAAATTCAATTATACTCAATTATTATTTTAGAAATAGAAAAAAGAAGCGGGGATTTGACATTGCATCCAGAAATCAACCCATATCTTTCAACTACAATAAAATGTGTATTGTGGGAAGTGAAGGGCATGAATTTTTTAAAACTTATCTTTTCTGATTTAGAAATTTGAGGAGAAGAATGAGAAATGAAAGAGCTTGTAAAATTATTTTTCTTCATTTCCCCCTCAATTATTGTTTATTTACCTTTTCCTATACTAGAGGGTATAATGATATACTTTTATTATTTTTCCTCATCTTCTCTTCTTTTTTTAGTAGAAAAAAGAAGATGAACTATAGCTAACAAGGATTAACATCCCAACTATGTTGCCACCTCAATCCTAACAACACCAAAAAACTCACATTGAATATATTGATGGAAAAGAATAACAAACAATTGGTAGGGCCAAATCATACTCAAAGTAAATAGATTATGAGAACCTAAAGGAAGGGAGCTCATTCTTGTACCGAAGGAGTACGGTGAGTTCCACCAAATATATCTTGTATATTGCGCACCAAAAGAAGAAACTTGTCAGCTGATAGCAATAGAGTTGAGGACAAGACTAAAGGCATACCTAAGGCCTAATCTAGAAGGCCCAAGAGAATCACCAAATGTCGTACCCATCTAGAAGACTTTGCCTAGCTGTCACAACTCTGAGGATTGGTTACAACCATTTTCAAATTATTCCTTTTGTATTGCAATTCTGTTGCACAATAAGCCAATGATTGGACATGTGTTTGTGTTTAAATACCCTACCTTGAATAAGAAAAGGAAGCGAATTTGTCAATTTATTTTGTCTTTAGCATAGAAAGGAGGTTACCTTGACCTTGAATTCAAGGAATATACGTTAGCCATAACAATTTGGTCTGACCTGTCATGGCTGACCAACCACTCGCAAAACCACCATTGATCGATTGGAAGAAGTCGTTTCTCAGCTTACTATCAACCAAGATTCCCTTTTCGATAAACACACAGACCTCACCAGTAAAGTTGATATCATTCTGGATCGACTTAATCAACTCACAAATAGACCCACCCACAACCCCCTTCCCCACCCTCACTTGCGACCTCATGCCAAACTAGATGTTCCCCATTTTGATGGCCACGATTTGATGGGATGGATCTTCAAAATATCCTAGTTTTTTGACTATCAAGAGACCCTCGACAAAGAACACATCACAGTCGCCTCTTTCTACATGGACGACCTTGCTCTCAGTTGGTTCCAATGGATGTTTAGAAATCGCTTTATCACGTCTTGGTCAAGTTTTCTTCTCGCCTTGGAATCCTGTTTCGCTCCCTCATTCTATGACGACCCAAAAGGTGATTTGTTTAAGCTTTCCCAATGCGGTTCTGCGAACGATTACTTGGCCGAGTTCGAACGCCTCGCTAATCAAATCGTCAGACTTGCCCTTTAATTTCTTCTCAATTGCTTTATTTTCGGTCTTTCCTCTGACATCCGTAGCGAGGTCCAAGCCTTGCAACCCATTTCCTTACCTTAGGCAACTGCACTCGCCAAGTTACAAGAAGATAAGATCAATGACTGTCGTTGCAGCTACAAATCGCTACCCAACCCCAGTTCTACTACTCCCCCTCAAATTTCCTCGTTCCTCATTATGTCGACCAAACCCAAGACACCATTTGTTCAACGAACCCTCGAAGAAATGGCTTTTTGTCATGAAAAAGTTCTATGTTATAATTGTGACGAAAAGTGGAGCTCGAACCACTGCTGCAAGGGTCGCACCCTCCTTTTGATAGTTGAACCTGATGAGCCCGACACCCCACCCGCGTTCCTTCATCTGACACCCCGATTGCTTCCCCTCCTCACCCAGCTCTCGACCCAATCACCCAACCCACCCCTCACATCAATTTGAACGCACTCTCAGGCTTTCCCACACCTAAAACATTTCGAATATATGGCTTCATCAACCACACTCGATTCACCATTTTGATTGACAGTAGTACACCCATAATTTCCTCCAAACCTGCATGGCCAAATTCCTCAATCTTCCTACTGAGGACCCCCCTCCCCTTCGAGTGATGGTCGGTAACGGCTCCGTATTGGACTGCTACCAAATTTTCCCTGCCACCTCCTTACAAATTCAACAACACCAGTTTGTGGTCACCCTTCATGTATTACCCATCAGCGATAATCGATGTTGTGTTAGGGGTGGACTGGCTCCAATGTTTGGGCCCAGTCACTACTAACCATACCTCCCTTACTATGAGTTTCACCCACTAGGGCCAACCCATTCAGTTTCACGCTGATGCCTTTAATGGGCCTAAGGACATATCGAGCCCACAAGTTAAACGACTCTTACAAACACACTCAGCCTCTGCCCTGTTTCATTTATCCTTACTACCCATATCACAAACCCAACCACCCGACCCACATCCTCACCCATCCCCGCCATTGAAGCCATCATCACCAAATTCACCCCTGTTTTCCAGACACCTACTCACATCCCTCCACTTCGCCAAATCGTCCACCACATCAACCTCCTTCCCACGGCCAAACCTGTCATCCGACCTTATAGTTACCCTCACTTCCAGAAATCAGAAATTGAAAAACAAATTGTTGAGTTACTCGATTCTGGTTTGATTCGTCTTAGTCAGAGCCCATTTTCATTGTCGATCTTGCTAGTAAACAAGAAGGATGGTATCTGAGTATGTGCGTTGACTATCGTACACTAAATGCCATTACCATTAAAGACCATTTTCTGATGTCAATGATCGACGAGCTGTTGGATGATTTGGGCCATGACTCTTGGTTCTCCAAGCTCAATTTACGCCAAGGCTTTCACCAAATCTTGATGGCCAACGACGACATAGCAAAGACTACTTTCCGCATGCACCAGGGCCATTACGAATATCGCGTCATGCCTTTTGGGCTCTGCAACGCCCCTTCAACCTTTCAGGCCACCATGAACGACCTACTTCAACCTTTTCCGCTCAAGTTTGTTGCCGCCTTCTTTGACGATATACTCGTCTACAGTGACACATTACCATCTCACATTCATCAGTTAGAAATAATCTTTCAGGCATTACTACAAGGGAGATTTTACCTCAAGCGTTCTAAATGTTTATTCGCCGGTGTCAATTGGAATACCTGGGTCACATCATTTCGAGTAATGGGGTCGAACCCGAACCATCAAAGATCAAAGCTATGTTAGATTGTCCCACTCCTACCACTCAGAAGGACTTGCGCGATTTCCTTGGCCTTACTGGATTTTATTGAAAGTTCATAAAGGGATACACCTCCATAGCTTTTCCCCTCAATTCTCTATTATGTAAGGATGCAATTCTTTGGAATTCTGACTCCTAGCTCGCTTTTAAGGCTCTCAAACGGGCTATGACCACATCTCCTGTCTTGGCTCTCACGGATTTTTCCTTGCCTTTCATGTTGGAAACAGACGCTTCTGGTTCGGCTATGGGAGCCGTATTAATGCAAAAGGGACACCCAATTGCATTTTTTAGTAAACCATTTTGTCCTCATATGCAGAATGCTTCCACTTATGTTCGAGAATTACATGCCATCACCACTGCTATTCGCAAGTGGCGCCAGTACTTACTTGGCCACCAGTTTACAATCCTTACAAACCACATGAACATTAAAGATCTAATGTCTCAGGTCATTCAAACACCTGAAAACAGTTTTATTTAACCAAGCTGCTGGGGTACAATTATACGATCCAATACAAGTCTAGCACCTCCAATGTAGTGGTCGATGCCTTGTCCCGCATCGAACCCATTCCCAGTGGTCAATGTCTTATGCTCTCCTTACCCAATTTTGTGTTTATGGACCAATTGTGACAATCTCTTCAAGAGAGTCCTTCCTTTCAATCACAACTTGATTCAATCCTTGTAGAACCCGCAGCATTTCCAGATTTCCAAATTCACAATGGGTTGATTCTTTACAAGGGTAGTGTTTGGGTGAATTCTGAGAACCCTTTTACTAAAGCTTTGCTGATTGAATTTTATACTACTCCTATCGGTGGTCACTTGGGTGTAGTTAAAACACTCCATCATCTTCAAGCAAATTTCTTTTGGGACCACATGCGTCGCAATGTTAAGCTCTTCGTCCAACAATTCCACACTTGCCAGCAACTCAAAACTGTCACTCGCCAACCCGTCGGTCTCTTACACCTCTACCTATCCCCTCTGGTATTTAGGAGGACCTATCCCTTGATTTCATCACCCACCTCCCACGATCCTAGGGATTCATTGTCATTCTGGTAGTTGTAGACCAATTTTCAAAAGGGGTACACTTTGGAGCTCTTCCATCTCAGTTCACGACCCACAAGCTGGCCACATTGTTTCTGGAAATGATCCGCAAGCTCCACAGTTTCCCTCGTAGCCTCGTTTTTGATCGCGATCCCATTTTTATCAGCTCATTCTGGCGAGAACTCTTCAAACTCAGTGGCACATCCTTGTGCATAAGCACCGCTTATCACCCACAAACTGACGGTCAAACAGAGGTGGTGAACAGGGTGTTGGAACAGTACCTCCGCTCTTTCGTTTATTCTCATCCCGTGGATTGGTACAAGTTTAGCTCTCACCGAATGGTCATACAATACTTCCATTCATTCTAGTACTGGATTTACTCCTTATGAGGTCATCTATGGCAAACCTCCTCCCTCCATTCCTCATTACATTACAGGAATCACAACCAATGAGGCTGTTGATTTCCTATTACACACACAGGATGTTATTCACTCCACTCTCAAATGTCGTCTTCTCAAAACCCAAATAGCCTGATGAAGTATGCAAATGCTAAACGACGTGACGTCGAGTACGCAATCAGTGAGTGGGTTTACGTCAAGCTTCACCCTTACTGTTAACTCTCTGCTATAGGCGCAACTCACCATAAACTTCCCAAACGATTCTTTGGCCCTTTTCTAATTCTTGAGTGTATCGGTGCAGTAGCTTATTGCCTCAAATTGCCGGGTGATTCAAAAATTCACCCAGTTTTCATTGCTCCTTACTTAAGCCACACCAGGGTCCCCTTACTCCCCATTCTATTCCTCTACCCTCTTTTGTTTCCGACCACAAACTTGTGATGGAACCATTTTCCATTTTACTGGCCAAAACCAACTCGTCCACCGACCCTCTCACTCGCATGGTGCTGGTTCAATGGTGTGGTTTGCCACCGGAAGACACCACTTGGGAAAAGTGGGATGACATTCGTGCTATTTACCACCTTGAGGACAAGGTGGATTTTCCAGACGGGGGTGATGATAGCAACATAGCTAAGGACAAGACTGAAGGCATACCTGAGGCCCAATTTGGAAGGCCCAAGAGAATCACCAAACGTCCTACCCATCTAGAAGACTTTGCCTAGCTGTCACAGCTCTAAGGATTGGTTACAACCATTTTCAAATTATTCCTTTTTGCATTGCAAATTTTGTTATTCCTTTTGTATCGCAATTTGATAAGTGCCATATTTCAGTCAAATTATTGTTTCAATGATGGCACTTATCTTTTGATTTCATTAACTTTGTCTATAAACTTACCTTAAACCTAGTTGATTTGTATCTAGTACTTGTATGAATGTTGTTTTTCACATTTTGTAAGATGAGTCCAATCTATTTTGTATTTTGATAGGTTTTGATGACATCCGAAGCTCTCGAAGCATCAAAGCAAGTAAAAAGGGCATAAAGATCAAAATTGGGGGGGTGTCAGAAGCAAAACTCGTCTAGGCCCATGACCTTTCTTCACCAGTAAGGCTTTAACTCGCTCAGGCAAGTTCAAGTTCCAAGGAGATAAGGCTAGCTCGCCTAGGCGAGTAAAAACAAGCAAAAACACTCACCTGGGTGAGTAGACTCAAGCAGCACCCCAAAATCTATAAATAGACATGAAATTGTGAAGGGAAGACATTCCATTCTCAATTTTCCCTGCCTCTGTACGAATTTTCTCAGCCTTGTACATTAGATTAGCTTAGGATAGCATAAGAGAGAGTGAGAGAAGTGAGGATTGGTGTGAAGACTCTATCAGAAAGAAGCGATGATGGTTCCAATCATCAATTCTTCCCTTGAGGAGATGCTCTCCACAATGATTGACTAGCTTCTCTTAAAAGATTGGATGTAATCTTCTTACCCCTATGTATCTCTTTTAATATTTATTTATGCATTAATCTTTTCTATTCCTTATTGGTAATTTCATTCTGTTCTTAATATTTGATTCTACTTGATCACTAGTTTCATAAATTTAAATTCTAAGCTTGATTGGAAAGTGCCCTTAAGATTTGAATTGAATGATTTTACTCATTACGTTACGTTGCTAGGAATAGGGTATAACGTTTTGATTGCATAAAGCACGCGATAATGATTATAATGTTGGAGTATTTACTTCATATGCGAGGGATCGATATTCGGTAGATATCCTTAAGATTCTCAAATGCGAGGAATCGATTCGGGGTAAAATAATATGTGCATCAATAAGAATGGAAAATGATTTATACATGGTAAAGTTAATTGAATACTGAGGGTGTGAATGATGAAACCCAATTCCACTTTCTCATAAATATATTTCATTTTACTAGTTTCGTAATTTTCCATTACTTTCGTAATCACATGAAATTCCGCTCATCCTTATTGTACATAACTATTGAACTGTTAAGTTTTATTTGGATTAACTGAGTAGCTCAAGTCCCTGTGGAGACGATCTTTTATAAATTTTGTAACTTACAATGACAAATTGGTATGCTTGCCAAGAGTCTTAACACAATTATGTTGCACAATGAGCCAATGATCGACCATGTATTTGTGTTTAAATACCCTACCTTGAATAAGAAAAGGAAGCGAATTTGTCAATTTATTTTCGCCTTAGCATAGAAAGGAGGTTACCTTGACCTTGAATCCAGGGAATATACTTTAGCCAAACATCAGCACAAGCATTGCCTTCAAGGAAAATGTTAGACAATCTAAAACTAATACTTGTAGTGTAATTTATATAATTCAACCATCTATTATAAATATTCCAAGGCACCGAAAGAGGGTTGGAGTAAGCATGAAGAAGGAGCTTTGAATCTGTTTCCAGCCAAAAATAGTTCCAATTGTGACTGAATGCTAGTTCAATAGCAAGGATAGCAACTAATACCTCTATTGCAAACGCTGTTTTAAGGCCTATGTTGCAAGCAAAAGCTCCACAGAAGTGTAGATTACTATCAATGAAGATGCCACCGCAATCCGTCATCCCATGACATACCTTCACCGCACCATCAATATTGCATTTAATCTAAGGGCTCAAAGGGGATTCTAGATAACCTACTTAATGTTTTCCGCTTTGCGAGAGTGACTAATAAGAAAAAAACTTATGAGGATACAAAAATTAGATAAGGAGTATAAACAAAGATCCTCCTCTCTGCTCTCCTATATTTCATTATAAAGTAAGATATATACAACAAATTCATAGAACACATTTTATAATTCAACTTTTTTTCTCTTTCTTATCTCCCTATTTATAAGAATTGTTGTAAAAAAACTATATAAGAATAAATTTATCCTTCATTAAAACCAATTCTTCCAAGAATGGAATTGAGTATAAGCATACAGGGCAGTTGTTCCCCTCAGGCTCTAGAGAACAGAAATCTGTTAACATTTACACTTAAAAAGATAAATCATCCTCTGTTCATAAGTGAAAGGTATTCTTTTTTGTAAACCTATAATAACAATTTTTTCTAGTTTCGTTACTCACTTAAACATACAATTACTAAAGTAGGTTTAAACTTCTGCCTCTGAATAGCCAGTGCAACGTCGGGAGTCACGCACCAACAATCTTAATTTACGAGTTAGCATATCTCTACCTACACCCCGTATTGGATCCTAAATTTCAATAGCAAAGACATAACATTACAAAGAATGTTTGACTATTACTAAACAAAGGTCATAATAAATTTAAAATGTTGAAAAATAGAGCTTCCTTTTTATTCTTGTAAAGGTTAACATAATAAAGATATATGAAATAAACAGCATGTATAGACAAGCCAAATTTGTTAGTCTTTTAATGCCCATATCTTTTGTCCACAATAAGCCCACATTCACGAAAGATGTATAGCACAAACCATTGGCAATAATGGAAGCCAATAATTATGAAGTACGATACCTAACAACATAATTCTGATCAAATTAAATTCTGTAATTTTTTCCCCGAAAATACTTCAATCCTCATATTTAGAAGAGAAACAAAAAGAAAGGAAGAAAATTTTCAAGTAGCATTTGACGCAACAGTTTTAGGAGTTTCTTTTCTTTTCGAAGAAAAAGTTAAGTTGAACATGTTTAAAAAAAATAAAAAATAAGGAGTTTAATTTTATAAAAGTATTTTTTTCTTAAAAAGAATGGATGAAGAAACTTAAAAAGAAATGCATGTGTAATTGTTCCTTGGCCTCCCCCTTTCTGTCTCATATGTGCAATTATTACCCAACAAGCATCACTTTGTCAGAAAATGGTCTATAAACTCATTAAAAAGGTACCAAATAAGCAAACTGGAGTCAATCTTAGGAAAACCTTTTTCCTTTCGGAACCTATAATCGGCCCAATCGCAATAATTTTCAAACAATCTTTTGGAAACGCAAAATTCAAGCAATTCAAGAGCCAATAATACATGGCAAGACCTAATTACTGAAAGCAAGGTACAAACAACGAAGATAGTTCATCTCAATTATGCCTACCCATAAATGTATTGAAATTTCAATGATAATCTATTCAATTTTAAATTTTTTTATCAAGGGATTTTAAGTGAATTATTTCAAAGTGTAAATCATTTTTTTGTCAAATAAATAAGTTTTAGAATATTAGGTATATAAATTTTATAAATTTTAATTAAATTTTATTTATTTTCTTATATTTTTGTGTTTCTATTTCTAGATAATAAAAAAAGGGAAATCAAAACTCTAATGGAAAAAAAGAAGACAAAAAAAGCAGTAAAAGAAAATGGGTCGTTGCTTTTTGCAACCTAAAAATTGTTTCCAGTACTTTTTTGGATTTTTTTTACCTTTCAGTTTAGTCATTCTGGAAGCAGGTATAATCAATCCATAAAGCAATTTTACAATTTGGAATTGGAAAGTAAAAAAAGAGAGTGTAGGAAGCAATGTTTTGGTGCAACAAGCAACAGCCATAAAATGAACCCTTCAAGAGTTTTGGGTTTTTTCTTTAATGTTAAGTATTTGGCCCACATATAAAAGGATGGGAAAAACAGAGAATTAGAAATCTTCATATTCTTTAGTCACTGCCTAGAGTTCTGCATTTCTTTCTCTGAGTTCTACTGATAGAAAAGAACAATTAAGGTTAAAGTACACATCTCTTCAAACACCTATGGAGTTCTATATTCATTCTTCTTTGTTTTTTGTTATTTTATGTTTTTCAACGTCTAGCTAAATATTTATTTGTTAGGGTTAGGTGAATTTCTATGTATTCTATGAATATTTAAATTGGGATTTTGATGAAAATTTTCTCGACTTCCCTTTATCTTTGTAATTTGTATTATCTTTACTTAAATGCTTCTTAAGACTAGATCACCCTGAGATATGATATTTTTTATTTATTTATTTTGAGAATGATAATTTTCTTTATAGAAGTGGCATGAAATACAAACCTAGTAATTCTTTAGGGTAGAAAAAGTTGTTGGGTACTCTATATTGTTAGGGATCTCTAATGTTTATATTCCTTCTTAATTTAATACAAGAAATTAAGGTTATTAATTAGGGTATAAAGATTGAATTACATAAGAAATTAAGATTTAAATAAATTAAAAAATTGATAGACAAAATGAGAAATCACATTGAATTAAAACTCATATATTAGAAATTCAAGGAGAAAAAATTGAAACCCAATCCCAATATTTATAATTTAATTCACCTAAACTCTATTATACTATTGCGTTTTTGTTTGATAAAAATAAAATTTTAAAAAATAAATTTATATTTCATTCTTTTAATTTAATTATTGCTCTCTTCAAACAAATTAATTTAAAAACATTTTTTACAAAAATGTTCTCAAAGCATCCGTAAAAAAAAAGAAAAAAATATTAAAATAATGCTTTTTTAATAAATAATTATCAATTTGAGGCTGTTTAAATTTGGGTGTGACTAATTCGGTTGCTAATTTGGTCCTTAACACTTTTTGCAACAAAAAATATTGTGATTTTTTTTATGTTTGCGACAACAATATTCTTTCGCAAAAGTGTTAGAGATTGAAAACTTTAAAAAAATTGAATTTTTTTTAAATTGTAAATAAATTTTTAATATAGAAAGCATTTTAAATAAAATATTGTATTAAAAATTAATTATATAAAAATCCAAAAAATATTAAACAAAACCATATAAAAGTTTAAAAATTATATTAAATAAAATAATATTAAAAAATATAAAAAATATATTAAATAAAATAATATATTAAAAATTAGATATACCAAAAATCAAGAATATATTAAATAAAATCATATAAAATTAAAAAATATACTAAATAAAACAATATTAAAAAAAGTAAAAAAGATCATATCTATGATGAAAATCGGTCTAAAGATACTTTAAAATTAGATAAAAATAACAATTAATAATATTAAATGATATTTTAGGTCAAAAATTAAAACACGTCCAATTTTGATCTCTATTTTAGTCGCTAACACTTTTTGCAACAGAATATCGTAGTCATAAACATAAAAAATCCACTATATTCTATCGCAAAAAGTGTTAAGACTGAATTAGCGACCGAATTAGTCACGTCCAAATTGGATATTTTTGATAACCCTATATTGATAAATAGTTTTCAAACAACCTCAAATTGGTAATTATTTATTAAAAAAATATTATTTTAATATTTTTACCGTAAAAAAAATCTTACAATGAATTGAAATAAATATACAGTTAATAAGGTACATTATAAAAATAACTATTCCCAGTTTTGATTTGTAAGAGTAAGAAATTACTTTTCGATGCTTGTAATTATACTATTTTATAATAAAACAGAAATTCTAATGAACGGGATTTTTTGTGCAGTTATTTATAAATTTCAGAAAATAAAATGTCAGAGACCCACCACCTAGTATGTGAAAAGTTCACACAACTAAATAAAAAACATTACTGATAAAAGCTGGACATATCGTTTCTCCCTCATCGGACTCATATAAGACTTATTTTTAATTGAAATATGAATTATTAAGTTTATCACGACGTGTGTGGATCCACCCAATAATAAAAATATTCTGATAATGTCTTCTAGGTTGTAAATGTTTAAGACAGAAGCTTAAG
Source organism: Glycine tomentella (assembly GCA_007407185.1). Taxonomy (NCBI): domain Eukaryota; kingdom Viridiplantae; phylum Streptophyta; class Magnoliopsida; order Fabales; family Fabaceae; genus Glycine; species Glycine tomentella. The sequence continues at coordinate 744,941 of PYAF01000497.1, read as the reverse complement.
AATTGGGAGCACACTTATTGAATCACTTAGGAAGAATGCAAAACTCGATAATTGTACCATGTAACGTAATGTAAAGAGAAAGTGGAAAAAAACATCGATATGGTTTTAGGACGTAAATGGGGCCGGTCAGGAATATGCAAAAGGAATCAATCACTTTTAGCAAATAAAGTGAGGTAAACAAATATGTCCAGCCAATTACACTCATAACGGTCCATATCAGGGTGCTTAGTGCGACGTAGACTTGGCTATTAAGATTGCAATAATTAAATGATATACGAAATTGTGGCTTTAGTGGGAAAAACAACCTTCTCCATCCGAAGGATTGCATGTTAAGATACCATTTGACATTTTATGTCCACAAAAATATGCATAAAAAACAGTTACAAGTTGCAAATTTTTACATGTAGGGTCTGGCGAAAACAAAAGAACATCCTTTTATTTTACCTTTTTGTGTTGATTGCGGGCTTGCCTCAAAGGAATATGTGGCACTGTCCTCTCACAAAGTGCCCTCATGCTAGAGATTCCTCCCCAACTAGAGTGATACCTCTTTTGACCATAATTTATTCTATGCTCCTTTGCCTTTTAACGAGCAAATTTTTTGAGAAATTATTTTAGTCATGAATTACATCTCAATCAATCTTTATATGATACATAATTGAGTTTTGTTAACTCTTTATAAATTAAAAAATCAATTATAAGTTATGTAAAGATTTTAGACTATGTAATAATTTTTCATTAGAGTTCTTCCAAATCATTAATGCTTTTCCAGTTCTGTTCTGTTTGATACAGACTGAGAAATGAGAATGCAAACATGGCCATTAATCATGATCCCAGCTATAGAATTTAGAAACGTAGTTTGTTATTACTTCATTAGCATTTTTAACTCAAGGCAGACAAGTCAGTATATATATCTTATCACAATTCTGATTATTATACATTGGCATAAAAAACGATGGAGGAATTGTTTGACTTTCAGAACTGGGTAAAAGGCCAGAGTCTTTTTTAACCAAATAAAGCTGGTAAGTGATAACTTTAAAACTCTAAAGTAGTAATGTTCTATTGGCTTGGACGCATCTGTTCTAATCTCTACACGTTGACATCAAATGCTAGACCAGTTTGGAAGCCACTTTTGTTTTGTGTTCTTCTATTCCCCGTATACATACTCAGGATAAATTGTACAGATGAAGGTAAACATATAAGTACCAATCTACCACGTTTAGTGAATTATCTCTCACACATACAGTTTGGAAGCCACTTCTTGTTATATAAAAAGGAAAATATATTTTGACACCCAAAATTACTTGACACGGGGAGAGAGATAGAGAGAGTATAGACTAGAAAGAGAAGTGTAGTATAATATGTGATATTTGATAGGAAAAGAGATATACAAAAAATAAGGATTTCCAAGTAGATGTATGTAATGAATGAGTGTCAAAAAAATCAGTACTCATAAAAATCAAAACTAATGCTCACGTGTCTAGATTAAAATTTAATTATATTATATAAATATATAAACACCTATATTTCCACTCGTTGTCCATTGTCAGGCTTATGTAGTATAATTTATAAGTAAAAACAAAAAAACATTATTCTTAACCATCATTAGTTATATTCACAGGCTAATGTAGTGCTCAATGTAGTCCTCAACTTTCCCTTAATCTCTTTCCAATTGGACAAATTTTCCAAAAGCAAAGGAATCAAACCTCTCTCTCTCCCACACCCTTCCCTGCAACTGCGAATCATCATTTCGGTCACACACACTTTCCTTTCCTCTCTACTCTTCAATACACCTAAAAGCCCTAAACACTATCACCCTAAATATCAACTCAAGCTCACAAAAAACCCAATGTTATTGGAACTCCGATGACACCCCTCAATTAACTCTCTCACATTCAACCGTCTGAGAGAGGGCATAACTTGAACCATCCCAATGGAGATTCAACAAAGCTTGAAGCTCACAATCCACAAGAAATGGCCATCATCACCCAAAAAACCACCAAAAGAATCAGAACCGATAACCCCCATCCCCACCACACCAAAGCTGAAATGGAAGAAGATCTTCTTCCAAACCAAAACCAAAACCAAAACCAAAACCCAAATCCAAATCCCACCAGAAGAATTCCTCTGCCCTATTTCTCGTTCCCTCATGTTCGACCCCGTCATCGTCTCCTCCGGCCACTCCTACGAACGCTCCTCCGTCGAAGCCTGCAAAAATGTCAATTTTACCCCTCAACTCCCCGACGGCACCGCCCCCGATTTCTCCACCCTCATCCCCAACCTCGCCCTCAAATCAGCCATCCTCAAATGGTGCCAATCCACCCACACACCCCCTCCACACCCCAACAACAACAACAACAATCCCGTACAAACCGTAATCTCCTCCAACCCTAACCTCGTACACACCTTAAACCCCTCGAACACAAACCCCTCCCCAGAGAGAATCTCCGACCAAGATTTGATTCTGAACTCCCTGAGCGAAAACCCACCACACCCCGACAACAACAACAACAACAACCTCGTACAAACCTTAATCTCCTCTAACGCAAACCTCGTACACCCAGAGAAAATCTCCGACAAAGATTTGATTTTGAATTCTCTGAACGAAAACCCACCACTGAAGAACCTCTGCCACCACGCGGAAACCGAGGTTCCCATAAGGCCGACACACTTGTGCACGAGCTCCGAGGAATCAATAGCGACAACCTCAGCCTCAACGCCGCCGCTTCAGTTCTCCACGCGCCCGAGCTGCTGCTACTACTCTTCACCTTCGTCTTCAGAACACGAACCCGCCACAACCCCAGAAGAAGAAGAGATCATGACAAAGCTCAAAAACCCTCAACTCAGTGCAATCGAAGAAGCGCTTATTTCTCTCAGAAAACTCACGAGAATAAGAGAAGAAACAAGGCTTCAACTTTGCACCCCCCGGTTACTCTCCGCGTTACGCTCACTCGTTTTGTCGAAGCACGTAAACGTTCAGGTGAACGCTCTGGCATCGGTGGTGAACCTCTCGTTGGAGAAGAGTAATAAAGTGAAGATCGTGCGGTCGGGGATGGTTCCGCCGTTGATCGAGGTTTTGAAGTTTGGATCCTCTGAGGCGCAGGAGCACGGTGCGGGCGCGTTGTTTAGTTTGGCATTGGATGATGATAACAAAACCGCGATTGGGGTTTTGGGTGGTTTGGCACCGTTGCTTCACATGCTCCGATCCGAGAGCGAGCGGACTCGGCATGACTCGGCATTGGCGCTTTACCATTTGTCTTTGGTCCAGAGTAACCGGTCCAAGATGGTTAAACTCGGTTCGGTTCCGGTTCTTTTGAAAATGGTTAAGTCGGGTCACATGACAGGTCGGGCTTTGTTGATTTTGGGGAACTTGGGTTCCGGGTCGGGCGGGCGGGCCATGATGCTTGATGCGGGCATGGTGGAGTGTTTGGTGGGGTTGCTAAGTGGGCCCGAGTCGAGGACCGCGTCGACTCGAGAGAGTTGCGTGACGGTGATGTACGTGCTGAGCCACGGCGGGTTGAGGTTTAAGGCAGTGGCAAAGGTGGCTGGGGTGGTGGAGGTGTTGCAAAAGGTGGAGAAGGTGGGGAGTGAGAGGGCTAGGCATAAGGTGAGCAAGATATTGGAGATGATGAGGGCGAAGGAGGTGGAGGAGGAGGAGGATGTGGATTGGGAGGAGTTGCTCGACTCGGGGTCGGGTTGCCGGACTAGGAGTAGACTCGGTGGTGGGTTGGACGAGTTAAGTGCTAACTCAGTCGAGTTTTGAGTAAAAATGAATATTTTGTTTTTTGTTTTTTTAAAATGTAAATGTTTTGTTTTTTAAGATTAGGTTGGGCAAAAAATTTAAAAAAATACAAATTAAATAATTAATTAGAAAAAGGGTGCAATTTCAAAAAAAATTAGCAAAATGGAGTAGTGAAACACGCCCATTTGAGGCGTGTTTAAACACGCCCAAATGGGGCGTGTTTCACCTGGAGGCGCCACGTGGCAGGCAGAAGGTGAGTCCTAGGGTTTTCGCGCTTTTTTCGTAAATTACGGAAGGTCGTAACTTTTGACTGGGACGTCCGATTGACGCAAAACCGGTGGCCACGCACTCGAAATTGAGAGGAGAAGGCTTGGGCAAGTCCCCAAAAACACTTGCCCAAAAATTTTTCCCAAACGAGACCTCTAAGTGCCTCAAAATTGCGATTTAAGTTTCGGAGCCCCAATTTTTTTTTGTTTTCTGATATTTTATCTATTCAATCAGTGAATTGCAAGCTATTCTTTGTTTATCTAATTACTCCTCTCAATTTCGAGCATTCTGACATAGAATACGTCTTCATCGGACATTGCTACGAGAAATTACGATTTATGGTATCAAATTTAGGGTTTCAGATTTAGGGCTTAGGGCTTAGGGCTTAGTGTTGACGATTTAGGGTGTAGGGCTTATTCTTTAGGATTTAGGGTGTAGGGTGTAGGGTGTAGGGTTTAGGGTTTAGGGTTTAGGGTTTTAGTGTTTTGGTTCTAGGGTTTAGGGTTTTGGGTTTTGGGTTTAGGGTCTAGGGTCTAGGGTGTAGGGTTTAGGGTTTAGGGTTTTAGGGTTTTAGGGTTTTAGGGTTTAGGGTTTTGGGTCTTGGGTCTAGGGTCTAGGGTGTAGGGTTTAGGGTTTAAGGGTTTAGGGTTTAGGGTTTAGGGTTTTGGGTCTAGGGTCTAGGGTTTATGGTTTAGGGTTTAGGGTTTAGGGTTTAGGGTTTAGAGTTTAGGGTTTAGGGAGTAATCCTTTAATCCCCGCAAACTGCTCTCTAGAACTAGCGAAACTGCTGCAGCAAAGCACTTGTTACAATCGTGATCAGCAAGGGCATTGGTCTTATTACTGTGTTCCAAATCCCCCAAAACCAAACCTTTCTCTCTTTTCTCAATCACTCGTCACACCACACCACACTAGCACCATTCATTACTGGTAATCATGGAAATCACGACTGTTCAAAGTTATATGCATCGTCAAATCTACACTATATGAATGTTGAATTTTTTTATAAAAATTGTAAAATTTTAGTCTGCGCCCAGACGACCATCT
>PYAF01000497.1:702079-739791 GCA_007407185.1 Glycine tomentella | reverse complement strand
ATCACTCGTCACACCACACCACACTAGCACCATTCATTACTGGTAATCATGGAAATCACGACTGTTCAAAGTTATATGCATCGTCAAATCTACACTATATGAATGTTGAATTTTTTTATAAAAATTGTAAAATTTTAGTCTGCGCCCAGACGACCATCTAGCTCTCACTTTGCTACCTTACTTCCTTACTCATTTCTCCTTTGCCCACACGCCTAAACCCTAAACCCTAGACCCTAAACCCAAAACCCAAAACCCTAGACCCTAGACCATAAACCCTAAACCCTAAACCCTAAAACCATAAACCCTAAACCCCAAATCCTAAAGAATAAACCCTACACCCTAAATCGTCAACACTAAGCCCTAAGCCCTAAATCTGAAATCCTAAATTTGATACCCTAAATCGTAATTTCTCGTAGCAATGTCCGATGAAGACGTATTCTATGTCAGAACGCTCGAAATTGAGAGGAGTAATTAGATAAACAAAGAATAGCTTGCAATTCACTGATTGAATAGATAAAATATCAGAAAACAAAAAAAAATTTGGGGCTCCAAAACTTAAATCGCAATTTTGAGGCACTTAGAGGCCTCGTTTGGGAAAAATTTTTGCGCAAGTCCCCTTTGGGGCATTTCCAAGCCTTCTCCTCTCAATTTCGAGCGCGTGGCCACCGGTTTCGCGTCAATCGGACGTCCCAGTCAAAAGTTACGACCTTCCGTAATTTACGAAAAAAGCGCGAAAACCCTAGGACCCACCTTCTGCCTGTCACGTGGCACCACCAGGTGAAACACGCCCCATTTGGGCGTGTTTCACTACCCCATTTTGCTAAATTTTTTTGAAATTGCACCCTTTTTCTAATTAATTATTTAATTTGTATTTTTTTTAATTTTTTGCCGATTAGGTTGTTTTGGTTCACAGGTTGCTTTTGGATTCTTCAAAAAAATCCATTGTTTTTATGATTTTTGAAGTTGGATGAAGAATTGGTAAATGGGAGTAATTTTTTTTAATTTGATTTATATGTATTATCAGTATAATTTTTTTTCTAAATTATAATTTTGATTTTCTTATTTTTCCAGTTATATGAATTTTGTCCCTTATTATTTTTGTCTGTTGGCAAATTTGATCTTTATTATGTTAATTGTGTAATCTTGCTTTATCATTAATTTAACATTCAATATTTCCTCTGTGTCAATATTTCTATTAAATATTTCTATTAAATATTGCATATTAAGTTAACAAATCATTCAAAATTGCATAATTAGAATAATGAAATCAAATTTGCAGGAAAAAGAATGGAGGAACAAAATTGATGAAATTGAGAAAACGAGAGATCAAAGGAATAATTAAGTTCACATTTTTTGCAAAGTCTTTCAATAGGATTTAATCATATTATTACGTCATTCTATTCATATAGATGTGATGAGAGGATAAATTCCTATTAAATATTTGTGTAAAAGTATATTGATAGATCATATAAATTAAACTCTTTCATTTTTAACTTTTTTTCCTTTGGGTTTAGAGGGATGAAAATAGCGAAGGGTTTTCAGCTGAACTGAGGTTTTGAGTTCATTGTTGATTAGATTATGTAGTAGGGGGAAATAAAGGACGGTGATGCTGATTGAATAAATGAAGGGGAAAGAGTAATAAAGTTGATGTTTTTTGGAGCAGAAAGTGCAGAAGGAGCGTTGGTGTATATGCTTATGCTACAACTTTATTCCATCTTCTACAGACTGTTGCTGGTTATGTTCCCTTTTTGGGTTTTTCTCTTTTCTTTTTCTTTCCTTTTTCACTCAAGGTTTTGGTATCTGAATATATTTTAAGCTCATATATTATACACTTTTCATTTTCAACGTGTTCCAACTAGATAGATTAGTTGTGGAGACAACACGGAGGATTACTTCATGTGATCAGAATTTGGTTCTTTGATCCTCATGTCATGTATGGACATTATTTACTTAGCTTTAAACTAGTGTTACAATAGCTAGATAAACTATGCTGATGCACAAGTAAATTTATGAAATTTTACTACGAGTGTGTGAAAGAAGTAGTGCATAATCATTGCAAGTGTTCACGAGGTTTTAGTGTCAAATGGTCCAAGGAAAGCTTTTCTCGACAGTGTAGACCTCATTATTATTTAAAAAGACCAAATTAGTAAAATATCAGAGGAAATGTTGCATGGTTCTGGTTCCTCCATAACAAGGGCACTTAGGAATTTTCAGTGCAATCATTGTCTATTCGATTTGTTTCTGATTGACAAAAGCTAAATAATTACTCCTATAGAATTGCCAGCAATAATATTCTTGAGGTGATTCATGCCCACAATTATGTTTGGTCCTTCTATCGCCTTTCCTTTCCTTGCTACTTTAATTTTTTGGTCAAGACCTTGCTACATTTGTTCTACTCTTATTCTTTTCCCACTCCATTTTTTCGTTCACTTCCTATATGCGTTTTACAAGCATCTGGTATGAAAAAGTAGTATTACGTTGCTTTAACAATATATTCTTTATAGTTATCTGTTTACATAGTAGTGAAGAATATTTCCCATAAATTCTCATAACTGAATAAATGAAATGCAACTACTGTATGAAAATGAAAAGCAAGGGTTCTGAGAACCAAACTTAAAGGTAACTTTTGCTTTTAATAGGGTTTGGAAGTTGGAATTTGCGATAATGTGTAGGGCCTAAACGAATTATCTTTTCCTGCGTTTGCATTATTTTGTAAATTGGCTAATACCCAAAATTAGACCACTCTGTTATACCAAATTCATATTTGGTCAAGAATGTCAACGAGATTGAAAAACCGGAGAGATAGGCCTAATTTGTTTTAGGGTCAGTTTCAAACCATATTTTAGATTTACCTAACTTAGTTTGATGTGATGTAATTTTTTTAGATTTAAAATTTATTTTAGATTCAGTGTTATCACATTATAGCAATGACAGTTTGCTTATTCGACAGTTGATGGGGAAGAGCCTGATATTGCTTGATGGTTTCTTAATAACTCCTTTCGTGCTATATCTAACAATTAAGAATGGTTTCTTAATGTAACACAAAAATAAGTAAATAATAAGGGATTTGATTTGTTTATATTAGATTATATTCTAAACTTTCACAATTTTCCGGAAGGGGTGTAGGTCAGTTAGTTGAATACGATGCATAAGTTGTTGTAAATTCCTTGATATTTATCTTCGATTCCCACAAATCAAACAAAACTTTCACGATTTTATTGTTGAAAATAAGAAGAAAACAAACTCTTGACAAGGCAAGCACTCACCTGATACTAAAAAAATAAACGCTTTTTAATCTTGTAAAATTATATGGTTAATATCTCACCTCCCATATGCATTAAAATATTTTTCTTCCCAAAATGCCCTTTTAGCATAAATATGTTTCTGTTGTGGGGGTATGAAAAAAATATCAAAAATAAATATATTAACATTTCTATTGTTAGAAAAACATTTCCATTTTGATTCTTTCACACCCACATATATTACAACGTAAATACCTTTGTTGTATATATTTTACAATATAACATTCTTGTTTTAACAAGAACATAATTATGTTTTATTTGTGCCAAATATAAAACAGAATCATAATTTTTTTTTGTTTCCAACACAACAAAATCATGATTGTGTTGCAACCAAAAAGAAAGGAGGGGTAAGGGTAGTTGTAGGGAAGATAGGAGGGATAATTTAGTCTCTATATTTTTCAAAATGTAAAGAGGGCTGTGCTTGATATTTATGGCATGTAGGGTGGTTGAGACCCTACTTTAATAATGGAACTAAGGTAAGGACTAATCAAGATATGTCAGCCCAAAATACTGCTTTTTCTCTTCCTTCACCCTTCTTTATGCTTTTTGCACCCAAAAAGACTTCAACAGACAAAAACACGATGGATGCGGCACATGCATAGTGGAGATTCTCCAGCATAGGGGTGTTGGTGAAGAAGGTGTAATTAAGATATGCCAGCCCAAAATACTGACAGCTCTTTCACTTCCTACACCCTCCTTTTTTGCTTTTGGCACCCCAAAAAGACTTCAACAAACAAAAGTATGGCGGCTGTACTGCAGACATAGCGAAGATTTGTCTTGCATGGGGGTGTTGGTGAAAAAGATGAGGGGTATTTCTTTTCATTAAGGGGGGTGCAGGATCAAAAATGGAGATGTAGGAAATAAAATCCAAAAAACTGTAATCTGCCACATCCATCTCAGATCTACCAGAATAGGCCCCTCGCAGTTCTCAATCGCATATACTGAGACCCCAAAACAATTTATTGAGTCCCAAATGAACAAATTTTGGGGCTTATAAAGAAAGGCGATAGTTTGTTTGTCCCCACACTCACCTCTCTCCCAAAAAAAGAAGAAAAGGGTCAGTTGAAAGGAAACTCCAAAATGCAAAAGAGAACAATTAAATAGTTAAGCATTTTCTTTTATAAAAAAAAAAAAAATTAGATTAGATGCCCTCGGATGAAGAACAATGTTTTACTACATTGTAATATTTAACATGTGCCACTTCAATTATGCAAGTCATTTCTATTTCACATTTAAACTAAATTTCTAGTATTCAATCTAGTTCATATTCTGTGATATTCTTTCTGGATTCATATATATAAAAAATGATATTATAAGTTAGACTTAAATATAAAGAAATTCAAATAATTTTATTTTATTTAATGCTATTATTTCTAAAACACTCATCATTTAATTCTAATTTTATTTTCAATGATTCTTTTTTTTATGATAACAAATTCTAATGAAATATATTTTAAAAATAATCTTATTTTTTGTTTGAGATTAACAAAATTAATTAATATAAACTAACTTTTTAATTAATATAAAATTTATTATTTTTATTTATATACAAGTTTATAGGTAATACTCAACAAGAAAAATCTTAACATAGAATCCTTTTGAGATTTTTATTTTATCGAAAATGGGAGACAAACCTAATAGGTCTGGAAACAACACCAAACCGCGTGTACCAAAATAAAACAATCACAACGACGTTCCGGATTCCATGATAAAGTTTTCTTTTCGGCAATAATCAATAAAGATGTTTAACGTTCTGAAGAATGATAAGAAACCCTGTCCCGTGGAGTATGGAAAAGAAACCATGATACCAGGTCCCACGTTAACTGCATTATGGGGAATTATCCAGCCTGGTTGCACATTCATCATTTGACCAAACACAAAGCCAGTGTCGGTTTAGACTTCGTTCCTCAATCACCGCAAATTTCAGTTCAAGATTTTTTAACTTAAAAAACCCACCTAATAGTCAAAGCACCCCATGCCTTCAGTCAAAATAAAAAAAAGTTACCTACTCAACGGTTATTTTAAGTAAAACCATTAAAACCTCATTGGCGATTTTATGGATCATTATAGATATAAAATATTTACTATTTTAAAAAGAATTAATTAGTAGTCATTTTTAGTTGAATTTTATTTTTTTTATCTATAAAACTTAAAAAGGAGTACTTAATATTCGTTTAAGGACAATTTTAACTCAGAATTATACCAACAAGGTCAAGTATAATTAGTAAATGATTAAATTTCTTAAATAAAAAAGTTTTATTCTGTCTCCACTTATAAAGATTAAGCCAATACAATTATTGCAATGTGAAGAGTTTTACTCGAACAAAATAGAGAGAACATGTATCACAAGTGTAAAATCAGAAAAAATAACACATGAATATCCTACCAGGTATTAAAGAATACATAAAATTTTAATGAATTTGAAAGAAATTATATTGAAAAGTAATATGTAGGGAGCTTGGGACGTGTATATTTATTTCAAAGATCCTCAATATGCAATAGCTCAAGCCATCATTTTACAACCCTGAATGAAAATCATTGATTATTACACAACATATAGCCAACAAATTTGTGTATTGAATTAAAAATTGAGAGGAAACATGGATATTGTATAAAAATATTAAGACAAGAGTTTGATTTTCTGATGATAAAAAAAAACTTTGTTAGAGTTGAAAAAATATACTTATTAATAATCTTTATGTCTTGAAGATGAATCTCATCACATTCATTTAGTTTCAACTAATCTCCGATAACAGAGAAGAAAAATCTAGAAACTAGATATAGCGTACGCGGCGCCTCTGTTACATTAAATCCTCAGCAACAACTGCATCTATATAATAAATTGGGCGTATATAATGTATGCACATGCATGGTGCATAGTCCTTAAAACCAGCTGTTACAAGACCCCCCCACAAGGGACAAAACTGGTGCAACACTGCAGACAAAATGTAATTTTCAAAATCCAAAGGGTAAAGGGCATCTCCTGCATTTTGATATTGCTTTGCCAAATTCCCCCCCAACCCAGTTACGTTTTCATTATTTAAGCACAGACCATAACTTGATTACGCATCCTCCGCATAATTATTATTTTACTACAACCTCCACCAACTACACTATCCAACAAAAACTGCGTACTTCCATGACAAATCTATCAGTAAACACTATATCCATTATCAATGAATAAACTACAGTACTACTGATCTGCTCGCCAAAATCAATACAGACTCTTGAAACTTAAATTTATCTCTAAAATCTAGATCAAGAAGTGAAAATTGTCTCTCATTCACATATACTATTCTCACCATATTGTTAGTTAACGTAGGATATAAATTTAAATTTGAACTTAATTCAATATCATTAGCTTATGAGATGAAGATTATTCCAACTTATATATACTATTCTGACATTAATATTAATCAATGAGATCTTTAACTCCGAGAGAGACATCTTTAGTAGTATGAAATTGACAAGACATCTTTAGTAATATGTAATTGACATGACTAGACATATGTGAATGCTGCAATAAAAACCATAACACGTAGCTTAACATATTCAACAACAATGATTATGATATACACTAATACAATATTAATATAATTTAGCTTATTTTTTCTTCATGACATTTAGAATTTAGTTTTAGATTTACTAATTTCTGAAATAAGAATTGTTTCTTCCACACAGACATATATATATATATATATATATATATATATATATATATATATATATCATTAATCAAGTGGAATCTCAAACCCAAACACTAGCTTCTAATATCCTCGAAAAACAAATGGGAGCTCAAAATGAGAAATTCTATTAATTAAATCTTGTAATATTACATTCGAGAACCAGACTCAGACTCATCATTTATCCAAACAACAATAACTCCACAAATCTAAAAACCTCAATGCCCCCATTCAGTTTCCACCACATAAACACTATGTAGTATGTATAAATAATCAACCTCAAAATCATCAAATTCATGCACAACAGAGGTATCATTCTCATTATAAATTATAAAATCTCATCTCATTATCAAATTCCAACAACAACAAAATAAATAAAAAATCAATTAATCTGATCACACCTGCGCCTGATCTCTCCCTTCCTCCCAGTCTGCACATTCAAGAGACTCAACTTCTGCATGGCCCTAGCAAAAACCTGAAAGAATCTATTTTGATCCTTCGCAAAAGTCTCCACAAAGGGCCTCGTAGTGGGGTCACTATACAAACCATGGTCAGATTTCAAAACACCCAAACCCTTGGGAAGGTTCTGGAAGTAAGCATTGTCGAACTTGTTCGGAGTCATGATGTCGTTGAAGACGGAGAGGGTAGGGTTAGTTTTGTAATCTGCACAAGCCTTTTGAAGCCCCTGAGCGTAGCGAGGGTTGTAGGAGGAGTTGGAGAGGTTGGTGACGAATTCGGAGCAGTGGGAGAATCCGACGGTGTGGGCCCCACTGAGGGCGACAAATTCTTCGATTGAGAAGCCGCGGTGGGTGAAGATTTGTGTGATTTGGGAGATGGGCATTGCGGGGGTGGGGAGGTGGTTAGGAACGACGGAGGCGAGGGAGGTGCGGCCGTCGCGGCGGCCGAGGAAGACGGGAAAGAAGGGGCCGCCGAGCATGGTGAGGAGGTCGCGGGTGGCGGCGGAGAGGATGTCGGCGCAGGAGACGGTGTTGGGGCAGGCGAGCTCAAGGGCGGTCTTGGCGCGGACGACGAGGTCGAAGGCGTCGCCGGGGAGGGAGAGGTTGATGTCGGCGTCGCGCTCGGCCTTGGAGAAGGGCGTGGAGGAGAGGAGGATGGAGGCGTCGCAGCCGTTGGGGAGGAGGCAGTCGTGGAGAAAGAGGCGGAGCGTGGCGGCGGCGGTGGTGGGGCTGGCGATCTGCTTGCTTGTGACGGTGTCCCTTATGATCTGGCTGAACTGCGGACAAGTGTCCTTGTAGAAGTCCAAGGTGAGTCGCGCGTTGGCGGCACCGAGAAAAGATAGCAATGTGGTGAAGAGGAAGAGAGAAAATGGAGACATTGTTGTAATTTTTGTGAGCAGTGAGAAAGAAGAAAACAAAAGAATGGATGAGAAGTGAGTAGTGAGTAGTGAGGTGATGGAGGGGTTTTGAGTTTAAGGGGGGTGGAGAGTGAGGGACACGCGCGAGTGTGGGGGAGTGGGAGATGGAATCACGGGATGTGTGCGTTTAGTTAAGGTGGAGTGGGGACGCGACGCGCTGTGGGCTGGCAATGTTGTTGCTGGAAATGGATTGGCGAGAATCAACGGCTATCGTTTTTTAGTTGGCAATCAGACTCCAGATGAATAAGCAATGTTGGTAGTATTAATCAATTGATTATTATTATTAATATATTAAATTAAAATTTAATTTTTGAATAATATTTAAGTTTAATTTTTAATAGAAATAATTTTTTGTTAAATTTTATTTTAGATTAAAAAAAATGTTGATAGTATTTTAAAAATAAAATTAAATTTGTTAAAACTTAGTTATTTAGCAGTACCGTTTAGATTAACACGGCGGTGGAGGCGGAGGATATTGCTGTGATTTTGCAAAATACAGACACTTTCCGGTCTGCATTAAGATTCCCTGCTGCATTTAGCAAACAATGGCAGGATCCTCCAGCTGTAACTGGTCTATTTTTTTAAATCTTTTTTTGAATTGTAATACGTAGTATATTTTATTTTATTATTTTATAAAATTTATTTTTTATGCTTAAGAATTTACGTAGTTATTTCTATGAGCGCAGGAAATCCCATTTTCTCTTATCAAACCCTCCATTATACTCCTAATTTTATAATTTATATTTTAGTCTTTAGAAGTATATAGGGACACATTTTCCCCTATTTAATAACTTTTACTCCTAATTTTATAATTTATAATAAATTTTAATCAATAAATTAAAGTATGCGTTGAAGGAGTGTGTTTCTGGTATTTTTCTAAGATTATTAAACATATATTTTTTAAACCAAAGTTTCTAAAAAAGTAATCAATCAATCATATTATACTCCAAAATTATATATAAATATATATGACTTAGATGATAATATTAATATATATTTTAAAAAATAATATAATATTGTTCTTGTAACTAAGTTTTACACAAAATTTATGAGATCTAACCCAAAACATTTAACTTAGACAATTTTAATATGTCTATCTGCTTCTTCGACCATACTTTTCCAGTAGTTTGCGAGGTTTCTTTGCAAACGTATACAATCAAGATCGGAAGTTTTCGCCATGCTTTTGTAGCTTTCATAGTACCCCAATAACTTTATCTTTACAATACTTCTTATAGCATTCAAGAAAGAACATGTCTATTTTAATGAGATTCAATTTCTTGAATGGATCAAATTTTCTCTTCTGCAAGATGAATTTATTCTCAAGTTTTTCCAAATTTGTTACCAACGTATTAATATCAATGTCCTGCTGTTGTTGCTGCTGCTGCCAAATCAATTTTTGAAAAAAGATTAGGAAAATTTGGATTTACCAAATACTAGTCTAATTACACACAATAACAAGTCTAATAAGGTTTACTTAAAATACGATAAAAGTGTTTTAGAAATAACTTGGGTTGTTGTTTTCAATCTTTGGATTGCGTGCTCCCTACCAAACATTGTGGTATATTTCGTATCACCCACCATTCAGCATAGAAACGCACTTTAACTCTTAAAAAATCAGATTGAAGCACCAAAGCAAAGAAAGCACAGTAACAGATCCTAATTCCCAATGACCAACATGCAATCCGTTCGAAGCTCTAGTGATTTTGATTGAAAGAAATAGTGCAGGGAGTAGAGATGAACTTGAACTCAGGTAATAACAAAAATCTCAATTTTACCAGTCATGGACCATGTATATACATAAATTCCCAAAGCCATAATAATTCACATAATAGTGTTTAGAATAATATTAGGTTATTCTTTCCACTAAGTTCATCTTTTTGAAATCATATATCACGATATGATAGATATACACATATATATAGAGAGAGAACAATATGAGGATATTCTTTTCACTTATAAAATAAGTTTACTCTTTAGAACCATATCACATCATGATGAAATAGAATAAATTGAGATACTATTTTGTAAGTATATAGTTATCTTGAATAAATTTATTATTTCTTTATTTTTTAATCACCTAGAAAAAACATGTTTCTTTTGTTCTTTTTTCAACAATTTCTTATATCTAGTAAACATCTTAGTAGGATTCAACCTAGATGTTCAGACCATCTGTCAAAGAAAAAAGATTGAATAGTTCTTGCAAAATTCCCAAGAAATTCTTTGATTTCTTGCGGAAACAAATGATTATTCATCTGTTTCTCAATTTTTGTGAATAGCCAGCTTGTTGAAGAATATCTAGAAATGATTTTAGGGAATTGCTTTGATTTTATATCTGTTCGTTCCATTTGAAGAAAGAAAAGATCTCAACAAAGAATCAATCTTTTTTTAGCTATTAATCTCTCTTTGATTGATCAAATATGTGATATTTCGAATCCTCTTAATGATGATTTCATATTGTACCAACCTTGGCTTTTGAGTATACCCAATCAGTATAACTATCCTTCTTCTAACAAAACAATGAACTTTCACAATCAATGGCAAAATCTAGTATTAGATAAGTTGTCTCAATGTGTTCAAAAATCCGATAGAATATTTTTCAAAGTTTGAGCGTATAAAACAAAATTATAGTAAATTTTTTATTGTAATAATATAAAATGAAGGTTCTTCACATTTCACATTATTAGTTTCTGACTAAAATTGAAGATCAATTAAATCGAAATAAAATAAATTGGTTTATTAAAATTCATAAAGTAGATTTTAGATTTTTATTGTTGAATTTTGGACCAATTCCATAACCCCAAACTAAAAAATTACCACTATAAGATATTTATCATAAAAGGGATACAGTTTATGTAGAAAAATGATAGTTTGTACAACATTGCTATGACAAAAATTAAAATGGAGGGACAGCTGGCCCACTTGCCTCTATTAAAAGCTCCGTAATGATCACAACAACCAGCATAATCACTAAACAACTTTAAATGGAAATAAAATTTTACTAATAATAAAACAACCAAATCCACCAGTAATTAATTTCTCAATGAAATCCTCATTTATTACACTTCTGAAAGACATTACTTCTTTTTTTTTTGTGATGAAACACTTATTTCATGGAAATAAAATCTGATTCTTAGTATTCTAGTAATTAAAGATTTAGTTGCAGCAGTACCAAAAGTAAAGAAGGTGAAATTGCAATTGATAAAATAACAAATGTTAATCCCTTTGGTACATATGACATGGCTTAAATATGTTGTATTTGATCCTGATATATCAAACTTTTGTTTTGATTCTTTGTAATTAAATAAATAATGACCTCACACCATCTCAACGGCTAATTTAGTGGGCTGAAAATCACCTTGATGACTTATAATTAAATTATATTTATATGAGAATTCTCCAACAAGAGAACATACAGGTTTTGCCTAATCTTCTCTGAATTTGACAGTTATAGATTGTTTGTCTAAGTATGCCAAGAACTTCAAATGAGACACAAGGATCCTATTTATGACATAATTGCAATCCTAATGGTCAAATTTTACTGTGAAGATACACTTAAAGGGAAAGTTTGAGGTGCTTAGATCAAGAGTTCAAGTGTTCAAGAAAACTCAAGGTTTGGAATTTAAATTGGTCGCTTTTTATATTTTTGTCTGAAACAAGTTTATTTTGGCTGTAGTAGGTAAAATTCAGAGATAACTCATGTTTTTGAGCGAATGGCTATGCTAAATCAGTATTTTAGTTAATAGTGTACTTTTTCTATCCAATGCATGCATAAGAATGCTGAATAAAAATTTTCTCCCACCATAGAAGTTTGTGTTCTGTTCTCTTTTTTGCTTATCTATTCTTAACAGTCCTTCCTGAAGCATACATGATCTTTCAGATTACTGTAATACTAACGGGCTTCCGTACTAAAATTTCCAAGAAGAGTGATGGTTTGCAAGGGATTGAAGACAACTGCAAGAACTTTCTACTATCATAACAACACAAAACAGGTGTAATATAATAAGGTCCCAGCCCAAAATCAACAAAGAAAATACAAAATAGGTCGAAAAATGCAAAGTATAATGAAATCATAATTTATTTTACACTGTTGAACAAGGCAGACGTTCACTAATCAGTATGCCTCGGGGGAAATTGTAAGTTCCCTTAGCATACTGCACATTATAATAATAAGGATTGCTCATGAAGTCTGCTAGAGCTGAATTATATGAAGTTTCCTTATTCTTAATTGCCTTATACTGATTCCACCAAGTCATGTAGCTGCTATGCTCCAGGAAAATCTCTGATGACACTTCATATTTCGTGAGCAACCCATAAACATACTTCTCGAATCCGAGCAACTTCCCAGTTTCCTCTTCCTTTTCTGTCACACTAGATTGTACATCCTCCAACACTTTTCATGAAACGATAGCTTCTTCAACATGTGCCCAAAAGCAAGAGTCAAAAGTTAAAATAGATTCCACATTCTTTTTGTTTGTACTTTCTGAATTAGGTTTCATGTTCCTTTTGTCTGTACTGTTTGAATTGCTTGTGGCTTTTGCTGTATCTTTCTCCAGCAACTTCTCCAACAGTACAAAGTGTTTAGACCTGTTTTTACTCACATAATCTGTATCCCCCTCTGCATAGTATTTAGCAATAGCAAGGGGTTCAACCATTCTCCTGTAATTAGTCCCACCATAGAGCCAGCGCGTACGAAAAGCTGCATCATCTTTCTGAGGCTTTATTTCTACTTCTTCAACCAGCTCTTCCCAGTATTTTGTGAGGTTTTTCTGGTGCACAACGGCATCTTGGTCCGATGGTAAGTTCATGTTCCTGTAGCTGTCGTAGTACCCAACATTACGGTTTTTGGAGTCCATCTTGTAAAATTCAAGTTGGGCCATGTCTATCTTCATCTTATTTAATTTATTTGATGGATCAAGTTTAACCCTCCTCTGCAAAATGAATTTATTTTCCAGTTCTTCTAACTTTGTTACCATGGCATTTATATCAATGTTCAGGTATTGTTGCTGCTGCCAAATTAATTTAAGACAAGAAGAAATTAGGAAAGAAATGATTTACCAGATACTACTTAACTATACACAACAAGTCTAATAATCTAATAAGGTTTTATGGAAATATAGAATTTGAATTTGCATTATTATTTCTCTTATATAAGAACAAGTTGTTAAAATAATCTAGATAATAATAAGTTTGAATTATTGTTTTCTAATATTATGTTCATACTGTTAATATCATTTGTATAAATATACCTCGTTTAAGAGGTAAGATATAAATGAATGAATAAGTGAATGAAGAAATAGATGAATGAATGGATAAAGAATTATTGTTTCAATTTATGCGTATCTGATTATTAACATGATATCAGAGCCATGACACCCTCCATGAATAAGAGACATTTCTTTCGCTACTACTAGAGTCTTTTTCTTCCCCATTCCATATCCAAATTATCTATCTTTTTCACATTCTCAAACGTATATCTCATTTTATCTTCTCGTATCAATACCTGTATTTCACTTTTATTTTCTTAAATCCCTAACTCCCTTTAATGAGGACCAAGAAAAATGAGTGAAGAACCCAAAGACCAATGAGTGAAGAGCCTAGATATATCCAATATTTTGAACATAACTTGAGTTCTAAACGTTCATTTTAGGCGTTCTTAGATGTGTTTGAAAGCTCTAAAGATTTCCTACAAGTTGTATTTCTAGTCTCAAGTCCTCATTCTACATCTATGATGATGAAAATGAGACATGAAGTTCAGCACGAATTAGATTTATTTTAGTATAATTTTTATGTGACTGAAGTCCCACATTCGAAAGAAAGAGGAGAGAGGCACCACTTGTTGGCTATAAATAGTCATTTATTTGTCTTATGTACTCACCTTTGAATTGAATAAAAACTGTGCACTTTTAAAAGTGTGTGAGAGGAAGTTCCTCTTGGATTCTTAATTGGACCAAACATTGATTCTTATCAAAAGTTTCTATAATCTTTGAGGCGAATCCCCACGGGAATTATCACTTTTCATAAGGTGTGGCGTCTTCTTCCATTTCTTGGCTTTCCCGCCTTTTTATTTTATTTTATTTTTCTTTACCATTTTGTTCATGTTAAATTAATTATTTTTGCTTTGCACTTTTCTTCATATTGTCTTTATCTTTGTTTCTCTTCCTCAAATACTTGGCGTGCACCTTTTTCTTATGTTTTAATAAGAAGTCTTTTCAAGGACGATCCGTAAAAACAATGAACCCTGTATTGGTTCATATCATGTGGTATCTTGAGCCCGAATCCTAGAATTGACCAATTTCTTGTGTTTGTGTACTGTTATTTAATTTTTGTCTTTTTTTTCTGTCTTTTGTTTTCATTCTTTATCATTTTGTTCTTTTATTTCTCATTCCTTATCATTCTGTTCTTTTATTCCTCGTTCTTTATCATTCCATTCTTTTATTTCTCGTATTTTATCATTCTGTTTTTTTATTTCTTGGTCTTTATCTTTTGTGCAATATACAACTTCGTTATATTCTACTCATATTATTGTTGTAATGACGGTATTCTACGCACCTTATTCTAAATTGAACTATTATTCACAATTGGGCATCAACTGAAAATCATTTGTGTTAGTGTGAAAAAAAAGGGGTAGCTAATTAAAAAAATTTGCTTAAAAAAAGATCCCTTTTGCACTAATTTATTTGACAATTGTGAAAGTTTATTTGTGGTGCTATAACGTTATTCCTTCTTTTTTTGTGCAATTGAATTTTTTTTCTTTTCTTCCTAGTTTCTTATTGTCTTTATTTGACCTTATTTTGAGTGTGTCTTTATTTTGTTAACTTTTCTAGTTTGTCTTTTAAAATTCATTTCAATTGTTGTCTTTGTGGTTTTCCTTTCGTTCAACAAATCCAGTGAGCAACTCTTGTGAGAATCGCTACAAATTTTTATAAAAAGAAAAAAAACTTTTGATTTAGAAACATGACTGATCTTGTTAAGAACCTAAAGAGAACTTTGAGTGGTAAAAGGTAAGAGCTTTTACATTAAAATCAAAAGTCATTTTCTGAGTGAAAACATTAGTTATTATTTCTTGAGTGAAACACGTGAGTAAAGTGGTGAGTTCCTGTTCATATTTTCCTCATACTACGATATGATGGTTAGTGATTCTAGTATCCCTCCCACCCCTAGAGCTGATGCAATGCAAGCTCGCCTAGACGAGTTGACTAATCAATTTGCTCAAATGTTATAACACAATCAGATGATGGAGGAGAGGATGGATAGAAGAGAAAGGCGTAGGTCTAGAACCTCCATTTAAAGGAGTGATAGTGGAGATGAAAAGAGAGAGAGAAAGAGTCCTAGGAGGCATGAGGATAGGCAAAGGAATGAAAGGAGGCATAGGAAAAATAATAGAGAAGAAAGACCTAGGAGGAGAATTGAGAGGGATAAAGGACTTGATGAGGTTAAAATTACAATACCTAAATTTCAAGGGAGAAATGACCCCGAGACTTATTTGGAGTGGGAGATGAAAATAGAGCAAATTTTGACTGCAATAACTATAGAGAAGACAAAAAGGTGAAATTGGTAGCCATAGAATTTACAGACTATGCTCTAATTTGGTGGGACCAACTAAAAAGGACAAAAGGAGAATAGGAGATGAATCGGTGAATACTTGGAGGGAGATGAAAGCAATGATGAGAAAAATATATGTTCCTCCCCAGTACCATAGGGAGCTTCACAATAAACTCCAAAGACTCACTCAAGAGAGTCTAAGTGTAGATGAGTATCATAAAGAGATGGAGGTTGCTATGGTACGAGCAAATGTTGCTGAAGAACCAAAAGCCATCATGATGCGCTTCTTACAAGGGCTCAATAGAGAGATACAAGATGTTGTGGAGCTACAACATTATGTCGAGCTTGGAGACTTAATCCATCAATCGATCAAAGTTAAGCAACAACTCAAAAGGAGGTATTCTAACCGAAAACCTTCTTCAAGCTTCAACCATTCCTCTTGGAAAGATAGACAACCCAAAGAAGATCCACCTGCATGGGTCAACAAAGGTAAAATCTCTAAAAACTCTAGTCCTTTGGTTTCTACTAACAATGCTTCTTCTTCTGTCACTCAAAAAGCCAGGAACATCAAGTGCTTTAAGTGTTTGGGCAATGGATACATCGCCTCACAATGTCCCCAATAAGCGTGTAATGGTGTTAAGGGACAATGGGCACATTTCTAGTGACTCATGTCTCGAAAAAGCAATTACAAATGAAGAGGAAGATGATTGTGAAGCTTATGCTCCAGAAGGTGACTTGTTAATGGTAAGGAGGTTCTTGGGAAACCAAATTGTGATTGATGACCAAAGCCAAAGAGAAAACATCTTACATACAAGATGTATCATTCAAGGGCAAGTGTACTCCTTGATCATAGATGGAGGAAGTTGCACCAACGTGGCAAGCACTTGCTTGGTGAGCAAACTCAATCTTAGTACCAAACCTCATCCGCGCCCATACAAGTTCCAATGGCTAAGTGAGAATGGTGAGTTGGTTGTTAATCAACAAGTGATGGTAAATTTTTGCATTGGTAAGTACAAGGATGATGTTTTGTGTGATGTTGTGCCTATGGAGGCCAGCCATATGATGATTTTACTAACAAGTTTTTTTTTCCTCGTGATTCTCGAAAAATAACACTTGTACCACTTTCTCCTAAAGAGGTTGCCAAGATCAAGTTGCTTTGAAAATAAAAAGAGAATAAGAAAAAAAGATTTCTAAAGCTAAACATGAAGAACATGATAAAAACCAAACTCTTGTGTGCTGGAGAGAAGGATAGAAAACTGATTTGCTAAGGAGAGTGATGACAAGAGGGCATGTTTGGCAAAACAAGAAATGTACATTTGCGTGTATAAGGACTTGTATTTGAATTCTATCTCTAACCCTTTTCCTAGTGTTATTGATTCTCTCTTGCAGGAATTTTGAGACATGTTTCCAAAAAGTGTCCCACCCGATTTACCTCCCTTAAGGGGGATTGAACACCAAAATGGATTTTGTGCACCATCAAATTAGATTTATTTTAGTATAATTTTTATGTGACTGAAGTCCCACATTGAAAAGAAATAGGAGATAAACACCACTTGTTGACTATAAATAGTCATTCATTTGTCTTATGTACTCACCTTTGAATTGAATAAAAACTATGCACTTTTAAAAGTGTGTGAGAGGAAGTTCTTCTTAGGTTCTTAATTGGACCAAACATTGATTCTTATCAAAGGTTTCTATAATCTTTGTGACGAATCCCCACGGGATTTATCACCTTTCATAAGGTGTGGCTTCTTCTTCCATTTCTTGTCTTTCCCGCCTTTTTATTTTATTTATTTTTCTTTAACATTTTGTTCATGTTAAATTTGTTATTTTTGCTCTGCACTTTTCTTCATATTATCTTTATCTTTGTTTCTCTTTGTCAAATAGTTGGCGTGCACCTTTTTCTTATGTTTTAACAAAAAGTCTTTTCAAGGACGATACCTAAAAACAATGAACCTCGTATTGGTTCATATCACCCTTCTTTGATGGTCGATTCTGATTCTAAAATACCCAACCATTTACCTCCTCCTTAATCTTCACCGTCTCTGATTCCTCTACAAATTATGATTATTATCATGAACTCCATCTTTGCCTCGCATAACCTTTGTGTCTTCGATCCCTGCTTAAATCCCTTCGCACCTTATTGCATCGCGAGTCACTCCATTTTCCTTTCCTTTCCTCTCGCTAAATCTCAATCTCCTTCCTGAAAACAACACAAACGGTACAACACAAACCCGTTTTCATACCTCAATTACGAAACCTCCATGCACGTATTCCATTTGAAGGTCATTGATGTGAAGCTCGTTGCACTGTTCTGAATCTTTCACACACCAACCCTGAAGTCTATTAACTTGAACATGTGATTGTTCTGAATCATTTCTCGTATCTCAATCTTCTTCCCGAAAACAACACAAACGGCACAACACAAACCCATTTTGGATTCTTCTCGTACCTCAGTTTTGAAGCCTCCATGCACGTATTCCATTTAGAGGTCATTGATGTGAAGCTCGTTGCACTGTTCTGAATCCTTCACATACCAGTCCTGAAGTCTATTATATTGACCTGAACATGTGATTGTTTTGAATTCATTCTCGTATCTCAATTCTCTTTCTACCTCACATAATCAAAGCACCTACTGTGAACTATCCCAAAGCACCTCCTGAACCTATTATTGACCAAAGTCGTTTATAGGAGAGTGTTTGAAGAAACAATTGACAAGTTGGACATGACCAATATCCATGCACCAACTTGAGGGAAAGTGTTGAAGATAGAATTTGAATTTAAATTATTGTTTCTCTTAGATAGGAACAAGTTAAAATAGTCTAGATAAAAATAAGTTTGAATTATTATTTCCTAGTTTAAATTATTATTTCCTAATATTGTGTTCAGATTAATAACATTATTTATATAAATATACCTCATTTAAGATATGAAATATGAATAAATGAATTGGTGAATAAAAGAATAAATAATTATTATTTCAATTTATAGGTATATGATTTTTTAACAGATTTATTTGAAAAGCAAGCATTTTTGAAATAAAAGATATTCAGCTACCTGCATATCTGGTGTCAATCCCAGTGCTGCCCACAACTGCAAACAGATACTTGCACCCATTGAATTAGAATGCGTCGTGTCCTGTCCCCGTGGGGTAAAGTCCTTGGAAATTTCTTGGCCCAAGAGATTTTTCATAATGTTTTCATAATCTATAGGCCGAGATCGTTGATTTTGATCATGGATTGTGCCAATGAGAAGTTCCAACACGGACTCGGGGTTCTCAAAACAAGTAGAATTTG
This sequence comes from Glycine tomentella, assembly GCA_007407185.1. Taxonomy (NCBI): domain Eukaryota; kingdom Viridiplantae; phylum Streptophyta; class Magnoliopsida; order Fabales; family Fabaceae; genus Glycine; species Glycine tomentella. Next base: position 720,593 of record PYAF01000497.1, on the reverse strand, counting down.
TATCAGAACAGAAGAGAAATGTCCCGAAAGGCATGTAAGCACTGGTGTGAGGATTCAATTTTCTCAGAAGTGGGTCTTTGTAAGAGACAATATGTAGAAAACAAGAACTCCACGTAGAACTACGTGATACGGCTTCTTGCAACTTTTTGTCACCAACAAGGGGAGAACCAAAAGTGATGCATAGAGGGGGTTTCTTTTTGTCATTATTGGTATCTAATAGTGATAAAGTGAACAGAGAAGCAATTGGTCCTCCAAGACCAAGTCCAGTAACAATCAATCGAAGGGAGCTATTTATCTGCATTAACTATTAAGAATGTGACAAGGTTTGTAGATGAAGAACAATGTATGATCGGAAACATATTGTGGCTTCTAAATATTAACATATTGATATGTGTAATATAAATCACGTCTAGAGGTTGCCTTTGGGTAAACAGTTTAATTAGGAACTTATTGAATAAGTGTTTGTCATGTATAAGATGTTTCAATAACGGAAGAAAAATAAGATTAAATTATTTGCATATAAGTTGTAAGTTATTTTCATAAAATATTTAGAAAACTTATTAAATAAGTTGAAATAAACTGTAAATAAGCTTACCAGATTAATTATCATATATCATCCTTTCATTCGTTAACTTTACAAACTAAATTATCAAGAACTTCATGCTCAATTCTCGGCAAAACAGAGGAGGGGAAAGAAAAGAAAGATAACATGGGGATATAGATTGCCATGTGATATAATTTTTGTAACATGACAACAAGTTAATCATGTCATTATTTAACAGAAGTGGGTTTGATTGCAGAAAATAAAAGCACTGACATAATTTACAAGAGAGTTTCTAAGTAAATGTTAGTTTACATAGAAGTTTTATCATTTTTCCTTCTTATTATCTTATAAATACTCATAGAAAAGTTTATCCACACAGACCTTTATAGACATATGATACTGAAGCTCTCACCACAACGAAAACAACAACTCCTTATCCCAGTATAACTTTATAGACATATGATACTTAAGCTCTCACAAACACCACGAAATTTTATGTAGGAATGTTATTTAATTTTAATAAGTTTGATCAACCACATTACTTCTAGTTCTAGATTCACAGGGAATACCTTGTTTTTCATTGGTCACAGATACAACATGCAATTCAGTATCCAAATTTCCGAATTAAGTAAACAATTTTTAACTGGTCAAGGGAATGGAGGAGATGTACCTCGGATTTCAACTGATCAAGCTGCTCATAATTTTTATCCAAGAGTGAAATTGCAGTGCTGTTAACAGAGAAAAGTGGGTTTTTCTTGGTACTCAGAAATTCAAAGTGACGGAAAATCTTCTCCCCGCAAGCATTAGCGTGAACCAAATCCTCTTGAAGATTAGAAGAATCTTGTGTGAAATCAAACGCTAAAATCGTCAAATCCAAACCCGGTTCTCTGAAAACTTTCCATGATATTCCCTCTCCCTCGGTGGTAATGATGCCTGCGTAACGGGACGTGATAACGTCCCATGGTTTGCGAAGAAGCACTGCAGAGCTTGTCAGAGAAGATGCAAGCTCGATTCCTCTGCTAAATCTGCAACCACAAGCACACAAAATCCAACATAATAAGTAATATTATGAAAATCAACAGTTCATGTTTATGAGTTTTCAGGTAAAAGACCAAAACAAAATAAGGAAGAAAGAATATTTCACTTATCACATACAATGCAGACTGTGTCATGGTGTTTCTTAAAGTGGCACAGATAACTTAGAACTAGAAACTTGTGATGCAGTGAATTCTTGACAGATGATGGTTATGAAGAAGAAATGTTATTATATGGGTTTGATCAATAATGAGCATGATGTCAATGAATGGTTGAGGCCATTGTAAACACGGGAATAAGGTAAGGCAAGTCAACACATGATTTTTATAAAATAGAGACAACTTGGTACGTAGACATGGAATTGGTAGCCCAAGTAAAATTCTATACTAGACATGATGTTTTTTTAAATAATTCTTGTCACCATCTTTTGTTTTCCTTTCCCTTCTCCCTTTTATTCAAGGTTGTTAATGGTTTGAGTCCTTGTGTTCGTTCTAGAAAAAGTATTCGCATTTAGTTTGAATTAGTTTTGAGATGGAAACAATTGGATTCGATGAATAAAAAGGTTTGCAGTTTGGTAATTAATATGGATCAGTTTGAAATAATATTGAATATGAAACAATTAATCCAATCTTTTCTATAATTTGGATATTGGTTATGTCGGTTTTTGTCTCTTTTTTTTTAAAAATTTGTTTTCGAGGAATGGTGCTTTATTTTTTGTCAATACACAAATAAAATTTCAATAATAGCAAAGTCTGGAATCATAACATGAATAGGAGATTAATTTTCATAAACCATCATTATAAAGATTTCTACCGTGTGAATCAAATTGAAATCACTCTAGTATGATTTTTATAGTAATTATCATAAAAAATCAACAATTTTATCATATATAACAATTAATAATTGGATAATGTAAAAATAATAATTTCACTGTCAAGATATATATATTAAACTATTTCTTTAATTAGTGGCTTATTTTTATTAATGGGAATAATATTATTAAAGAAAAAAGCAAAATATATAAATAAAAAAAATCAAAATATCAAACTTAGCATACCACAACTTCATCTATATTATAAATCACTAATTAAAATAACCTCAAGTTTATTTGAAGGTAGAATACAAAAATGAATATAATGAAATGTATGTTTGAGGTGTTATTCAGTTTTAAACACAACCAAAAATCGAATCAAATAAAAAAATAATATTTTCCATTTTCTATTTATTCAATTAACTATTTATTAGTTTATAATTTTTTTTAATTGGTTTAACAATTTAAAAAGGCTTGGTGTGAACATCCTTAAGTTCTTCGGTGTTTCTTTGAAGTGAAGTCATATGATGTGCTTGGTTTCACATTGCTAGGATATAAACGTGCCTATAAAATAGGAAAATCTGATGCCAATAATAAAAGCTTCTACTCAAACACAGACGACTTGATTTTGAAAGGAATGTCTATGTGACATATATTTCCAAACTCCCAAATAGACTATCGTAGTGTGCAAGTTGTACGAGGTTGCAGAATAAACAATATGACACTACCAAACGTTGTAATTAGTTTATGAAAAACATAAACTTAGATATAGGCGGTTTTGTCCACCTAGCAATATGCTTACTTGAAAATTAAATTAAATTATTTTCGTATAATGTTTTAATTTTTTTTCATAAATTATTTGGAGAGCCTATTGAAATAAGTTTAAAACAATTTATGAACATAATATAAGCTCTCACAATTAAACTCCACAAATATTTATGTAAGGATGTTATTTAAGTTTAATAAGTTTTATCAATCACACATTACTTCTAGATTTACATGGAATACCAAATTTTTTATTCAACTCACAGGTACAACATGCAATTTAGAATCCAAAATTTCAAATTAAGTAAACGATTTTTAACTGATCAAGGGAAGGGAGGAGATGTTCCTCGGATTTCAACTGATCAAGCTTCTAATAATTCTCATAGAAGAGTGAAATTGCAGTGCTGTTAACAGAGAAATCTGGAGCTTTCTTGGTGCACAGAAAATCAAAGTGATGAAAATTCTTCTCCCTGAGAGCCTTAGATGAAACCAAATCCACTTGAAACTTAGAAGAATCTTGGGTGACCTTAAATGCTATAATCGTCAAATCCGAACCCGGTTCTCTAAAAACATTCCATGATATTCCCTCTCCCTCGGTTGTAATGGTGCCTGCACAACGGGACATGATAACGTCCCATGGTTTGCAAAGAACTTCAGAGCTTGTCGCACAGGATGCAAGCTCGATTCCACTGCTAAATCTGCAACCACAAGCCCAAAAAAAGAAGAAGAAAAAACCAACATAATAAGTAATACTATGAAAATTAGTTAAAAAAACCAAAACAAAATAAGAAAGGAATAATGTTTCACTTATCACATACAATGCAGACGATGTCATGGTGCTTAATTCCTAAAGTGGCACAGGTAACTTAGAACTACAAACTTGTGATGCAGTGAATTCTTAACAGAAGGGAAAATGTTACGAGTTGATCAATGATATGAACATGAAATTGAGGTCATTGTAAAGAAGGGAAAAGGTATAAGTCAAGTCAACAGCCCGCGCTCTTGTGTGTGTGTATATATATATAGATTTGTTTTTATCATAAATTTAGATAACTTGGTATGTAGATGTAGAATTTGTAGTCCAAGGAAAATATATACGAGGCATAATGTTTTGTATATAATTCTTGTTACCATGTTTTGTTTTCCTTTATATCTCCCTTTTGTTTAAGGTTGTTAATGGTTTGAGTCCTTGTGTTTATCCTACAATTATTCGCAATTTAGTTTGAATTGGTTTTGAGTTAAAATTCAATAATTTTTACAGACATAATCTATATGATTGAATAGTATAAAAAGAATTTACACTAACAATATATTTAAATTAAATTATGTATTTAGTGATTAATTTTTATTTGAGGAACAATATTTATTAAAGAAAAATTCAATATAAAAAAATATTAAATCTTCGCATAAATTAACTACAACTTTGTCTAAATTACGATAAATCAAAATAATTTCAAGTTTATATGCTGGTAAAATATAAAACTAATATATATAATTACATTTAATATGTTTCTGTTTCAATTCTGTTTTAAACATTGGAAACAAAAATCAAATATATTACAACCCTTTTTTTTATAGAGAAAAGTACAATCTTTTCAAATTACAGTTTATTCAATTAAAGATTTATTGAGTTTTTAATTTGTTTAATTGATTTAGCAATTTAAAATAGTTTGACATGAGCATCTCTAAGAAAGCTGTGAGCAAGTTCTTGGGGGTTTCGAGGAAGTCAATTAGTCAATATGACATAGACTATCAATGCTTGTTGGTATCTGGTGTGTATTGAAGTAGCAAACTAACCGCGTTGCACTTGCAGAACAAACTATTGACAGTGAAAGGGCCTACATCTGAAATCAGCCTTTTTATCTGGGTTTGTTTAGAGTTGTGATTAGATTAATTTTGAGGTTGGTAAAGGAAGGGTGGAATTGCAATTGATAAACTTCCTATTGTGTTGTTTTGTTTTATTGGTAATAATAGAAAACAAGTACATGAAGTTTACAATAAGTAACTCTTCTTGCCTAACCAATTAAATTAGATCTTTTTAAGAATCACAAAATATGCAAATATGTGTAAATAAAATTATTTTTCTACTATTTCTGCATACTCATACTTTACTCGATTTTTATATTTAATAATATCTAGATATAGATCCAGGAATGTGCAGGCGTTCTAAATTTCCTCAAGAAAATATTTGAATAATGATTAAGGATATTAAAAAAAATGCATATGTATGAATATCTCTTTCATCTGAAATGTTATTATTAGAACAATTTTACTTATATTCTCAAATGCTGATGCGTCCACAGTAAAAATAACGATGAATTAGGTACAAAATAATTCAGTTGGGATAATACTATTTTACAAAATATTACACACTGAAGATTAAGATGAAAAATATATATTTGTGGTTCTATATATTGAGTGTTTCTATGAAAATGTCAAATAATTAACGTTTATCCCATTTTGTGGTAAATTTTTGGGTGAAACAAAAGAGAAATAGGAAGAAGAAGAAAAGTTGAGAAATAAACTAATAGATGAAATAAGAAACTTGACAAATAAAAAGATATAAAGAAAATGGTGTTAAAATGAGATGAAAGAAAAAGTAAATATATGTCCCTATGCAAGAAGCTTCTAAGAGATGAGACAAACTTATAAGGAAAGAAAAGGAGTTTAATGGTAATTAAAAGATGAGTAACTATAAGTTATTTTTACATTTGTATTTAGAATTTAACTCTCACATAGTACAGTTTAGTCTCATGCAAAGGAGATTCATGTGAATATTGAGGAACATGTTGCTGTCAATGATATACTTCATTGGACTCCTCCTCGGGCTGGAGCCTATAAGTGTATTGTGGATGCAGGATTTTTCCAAGACAGAAATAGCAGACAGGATTTGGTTTATGTATTAGAGATGATCGTGGTGATTTTATTATAAGTGTATTGATCCGCAAATATTAATTGTTAGGATTGTTAGTTTTTGTTAGGGGGAGGATTCGAACTCACGACTTCTTCCTTCCCTTCTCCCTTCATCACTAGACCAACCTTACATCTTCATAGGCAAGTATCCTTGTTTGAATGTTTTCGAAGGAGAGGCTACTGGACTTTTATCTGCTATGAAGTTTGTTGTCTCCTTGGGTTTACAAAATGTGCACTCTGAGTTGGATTGTAAAGTTGATAAGCTTATAATTCTTGTTACTGATGTTTCTGAATTGGCTTCTATCCTTGCTGCATGTCAGTAACTCTTATCTCAGAATCAAACCTTTAGCATAGGTTTTATTAGAAGACAAGCAAATGGTGCAGCTCATGGCCTAGCTACAGTGGCTCCATCTTATCCTAATCTTCAATATTTTCACCTTGTTCCAAGTTGTATTGCTCAGTTAGTTGATAGTAATGAAAAGCCTTGAGCTTGTTTCTGTCAAAAAAAATAAAAAAAACTCACATGGCACAGTCAATTTAAACTAATCAAAAATCAAATTAAGTATGACATTTTAAGTAGTTACTATAAAAGTAAGCAAATCTATAATACATATAATGTATGATTGGATGACAATATAAAAAATCATTACATTGAAAGTAGATTCTAATGAGAGATGATATACACTCACAAAATGTATACCATGCATCATATCTGCACAACTAATGAACTAAAATATAACTATCATTTTCTCTTTCGTATATCCTTCAATTTTTCCCATTCTCGTCTACTTACATTTTCTCTATCGTGCTCTAGCTTCTTATTCCTTCATTTTATAAAATAGATGGCAAACTCGTTCTATTTTCTTATTGAAATTGAGATAGCTAGAAAAGTAACATTCAAAAAATAAGATTTTTCACACGGAGCCTTTCAGATTACATTAATACAAACTAGCCTGCATCCATTGCACTCAACTTAAATTTTCAAGAATAATGAGAGTGAAGGTTTGCAAAGTCAAGACAATTGCAAGAGTTTCCAATATCACAAGTCAAGACAATTTCATGAGTTTCTAATACCACATCACCAGGGAGGGTAAAACCAAGATCCTTAACCAAAATCAACAAGGGAAATATAAAAAAGCTTATTAAAAGGTGCACAGTGAGATAAAACCACAATTTATTTTACACTGTTCAACCACACGGACGTTCACTAATCACTAAGCATGAGGGGGGAAATTATAAGTTCCATTAATATAATGCACATTATAATGATCAGGATTGCTCATGAAGTCTGCTAGAGCTGAATATGAAGCTTCCTTATTCTTAATTGCCTTATACTGATTCCACCAAGTCATGTAGCTGCTTTGCCTTAGGAAAATCTCTGATGACACTTCATATTTCGTGAGCAACCCATAAACATACTTCTCGAATTTGAGCAACTTCCCAGTTTCCTCTTTCTTCTTTGCCTCACTAGATTGTACATCCTCCAACACTTTGCATGAAAGGATAGCTTCTTCAACATGCGCCCAAAAGCAAGAGTCAAAAGTTAAAATAGATTCCACATCCTTTTTGTTTGTACTGTTTGAATTGCTTTTTTCTTTCTTCTCCTCTTCCAGCCACTCCTGCAACACTATATAATGTCTAGATCTTCCCTTAGCCACATAGTCTTTACCACCACTACCGTAGTAATCAGCAATATCTAGGGGTTCAAACATTCTCCTGTAATTAGTTCCTCCAAAAAGCCAGCGAGTACGAAAAGCTGCACCTTCTGTCTGAGGTTTCAGCTCTGCCTCTGCAACCATGTCAATCCAGTAATTTCTGAGGGTTTTCTGGCACTGAACAACATCTAGGTCGCTTGTTGAGATACCCTTCTTGAAGCTGTCATAGTAGCCAATACTATTGATTTTGGAATACTTCTTGTACCACTCAAGTTTGGTCATTTCTATCTTCATCACATTCAATTTCTTGGATGGATCAAATTTGTTCCTCTTCTGGAAGATGAATTCTTTCTCCATCTTTTCCAACTTTGTTACCAAAGCATTTATATCAATGTTCGGGTGTTGTTGCTGGCCAAATCAATTACAGACAAGAGATTAGGAAAAAATTGATTTACCGAATACTAGTCTAATGAGGTTTACTTAAAATACAATCGTTTTAGAAATAAATGATACTCAGCTACCTGCATATCTGGTGTCAATCCTAGTGCTGCCCACAACTGCAAACGGATACTTGCACGCAATGAATCAGAATCAGTGAAGTCCTGCCCCCGTGGGGTAAAGCCCTTGCAAAGTGCTTTAATATAGAGATTTCCCACAATGTTGCCATAATCTATGGGCGGAAATGCTTGATTTTGATCATTGATTGAGATCACAAGAAGTTCCAAAACAGACTTGGGGTTCTCAAAACAGGTAGAACTTATATCTGAACAGAAGAGAAATGTCCCAAAAGGCATGTAATCCTCGCTGCCAGGATTCAATCTTTTGAGAAGTGGGTCTTTGATAGAGACCACATGTAGAAAGCAAGAACTCCATGTAGAACTACGTGATATGGCTTCTTGAAACTTTTTGTTACCAACAAGGGGAGAACCAAAGGTGATGCAGAGAGTATGTTTCTTTTTCTCAGAGGATTTCTTTTTGTCATCATTGTTACCTAATAGCGATAAAGTGAATAGAGAAGCAATTGGTCCTCCAAGGCCATGTCCAGTAACAATCAATCGAGGGGAGCTATCAATCTGCATTAGGATTAGGATTGTAACAATTGTTATAAGGACTTATAAAGGAAGAACAATAAATTCCCAGAAAATTAGAAGAAACAAAGTGTGTTTGTTTTCTATTTTCAAAAATTGTTTAGTTTTCAGAAAAAAAGCAAGGATAGCAGAAACTGACACTAACTTCATGTCTCACTACATACAGAACCACACACACTTGAGCTTGGACTACAGAACAGAAGAAGAGGATGATAAAATACCTTCCCCTTCTGTTTTTTGGTTTTTAAAACACTTGTACTAGAGGCAATTTTCAAAACATAATAGATTTTGGATGAGAAATTGATCGTTGAGAAAACAGTTTTCAAAACCAAAAAGTAAGAAGAAAATCAAACCAACTCTTAAACTCCACACATCAATTGAAGGCATGAATTGTCATATGGATGAAAATTGTTAAATTTTTGTAACAATTACTTTGAAAGTTCATAGTGTTAGTAAAATTCAACTCATTTTACCCATAGTGGTCCTATCAGGCTCAAGCATAACTACCTCCACTGAAGGATACCTTTGGTCTGCATACCTTTGGTCTATACAAGAAAATCTCATCTCCAGATTTGTACACAAAATTTTCATGCAGGTCAAACATGCAATTACCTAAATCAGTCTATTATGATTCATCTTGCAATTATGTTCTAACTTGCAATTTTTCAAATCAAAATCTTAGAACAATGAAAAGGGAAGGAGGAAAAGTACCTTGGACTTCAACTCATCAAGCCTCTGAAGATTTTCAGAAAAAAGATCAACTGCCGACTTGTTGACCAGGAAATCTGGATGTTTCTTGGTAAGAAGAAACTCAAAGCGGTTCAAATTATTCTCCTTGAGACAAGAAGAAGAAACCAAAACAGATTGAAGATCAAAACCCGGGTTGACCTCAAACGCCACAACCGTCAAACCCGAATCCTCAGAAACTTTCCAGAACAGTCCATTATTTCCTGAGTACGAAACTATGGCTTCATCACGAGAAGCGATGACATTCCAAGCTTTAATAAGAAGAGCAGAGCTTGTCACCAAGGGTGCTTGCACAAGTCCACAGCCAAATCTGCAACACAAACAAATTCAATTCAACGGTTCATGTTAATGAGTCTTCAGATACAATCCAAAACCCAACAAAAACAAAAACAAAAGTATTAGGATTGAATCTAGGAAGACATAATATGTAACGTACGATTGAGGAAGGGTCATGGTGGTTGTGTGAGTGTGAAAGTTGAAAGCAGGTTTGAGGGGTGTAAATAGGAGTAGTTGAGTAGAAGATGAAGATGGTGAAGGGGTAATGATTTGTATTAATAGGGGGTGAAAAGTCTAGCGGTGGCTTTGGGAAACTCCGTAGAAAAGAATAGGAAAGAGTGGAATCCATTGCCAAAGAAAAGCATCAGCGTTTAGCAAGTCAACAAGCGCGTCAACCTTATTTTATTCGATAAGTGAACCGAGAAAGATGCCCCCATACTATGTTAATTGTCATGTGTTCACATTCGATTGTTTTTAACTTTTAACCTTGAAGTCTTGAAATCTCCGTTTAAAAAAAAAAAAAACAAAAAAGTTTATGGTCATTGGCTCATTGCATATTTGCATGTACATAACTACCATCGTAAATTCATAAGCGCGTCGTGTTGTATATTTGACGGGCTTAATTATATATAAAATTCATTTGAATTTCTCAATTATTAAAAAATTTAATCAAATCTTTTAATTTTATAAAACATTGTAATTATACTATTTTCGTGAGTTTCGGTAGTTTAAAAACACTAATAGTTAGGATATGATTGTAGTGTTTGAAACGAAGTCTTCTTTATTTAAAAAAAAAAAAAATCTTTTACTTTTTAATAAAAGACAAATGTCAATACCATACCTTCTCTTACACGAGATCCTAAATTCAACTATTAGTATAATCCCCATCAATCTCTACTCCACCTATAATTAAGTGTTATTAGAAAAAATTAAAACTAAATAATTTATATCATATTACTTATTAAATATTTAACAATACAGGAAGAAATATGAGTAAAAAATTGAGTACTAGCATGTCATGACCCACTCTTAGATTATGATTGGCGAACAAATTATAATTTTCTTAGCATGACAAATTTAAGAGTATCTCACTTCAAATCACAATTGAAAGACCAAGTAAAAAAAAGCAGAATTTTCCCTAAAAATAAAACAAATCTCATATTAAATAATATGTGAAAATATATCATATATCCATCAAATATATATATATATATATATATATATATATATATATACACACACACACAATTAGATAGTAAGACCACATATCACAACATATGCCCTTGATATAATATCCAAAATATCAATCAATAGTGATGTTGATCATACATACTAAGCATCAAAGTATCTCAAAACATAAAAATTACACCATAAGCATATATATAAGATAGGATAATCTACATATCAAAATAACGGGATTTTCTCTATATCTATTCATATCCTTGTCCATGTAATTGCATTATACTGGAATCACAAAAAAATACTCTTCATCAAACACAATGGAGGCCTACCAAAAAGATAAACAAATTTCTGGGTAAGTAAGCAAATCCTAGGAAGTAAGCTACTCAATCACTTGTGTATCTAAGGGGAAAATAATGAAAGAAAGGGGTAAGTCACAAAGACTTTATGAGAATATAAAATACAAAGTAGACAGGAAAAAAAGCACAAACATAGCATAAGTTTTTACATTCAAAAAGAATTTAAATGACATTAAATAAAAGTGATATAAATACAATTCACTTTTAGAAACTATTGTATAGCCCTTGGAAATTTTTAGAACTGCATATAAACTTGTATTCAAGAATAACAACTTTGTAAAAACTTTTATTCTACTATGTGCACATAGACCACATTATTTTTTCGTTGTGACGAACGATAATTATAGAACTAAGACATTTAGCTTGTAGGTTGTATTATCTCTTCGTTGTAGCAAATAGACAAAAAATACATATATACTATGAGTGTTTGACTCATAGGCTACATTATCTTTTCATTGTAGCGAATAGTAATCAAGCATAAACTCACAATAAATAAATAAAATTATCCAATATTCACTTTTAAATACCTTATCAAAACTATTAAGAATCTCAAAGAATAAATTCCAATCAAGTGAAAATAAACATTTCACTTCATTCTCATTTACTCCTAGAATTGAAAGATCACAAAAGAATATATTTTGGAGTTTATTTGCTTCTCCTAAAAGATTTAAAAAGTGTCATTAAGTAGATTAGCTACTCACAATCAAAAAGAACACAACCAAAGCCTTCCAATGCCGTTGGGAGGATCAACTAGCGTATTTTCCACAGGATCTAAGCATTTAAAATAAAAAGAACAAGAGATTAGGCAAAATTCTCGAATTTAACATACATAGGATTTTGAGAAAACCACAATAATTCCTAATACTTAGTTTTCTAACCCATCTCACACAACCCATAACTAATCTATGCTATAAAATACTCATCTAACTTAATGGGTTATAGATTTACCTTAAAGAGATCAAATAGAGAATTTTAAGGAGATGAGTGTTGTTCCTTTTTTCTCCAACCACTTTCCCTTGCTTGAGAGTGCCACAATGATCAATAAACTTAATGAATTTTGGAACAATGGAGGATAAAAAGTGGAAGGATGGAAGATGAAAAATGTGGATGAAGAGGGAGGGCTCAAGAAATAGGGGTGGATTCTTGAAAGAATGGAATTAGGAGAGGGGGAGGAGGGGTTCTCGGGAGTTCTAAAAATAGAATGGGGGTTTATTGTTATATTATTATTATTATTATTATTATTATTATTATTATTATTATATATGTTAAAAAAAATGAAATGATGTGTTTCATAGCATGACCTTTAGATGCCTTAGCCAAAGTATGGGCAACTAGATTACTTTGTCTCCTAACAAAACAAACCCTATAGTCTGGACATTCTTTTAATATGATCCTAATCTGATTTATGGTATGCCCAAAATCAGAAAGACCCACCCTAATGCTATTAACACCAGTGACAACATGTTAATAGACCACTTCGATGATAACCCGATCTCTTCACATTGATCGCAGCCATCGAATTGCTTCCACCACTGCAAGAGCTTTCCCTTCATGAACCAAAGGACAAACATTCCGAACAGCTGACATAGCTTGCAAGAAAAGCCATTGCTATCTCGAAAACAAAAAGCTATACCCATGTGATCTTCCTACTAAAAAACAGTTTCGTTCATATTGCATTTTATCGTACTGTCAACGGCAGGCTCCCATCTTGTTTGCCTTTGGCCCCCAATACCCGTCGTCAAGCTTTCATTAACTAGGACTTGGGCATTTTTCCACTGACTATAAAACTCCTTTGCTCTCTTCACCACATGTCAACAAACACTTAAATCCCTTCCCAAACAGTCTCATTCCGGGACTTCCAAAGGCTCCACAATACCAAGCTGAACATACTAGCTTTTTCCTCCTCTAAGCGATCTAGCATGACGAAAACAAAATCAGTGATATCTTCCACTTGACCCATGGTGTCATCCACCAAATGTCACAAATCACTCATCAAATAACAATGTCAAGCTACGTCACAACTCAGAAAAACATGCCAACAATTCTCAAGATTTGTCACTACACCCACGTACCTGGACATGTTATCACATGCCTCTAGAGGTTGGTCCTTGTTGGCAAACACTCGCGCCACACCCTCCATATAAAATGACTAACCTTAGGGAGAACTTTAAGCCCCCAAACCAAATTCCACTGGCCTTCTTTCTTCAAATGCTCATTATCGAGCAACCCCCTAGCCATGGTAAGCTGATCCTACGAAGAAATTCCCATCTTTACTCCACCTCCAAACTCTCATATCCTCATTATGAACATCCAATAAAGGCACTCTATGAACAGCCTCGATACCCTCTTGTTATAGAACATTACGCATTACCTTGTCATTCCCACATCCTTCTTTGTGTTTTATCAGGCTCCTGACTACCATATCATTAAGCACAACTAGACTTGGTGTGCGAATGACACGATGCTCATCATTCCTTAACCAGTCATCACCCCATACTCGTATGACACTACCATTACCCACACTGCACCTACTTCCCAACTACACTAGGTCCATAGTTGCGCAAATACTTTACCAAGAGCAGCTAGGAGTATAACCTAAGTTAGCTTGAAGGAAGCTCCTACCATGATAATATTTGACCTTAATAATCCTTGCAGCTAAAGAGTCATAATTTTCAATGTGCCTCCATGCTTGTTTTTTCAAAAAAGCTAGGTTAAAATCATAGAGATCCCTGAAGTTCAAACCCCCATCCTTTTTCCTCATCGTGAGCTTTTCTCAGCACATCCATTTAACCCTTTTTCGAGAGCTATTCTATGAACCCCCCCAAAACGCATTAAGCATCTTGTGAATTCTTAACTTATTCTAACTCCCAGGTTATTCAAGATTGAAACACGAATAGGATCAGACGTATTTCTAATAGAAAAAGATTCTAACTTGTGGAAATTGATCTCCTAACGCAATGTTTCTCTAAAAATCTCCAAAATATGTTGAATACTTCTACATTCCCTATTGGATGCTTTAAAGAACAAATAACAGTCATATGAAAATAGCATATGACTGATAGAATGAGCATTCCTACAAACCCAAAACCATGCACATCTCCCCTACTCTCTTCCCTCTTTATCAGAGCTGATAGGCCTCCCACACATAAAATGAACAAGTGGGCAATGGATCCCCTTTCCTTAAGCTCCTACTAGGATAACCTCTCGATCCAGCTAACCTTATCATAAGCTTTGCTAAAATCAAGCTTAAGAGCAAATTCTCCTTTATGACCCTTCATTTTTTACATTTCAAATTATGCACCAGCTCATTTGCTACCAAGACGTTGTCACTGATGACTCTATCCTCTATGAATGCTAATTACTCCTCCATTACACATTTTGGGAGCACTAGCCTGAGTTTATTGGCTAACACCTTAGAGAACACTTTATAAGCCACATTACACAACAATATAGGATAAAGGTCTTTCATAGTTGTGGGATTTTCGCATTTTGGTATAAGAGTGATGTTCGTGTCGTTTAAACCATGAAGGAGGACACCATCCTCTGCCTAGCTCTTACAAGCTTAAAAAACGTCCTTACCACACGTACTCCAAAAGCTCATATAGAAACATGGGTTCATCCCGTCAGGCGCAAGCACCTTATTTGGATGCATTTGGAACATAGCCTCACGAAACTCCTCCTCTACAAATGGAGCTGTTAAAATTCCGTTGTCCTCATTTGAGATACAAGGCCTTAGAACCTCAATATCTGGATTGCATAAAATTGGGCTTGCCTAAAAAAGATCATTGAAATAGTCCCTAGCTACTTCACACATTCCAATTTGATCCTTTACTACTTGACCATCCTCCTTCGTCAACTCTTTAATCCTATTACTTTTCCACCTAGATGTGGTTTAGGTGTGGAAAAACCTCAAGTTCTTATCACCATCACAATGCTAGAATGTTTTTCCCTATGTCGCTAGTAACTGTCTTCTTGGTTCAGTAAAGACTCCAACCTCTGTTGAAGAACAATGTATTTAATCTAGGATTGGGAATTATCCTGTCTCATACAAACTTCAATCTCATGATGACACTCCTCCACTGTATGTTTGAACTCAGAGCTTTTCCTTCTACCCCATTGGTTTAAGCTCTTTATACAACCATCAATTCTTTCCCCATAACCATTCTCACAACCCTCCCTCATTCCTTTGCAACAATGTTAGGTAGATTTGGCTCCCTCAACCAGGCATTCTCAAAACAAAGCATGTGGCACCCCTATCCATTGAGCTATCATAGAGCCGCAATAAAATACGGCTATGATCTGAGGAGACTACTAATAGATTCCTAAGATAACACAAGGGAAATAATTGCCTCATGCTCCTAAAAATAACTGCACGATCCAACTACTCTTCCATTGCCCCAACACTCATTTGACCACACCACCAAGTAAATGGATAACCTTCGATGGGCATATCCAGAAAGTCACTCTCCATTAGTGTCTCACAAAAACCCATTATAAACCACCCGAGATGATCTGGGCCCCCTTTCTTCTCCTCCATCGTGGCTACGTTGTTAAAATCCCCTATAATGCACAAGGGGAAAGAACTATCCTCAAAAAGTTTTCGGATTAACTCGCAAAACTCCCTTCTATGAGTACTTTCGGGGTAACCATAAAAACCCACCATCCTCCAACAATCTCCACCCTCTTTCACAACCAACATATTTATAAAGTTCAACGTTGAATCTATCACACAACATTCATATGGATTCCTCCACAATTGTATTTTGTAAATTGAGAGAAAATTCCAATTATATTTTATATAGATATTGATTTGGACCAATGTTATTAGACTCGCACGGGTTATCAACTTAGTTGGGAGATTGGGTCACTGGGTTAGGAGTCGATCCACTGAGTCAGTAGTTGATCCGTATG
Organism: Glycine tomentella; assembly: GCA_007407185.1. NCBI lineage: Eukaryota > Viridiplantae > Streptophyta > Magnoliopsida > Fabales > Fabaceae > Glycine > Glycine tomentella. The sequence goes on along the minus strand of PYAF01000497.1, from coordinate 704,310 downwards.
ACCTGGTCTATATTAAAAAAAAATCAATAACATGTAAACTTGTTAAGATTTAAAATTGAGTAAAATTCAACATATTTAGAAGCATAGTTATGAACTTGTTTAAAATTTTAATCCAACATATTTTTTTAAAATTCAGTATAAACAACCTTAAGTTAGAATTTAAAATATGTATCATTATTGTAAAATAGTAGACATAATCTAATACACATACAAATTAGTCAAGAAAAAATCAAAAGTGACAACAACTTTATCATTTCAAATTTCAAGATGCGGTTATGCTTGGTAAAAAAAGTAAACTAATCTATAAACAACACAAGTGTATGGTATAAATTAAATTTTCTAAATTAAAATATGTTTTCGGTCCCTAATAAATACTTGAATTTTGTATTTGTTCCTTGATAAATTTTTCTTTCATTGAATCCTTAATAAAACAACAATTTTGTTTTTTGTCCTTGAAACTTTTTTTTAGTCCCTGATAAATTAGCAAATTTTATGTTTTTTCTCTAATAATTTTTTCACTTGTTATTAGTCTTTTTCAAAAGGACTAATAACAAAGGAAAAAACATTATCAAGGATTAAATACAAAATTCAATATTTATCAGGGACTAATAAAAAGTATCAAAGACCAAAAATAATTTTTTTTGTTTTATTAGGAACAAAAATAAAGAAAAAAATACTTAGAAAATAAAAACAAAATTCGAGTATTTATTAAGAATCACAAACATATTTTAATCAATTTTATGAGTGATGTTGTTCAATTGAGAAAAAATGATATTACTTTTGATCTTTAAAATGCTTTAGATCATGCTTTATACAAAGATAAAAAGTGGTTTTGATTGTGCTTAAATGGAAAAAAAAAATCAAAACAAAAAGAACCAAATTTTTTTAAAAAAACAATTAGAGTAACCAAATTGAAACATTAATAATGTTTTAGGACATAAAGCATCATTTACCCCCTTTTTTCACGGAGAAAAAACGTCATCTACCCCATTTTTTTTTTCTATTTTTCTCTTTCCTGCACCTATATATACAGATGGGGATAGGGGTGTATAATAATTACAACTTACTCTAATTTAAAAGGAACCCACATTGTGACAACGGTCCTCCAAATTAAATAAGTTGACAATGAGATAGCAAGAAAATGACATCCAAGTCAATCTCCTGTAGAGCCACAGCAGGAGGTTTTCGTGGAAACTAAGTTTGGATGAAAAATACAGGCAATGTAATTTTTTATTTTTACTTTTTACTTTTTTTCTAATAAAAGCTTTACTATTCAGCTGATTTTATGATTCCTGTAAAAAAATTGGTTTGAGAGAAAAAAAAATGAGACAAAGAAAAAAAGTTTAAATTGGAGGGGAAAAGAATAAATATTTTAGTTCTTAAATTGTCTTTTTTTTCCCTTTCTTTTTATACATTTGTCTTTATTTCCTCTTCAACCAAATAATATAAATTTCAAATTTTCAAAATAAATTCTTCCTTATTTTCTTTCTCTCAGTCCCAACTAATTCTTTATTCAGTAAAACTCATTTAAAATCACTAGTGAAATATTATTGCAGATGACCCACTGAAATTGATAATATTCTTATCAATATATTATTTGGAAATTTTAATATGAAAATATGTAGAGTATTATAAATTAAGATTGGTTCTGTAAAAAAAAAAAGAAATAAAGATTAGTACGAAGCTCCTTCGATAAGTTTGGAGGCCGATTAGCTTCAAATTAGTGTTGGGCCTGATCAAAATTTTTTATGAGGGTTTTTGCTATGTACAGCATTAAATACGCTACCTTTCTCTTTTTTATGTCATAAATATCCTATATACCAAAATTACCATTTTATATAAAAAGGGGTATAAACCTATTCCCTATACTCTATCACCATTATTACCTAAAACTTTATCATCTTTTTACTCTTTTATTTTAGATCACCAAACTTACTCTTTTCTTCACTCTTTTCTTCAGTTAAACACACCATCAAATTTTAATGAGTAAGGATTTGAAAAATTAAAATTATGAAGACTTAAGAAAGTTGATAATAATGACTTGAGTTAGATACCTCTTAAATTTATTTTCTTATATCTGAATGTGTTATTTATGGTTATTAACATATTCATATCAATATATTCAACTAATATATCTACGTTAACAAAACCCATAAACATTTGTTAATGTATATCCACTTATTTTTTATAAGGATTACGCTAGCAAATTACATCCGTGCATTTTAAGATTA
>PYAF01000497.1:687817-701979 GCA_007407185.1 Glycine tomentella | reverse complement strand
ATACAAATATATTTGTATGAAACAAATTAAATTTTTATCGATTTACGTAAAAAATTGTTGAAAAATCATAACTAATCAAACAATGAATTAATTTAAGTTGAAAATTAATTATATTAAATAAATATTTTAAGCTTAATGTTATTATATATATTTTCCTATTTATTATTAACAAAATGATAAAAAAAGAATATCTTTTAATAACTTTAATAAATAATCAAAGTAGAAAGTAAAATAAATCAAACAATCAATTATTAAATCAAATTAATTGATTTAATTAATTAATTAAAATTAAATAATTGCTTCAAATTATTTTACATTTTTCGAAAAACCAAAGAAATCAATTTTCGACTAGTACAAATAATGCCAGCATGAATGAACAGAAGATATTTACATCAAAGTATTCCAAAGGTGCATATCAATACCTTTCCTTCAAAACGAAAATTCAATACCAAAAAGCAGGTATTCCGAAGCACACATGCAAGTTAAAAGATTAAAGAGTAAATTATATTCACATTATTATGTTTTGCTTAAATTTAACTTAATATTTCTCTTTTTTTTATATTTTACAAAAAATCTCTTAATTATTTAGTTCAAATTTCACCCAATATCCCTCCCTTTTTGTAGTCTACCAAAAACTTCTTAATTGTTTAACTCACATTACACTCAGATTCCCTCCATCCTAAACACCGTTTAATAATTTAACAAAAATTAGGCACATGCTAGTTACATGACTTTTAATGAAATTTTATGTTTCAAATATTTTAAGACTTTTGTTTCTTTTTGTTTTCTCTGTAATTGCACGTGAACTCAATTTTTTGTTGAACGTGAATCCACCTTGTTGGTACGTAGTGCTAACACCCTTTATTCTTCTTCTTCTTCTTCTTCTTCAATTTTTTAGTTCAATTTTTTTCTCTGATTAAATATGGTCCTTTGTTTCAAATTTTAGTGTTTTGTTCATGCATTTGTGTTTTTAACTCCTTTTTTTGAAATATTTTTTTATGGCAAGGTGTTCAATATAATGTCTCAATCAAGAGTTGCAAGGCACAAGATAATGTTGAAATGAAAAGATTGAGTAATTCGGTTCAATTTATTTATTACTCGTCTAATTGCATCTTGAAAATTATACATTTCATTTGTTTTGATGATGTAACAGAAACACGTCTATTTAAACCAGCAAGCAGTATTGAATTGCTTTGACACATTGATTTTAATTTCAAAATCAATTTTGTTGGATAGTCACCCATGTGATACTTCTTTAAATGAAGATTGATAATGACACAAACAATAAATTGTAGAAAAAATGTTATTTTCATTCAGAAACATAGGCAAAATTATATGTCACTAGGAATTTGGTTATTGGTCCATTATCTTTCCTTGTGTTCTTGAAAATTCCTTGCAACTAATTATTATTATACTAATAAATTGTCAATAATGTTTACAATGCAGCACTGAGTATAAAACAAGAAAAGAAATATTGTCCGAAAAATTGTGCAAAACACTGGTTGGAATTCAAACTGGGTGTATTAAGGACAAAAGGGCTGGACAATTTGAATAGATTGATTCCTAATTAGCTTTTTAATAGTTTCTTCTTAATTGCTTGAGTCACGTTGATTTGATGGGAAAATATAATTATTCTTCGAAATTGTTTGCTCACATTTTGAAGTGTCTAAAATCTCCAATATAGACCTTGTACACTATTCAATAATAAAGGTAAAAATAATAATAAAGGTAACAATTTCATATTAAGTTCATAAAAGGTTGCTCCAAAAAGTAGCAATATAGACCTTTTTACATAATCTTGTCATATAAAACCCAAAAGAAAATATCAACTTGTTTCTCAATGTGTATATCAGTTTCACATTACAAAGAAGTATGACCCTTCACAAGTATGTCTATACCCAAAAGTGATCCAATAATCCCAAAAAAACAAATTAATAGTCAATTATGCATTTTGCATCCTTGTCTTCCTTTTAGCTCTAAGTTTGTCTTTTCTTAGGTCTTGCTCATGTATCTAGTGTAGTGTTCACTCCTCCGCTTAAAAGATTCAATGAATATCTGTGAATGTATTTGTGTTTGTTGAAATTGAAAATAAAAATTAAAAAAATCAGTTATGAAAAGGTGAAGGTGTTTGCTGAAATTTAACTAAAAAAAGATTAGTTTTTTGCATAAAAATATATACCTGAGTGGTCACTTCAAATTGTTGGGAACATACAACATTAGCTTGGACAGATTCAGAGTTTCCAGCACTTTTGTTTTGTTAAAGCAAAAAAAATAATTCAAAATATTACATACTAAAAAACTAAAATTAATATAATAAAAGTTACAATATTGAACATCAAACAATATTGGACCTCCTTGCCTGTTGGATACCAGATTGTTCTTCTACCTCACTCTTCCTTCTAGCTTTCCTATGCCTTATTGGTAACCTTTTCAAAGCAAGAGGATCAATATTGGGGTAAACTCCCCTTTTCTTAACATCCAATTCAGGCATGGGGTGCAATATTTCTGAATAAGCAAGCAACCATTTTGGATTGTAAAATGCCAAGTCACAATAGCTCTCAACATTGGCCCTTTCGTAACGTACACATGCACAAACATGTTTACATGACAATCCTATAATCTGCTAGTAATTACAACCACAAAACTTGTCATTAAGTTTTACCACAAATTAAGTGAATCCATCTTTAACCTGAAATTCATCAGATTCAACATGGCTAACAACACAGTATCTACCATCTTGCATAGTTTTTATCTAACAACACCCTTAGTCTAGGAGTCAGCATGTAATTAGTTGTACTTGCCTTTTCATACCTTTTTTGAAATGTCACCATAAAACCGTTTATAATAGATTGCAACATTGCCAAGACGGTTTTTTTTGTTATCACCAACCCAAGCATTGAACACTTCACAAACATTATTTGTAACATGGTCACTCTTGCAAGATGAATCATATGTGTGTCTAGCCCACATACGCTTCGGTTGATGATCAGATAATAACCAATCAGCTGCATCATTACTAATCTTCCTCAAAGCAGAAATCGCTTTGTCAAACATAAATTCGTTATATGCCATGACACATGCCCAAAAGTGACTAGTCAACAATAATGATCTAAACTTTGTTTTAAAATGATTCAACATATGGTTGCAACAAAACCTACAATTTAGTCACAATTATGGTAAATCAGAGTCACTTGAATAAGAATTTTATCACAAAAAACAAGTCAAGATATCATTGAAATCAGAATCAAATCACAATAAAAAAAAAAACTCAAATACTCAAATAATAAACAAGTCAAAATATGACTTAAATCATAATCACATTTTGTAGACAAACAAAATCAGAATCTATCCTATGTTTTGCATATGGAAAAATGTCAGTTATTGCTTGAGTCAGTCCTTGTACACATAGAGTAAAACATTAGTTGCATGTATAAAAATACTCAAATTTACTTTAACAGGACTTGAAAATTGTACATTTACCTTTTGCATGTCAGACATGATAGTTAAACACTCACCTTTTCATTCTGGAACAGATAACAAAGCTTTATGCAATTTAGTTAGAGAAAACCTCCATGACTCCTTACACTCCACTTCAACCACTACAATAACAATAGGGAACATACCCTTATTTGCATCAAGAGACACAACAGACAATAAGATTCCACCATAAGGACCTTTTAGATGGCAACCATCAATTCCGAACCATGGCTGACACCCTTTCACAAAGCCTTTTTTCATAGCATCAACATAAATAAATATCCTTTTAAATTGGGGATTCAAATCAACCCTTGGTTCTACAGCTATCTTCACTATACTCTCAGGATTTGTTTCTTTTACTAATAGAGCCCAAGTAGGCAAGTCATTATAGGATAATGCATGAACCCCCTATAGTTGTTTCATGTACTTTCCTTTTTGCTCGATATAGTTGCATCAAATTACTCGGTTCAAGGCCATGCTTATCCACAAAACATGTTTCATGGTGGAGTAACTTATATTAGGGTCAGCCACCAATATGCTTTCAAGTTTCTTGGCAATCCAGGCTGAAATTAAAAAAACAAAAAAAAATATAGTTTTAATAATCCAATGTGTTTACTGAAATTAAAATAAAGAAGGATAAATATATACCTAAACTTGCATTAGAATTCTTTGTCGTTCTTATGCAAGTATGTTTCTCCTGATATGTCTTTATCTTAAAAGTAACTCCATCTAGAGTTGGAGATGCATGAATCCTCCAAGTACACTCTAAATCTGCACATTCACAAGTCACCCTTGTCTTTTCATTTTTTACCCTTCTCAACTCAAACCCTTCCTGTATAGCAAAATCTTTAAGCACTTCCCTGAATTGGTTCATATTCAGAAACAATTGATCGACTTCAAGCTTTATTCTTGCATCCTTATCCTTCTCATATGATTTCCCTAAAACTACTCTCTCAACATAAATATCAGTCATATCATCGTCAAAATGTGGATTCTTAATCACATCTCGGGTTTCCTTAAAATCACTAACACAATCACTCTGATTTTCATCACTCCAATCTCCATACTCACCAATGGGATCATACTCACTCTTAGAAGACTGATTATCACTCATCCATTTTGTAACTCTTGTCATCATCACTTGCATACACATCATCCTCATGGAATTGTCCATTAACATTCACAGGTTCATTCACAAATTCATTCACATATTGATTCACAGGTTCATTCACATTTTCATTCACAAATTCATTCACAAGTTCATTCACATTTTCACTCATGGGTGCATTCACATTTTTTGCTCACAGGTTCATTCACATTTTCACTCACAGTTCATTCACATTTTCTATCACAGGTAGGTTCCAAAACTCATCCTTTGTTCTACTAACATACATATGAATATAAATTGAACTTTGATTTTCATCAAACATTTTCAGCACATCATAATCAGTCTTAAAGGGAAGAATTTTACCACTAGCAGTAGAACGAAACCATAAAATAAAAAGGGTGACATGGTGGCAAGTCTAAGTCATTAGTAATATTGTTCACATAGTCATGTGCATCAAACATTCCAAACTTATCAGGATCAACATTGCATATCTCACTTGGTTCGCCTGTTGGTTCGTAAAGTGGACCAAAATATCCACATTGCCTAGTTCAAGATCCATGTATTCCAATTCATCCATTGTGTTCCTGTGATCCCAAACCTCAACACTATTTTAATCAACAATAATAAACAAATAATTTTCAGTTCATTCATTGTATTTCTTGCGGTCCCAAACATCAACATTATTTTAATCAACAATAATAAACAAATGATTTTAAAAATCATAAGTGGTCCCAAACTGGTCTCCCATTGAAACACTATTCAGAAATAGACAACAATAAAAAATCAAAATTAAATAAATAATCTGAAAAAGTAACCTATATACAAGGTCCAGTGATCACTTACAAGCAGAACCCTAGCATGAACAGAAATCGTGGAATAGGAAGAGAAACGGACGCGCTCGTGAACACTCGTGAACGTCGCGAACTAGAAGAGAAACAATGGAGAACTCGCAAACTGGAAGAGGAAATGTGAAGAACTCGCGAACGGTGAAGAGGAATGAAACGTGAAAGTCGTAAGAGGAAGAGGAACTTGCATCCCCTGAATATTGAAGAAAAATTCGCCAACAAGAGGAAGAGGAACAATACTCGCGAACGATGGTGAATCCTAAATTATGAAACTAATTGGGAGGGGATAATTTAGATTTTATAATTAAAATGTAAGGACAATTTCATCTACTCACATATTTCAATTGACGTTATTTAACAGCGTTAACAAAGGGGTAAAAGTAATGTGCAAAAAGGGAGGTGTATTAGGTGAAATTTGAGCAAAACACAGAGAGTGTGAGTGTAATTTACTTAAGATTAAATGATTGAGACAATGAATTTCCTCTCCTAATTTCACCAAGCTAGTCTTTATGTTGACAAATAACAGATTAAAAAAGTTGTTGTTGTGTGTGTATATATATATATATATATATATATATATATATATATATATATATTACCACATTAAAAAATTCTACCAATAAATGTCTCCAACTCAAAGTGTATCAAAAACTTCTTCCCAAAAGAAATATTCAGTGGCAAACAATAATCCAAACCCCAAGATATAAATATCACCAACACCATCTCATGAGGGAAAAAATGACCACATCAAGAAACAACCTTATTCTGCATCTGCACTATTCACTACTACATACAACCTTATTCTATACCAATACAAAATAGTTTTGTATGAACTCTGCATAATCCAACTTCCACCACATTTTTTTTTGCTAAATAGGCTTCCAATAGATTTGACATCTCCTTCTGAATATATTATCTTGTTTTATCTCCAAGACTTGCTAATGGGATTATCATCCAACAAACCAGAGAATGAATGACACCTTTTGACCTAGTCATAAGCCATTTCAAGCAATAATTTTAACTTACTCAAAAATATCTTCAACCTATAGTACCTTATTCCTAATTAAAGACCATTTTTTTCTTCCCTAACCACAAATTATATTAAAGCTACTATATATATTAAGATGACTTAAATAGGGTTTTATCTCTAATATATACTCAAGTTTTGCGTTTGATCCCTGATAAATTTTTCTTTCGCATCTACTCTCTAATATTTGAAAATTTGTTTTATATTCATGCCATCGGTTTATGGATGACGTGTCCGTTAAATATTCAATAATGTGATTTGTGGGGGCTCAAAAACAGCCAGTATTTGTTTCAAAATCAAATTTAAATTTTCGAGTGGTCAAAAATTGTCGCAAGCAATTAAAGTAAAAAAATAAATAAATCAAACATTTAGAACCCTCTTCTAAGTCATCCATCAGCGCTTCACCTACCTTCTTCTCCTTTCAACCTTCATCTTCCAAAACATCTCAATTTTTTTTTAAAAAAAGAAACAAATCTCATTGATAACAACTTCTTCGAAGACAAATCCCAACGTAATCTCATCACACTATGCAAGAGCTCCCACGCAACACCATTCTTCTGGTTCCAACACAACGTGGTTATCATCTGGGTTAGCTTAAATGCATTGGGGGGGAAACACCATGCTCACACAGCTTGGTAACCAACCCCACATTTTCCTCATCAGCAAAGCTTCTTCCATAACGCTCCCACTTCCCTAACTCCCCAAAAACAACTTCACCAATGAAATCATCGGGAGAAAAAACAGAACCCCTAACAAGTGTTTCCTCGAGTACGTGGAGCGCATCATCAATACGACCTGATTTGAACAACCCCCTCAAAAACTAGTTGAAAATTCGAGAACTTTTGGAAGAAGGGTCAAGCTCGTTGAACAGAAGAAGTGAATTGTCAAACATTTAGGCCTTCCCTAAGCATTACGAAAGAAGGTAAGAAGATTTGACAGTGAGAGCGATGCCATAAGAGTTGGAATTTCAGTAACTATGAAGCATGAAAAGCTCTTTATGCAAATTTGGGTGTCAAGTAGCGAGTTGGAAAGCACCCTTATACACAAAAGAGAGGGCTTAGCGGTTCTCTGTTTTTCCTTTGAGGTAATTGAGAAAATTGATGGCTTTGGAATGGAATTTAAGCGAAGAGTCATTTTGGAGAGATGGTGTGAAGCATCGAAGAGAAAGGGACGAAGCTGGTTGTAGTCCCATTGATTCGTTGGGTGTTGGAGAAGTTGGACAACTTCGATCATTGTTGATTTGACATCATTTTGCGAAGGCGAGGGTGAGGATGAACCATTGTGACAGTGCCACAAAGAGGAAAATGTGAATAGTATCAGCCAGTGGTGGTGGCGGAGGAGTTTTGATTGCACCAACATTGTTTGGAAATATTCCGACGTCGATGGCCAAACATGAAGGAGTCTAGTTTGAAGTTTCTCTATCTTCAAAGAAGTTGTTATCAACTAGATTTGTTTCTTTTTTTAAAAAAAGATTGAGATATGTTTTGGAAGATGAAGGTTGAAGGGAGAAGAAGGTAGGTGAAAGGTTGGTGGATGATTCGGAAGAGGGTTCTTAATCTTTGATTATTATTTTTTACTTAATTGATTATGGCAGTTTTTAACCGCCAAAAAATTTAAATTTGATTTTGAAATAAATGTTGACGATTTTTGAGCTATCACAAATCGCATTATCAAATATTTAACAGACACCTCATCACTTAATTGACAGGGATTTAAAACAAATATTTTTAAATATCAGGGAACAAATACAAAGGAAAAATTTATCAGGCATCAAACACAAAATTTTGATATATATCAAAGATAAAAAAACATATCTAAGCCTATTAAGATATTATAAATCATAGGATCATTCCATATTAACAGTTTTGATTTGGTGTAATTTCATACTAGTGTCATTTGATCTCTTTCTATTCATGTTTTCAAAATTATATCTTCACACTACTAGAAATGTGCCATTTTTGTGCAGATTTTCTAATAGATTAAAATTTGCAGAAAACCATTATCCACGAAGGAATTATGTGGAGATTTCTTTTTCAGGAAATTAAACACAGTTTATGCAAATTTTTATGAAAAATTGACTGCAAATTCCGCATGTAAATAAATAAATTCTAGCATATATGGACTCCTGAAACAATTGAACTAGTATTATTTAACTAAGCATATATGGACTCCTTAAACAATTGAACTAGTATTATTTAACTAAATTTATAGATTAGCAAAAGGAGTAAGCTTAGTCAACGAGATTAACAGCTTGCTCTATTACGATTAAAAGAAAGTATATTGATGAAAATGTGAGCTTGACGTGCTTCCAATTCGTGCTTATACACAATTACATTGGGTTATAAAAAATCCCACCCAGATCCAGTATTTGCGGGATAGCAGCTGATTGGGTTTAATTTTAATTTGTACAACTAACATTGCCAAATAGAACTATAAAATTGTTTAATCTGGCTGACAGATTAGCTAAATGACAATATTCACAAGTTGACCTACCAAATTCACAGCATGCTCTATTATGACAAAAGTAAATTAACAAAGACCAAGGAAAATTTGAAAGTCTTCCTCTCATTGTAGACTACGGGAAACTTATAATCAAAGTCTCAGAAAACAAAATCTTCATATCACCAAATCCTCATTTCTTAATACAGATGAAAATGAAAGGTAGCTAGACCTCAAATGGAGGAAGTGGTAGTGTCCTTGGCAATAGACAAACTGCTTCTACCAATAGTAACTAACGTGCTTCTTCCCCTATTAATTAAAAGATGAAGCAAAGTGCTTTGGGACATCCAATATGTTCGAGCCTTCCTCAAGGATGCAGATAGAATGGTTGCAGCAGAAGGAGACAACACAAACGAGGGAATCAAAATGTGGGTGAAACAATCGAGGGAAGCGTCTTTTCGCATTGAGGATGTCATTGATGAATACATAATGATCCTTGTGGAACAACAGCCTAATGATCCTGTATGTGCAGCTTCACTCTATTCTAACTTCGGTGCCTCGTCATCGCTTAGCATCAGAGATTCAACAGATTAAGTCAGCTGTTCTTGGAATCAATCAACGAGGTGAAACTTATTTTTCCCAAACTTGTTTTAAACAAGGGGAAAGTAGTTACAAAGGTACTCAAAGTGACCACTCTTGTGAGCAGAGTTTTTGATGAACAGGAGGTGATTGCACAGTGTGTCGATCCTACAAAGTAGAAAGCTTGATGAGAGACTTGTTGGTCAAGTTATATGATGAAGGGAAGGCGCCTCCTCAAATTATATTTCAAATGGATCGAGATTCGTTGATTGATAAGGTGAGCAACTATTTTCAACAAAAGAGGTACGTTATCGTTTTTGATGATGTATGTAGTTATCGTTTTTGATGATGTATGGAGTGCACAACTTTGGGGTGAGATTCAAAATGACATGTTTGATAATAAAAATGGGAGTAGGATAGTGGTCACCACTAGGAAGAAGGATGTGGTAGACTCTTGTCCGAAATTTCATTGTGATCAAGTGCATAAGCTGAGATCTTTAAATTATAAACAATCTATGGAACTCTTTTGCAAGAAGGCATTCTGACTTCACAATGGACATTGTCCAGATGATCTCAGGAAAATATGTTCCGCCTTTGTGCAAAAATGTAAGGGTTTACCCATAGCAATTGTGGCTATTGGTTGTCTTTTATCTGACAAACCAATGACTCAAAATGAATGGGGAGAAATTTGGAAAGTTCAGAGATGGAGAAAAATCCCCATTTAATTGCTATAGCAAAGATTCTAGGTTTCAGCTATGATGATTTGTCCTACTATCTTAAATCATGTTTATTGTATTTTGGAATATATCCCGAAGATTATGAAGTTAGATCAAAATGACTAATTCGGCAGTGGATAGCCGAAGGATTTGTAAAAGATGAAGAAGGAAGAAAGAAGGCATTGCACAACAATATTTAGCAGAGTTGATTGATAGAAGTTTAGTACAAGTATCTTCTTCCTTTACAGTAGATGGAAAAGCTAAAACTTGTCGTGTTCATGACGTATTACACGACATTATCCTGAGAAAATTCAAGGATTTAAGTTTTTGCCAGTGTATCAGTGAGCCAAATGAGTCGATGTCAAATGGGATGATTCAGCACTTATCAATCGCAATCAATTCCAATAATTTAATGGGGAGTACAGAAAGCCCACACACCCGGTCAATGCTTGTTTTTACAGGGAAATGATTAGCATTAACCAACAACTTTGTGGAAAGAATCCCTGAAAATACTGGCTATTGAAGGTACTTGATTTTGAAGATGGTCAACTGAATTTTGTTCCACAAAGTTGGGAAAATCTAGCATACTTCAAATATTTAAGCTTAAGGCAAGCAGGGATAGCAATTCCATGTCTGCCAAAATTCATTGGTAAGCTCTGGAACCTTGAGACCTTGGACGTAAGGAAAACAAAGATCCAGGAAATGCCAAAGGAGATTTCCCAGCTTAAAAAGTTGCGACATCTTTTGGGTGATAACATGACATTGTTTCAATTGAAGAAAAGTCTTGAAGGCATGACATCCCTTCAAACACTGCATCAAGTAAAGCTAATTATGGATAAGGGTGATTATGGAGTAAGAGTTAATCAATGAACTGGGAAAGCTGGAGAAGTTGAGGAACTTTGCTTTGACTGGTGTTAAGAAAGAACAAGGAAGAACTCTTTGTTCCTCAATAAACAAGATGCAAAATTTGGAGAAACTGCATGTTGAGTCAACATCTCAAGACGAAGTTATTCATTTGGATGATATTTCGTCCTTGCTTATTACTCAGAGGCTCAGCCTTGTTGGGAAATGAAACATCTTTGCAGCATGGGTTCCAAAACTCCCAAATCTTGTGAAATTATCTTTGAAACACTCCAATTTAACTAATGATCCATTGCAATCACTACAAAACATGTCAAACTTGTTGTTCCTCAACATCAATGTCAATGCTTATGAAGGTGAAAGTTTGCATTTTCAAAATGGAATGTTTTTTGGAACTAAGGAGCTACATCTCAAAGGTTTGTATCGCTTGAATTCCATTCACTATCGATGAAGGAGTGCTGCAATCTTTGGAAAAGTTCCACTTTTGGGAAATATCCCTACTCAAGACAGTGCCTCTAGACATCCAACACTTGCGTAAGACTTGAAGTTCTCGATATACTTTTTATGTCAACTGAATTCAACGAGAGCATTGCTCCTGATTATGGACCGAAGCACCCAGTCATCCAGCATGTGCCCCATGTAAGAATTACTACCATGCCCGGGGGAGTAATAAAAACTCACATTATTCATCACTTCGGCATTAGAATTCCTAAACAGGTATGCCCTTTCTGTCTAATATCTGTAGAATGGGCAAAAATTACATGTATTTGCGTGTCACCTTTATTTCTTAAACTACAATACTTTATGTTTATCATTATTAGTTTTTTCTACTAATATATATATTTTTAATTACAAAATACTGAAAGGATTGATAGGTAAAATGTAACATCCCAACAAATCATACTAGAAAGATAAAGATTCACAGGCTGTACAGGTATAAAATTGTAAAGTTAAAAATGACTTAAAAGAATTAATTAGTAATACCTATACTAATAAGATACATATACTTTTCGGTAACTTATTATATAAGAATTTTGCAATTAAGCATGTTTGACTTGAAATAGTTATGAAATGAGTGACATTTTGGAAAGTTTTTCAGGAAGTGTGAGGAAGGACAAAACATGTTGAAAAGTTTTGTGTTGGTTTGTAGGGACAATCATTTATTCTGAAACCAGAGAACTAGTCGAATTCTCAGAAAGGACTACTTATGGAGGATTATAACAGGCGGAAGATTCTGACCAACAAAAATATTTAATGAAATGTCATTGTATTATCGTAAAGTGTAAACCACTGAAAAATTTGTCAATCAAGAATGTTAAAAAAACATATTGGTGATGTGATTTCCTATAACTTGGTACTTTTAGTATTGTTTACCATTTAGTCATCAAGAAATGTAATTTATATTTATTTCTTAAAATAATTTCTTTAATTTTGAGTCCTTTTATTTGTTGTCGTAAGCTTTATTTTTTTATTCTACATAACTCCTTATATATTAAGGGCATCTCCAACCTTCGAGCCCAATTTGGGTTTTTAAGCTTTCTTTCTAATTGTACCATGTACCACATCACACTTTAAGCTTTATTTAGTTGCCATTTTTCAGTCAAAAGTCTTGTCATTTTAATGCTTTGTACCAATATTGTGCTTTGAATTGGTAGGAATTTGGCTCCAAGGGATTTGAAATTTAGATTCTCCATGGTGCGCTTCTAAAAAGGTCGATTCTAATATGAACCCGTGCGTTTACGGACTCACCCGTGAACCAGTGCTTTTTACCTATGATAACAGGTTTGTAACCGGAAAAAATTAAAAATTAAATAAAAAATAAATTATTTTTTTGTTTGTTTTTTTTTCTCTTTCTTTCCAGTTTCCATACTTCTACACCCACATCTTTGAACAACCTCGATACTGCAGATCATCTCCGTTCACTTCATCTCAAAATAACACTTACCTTTTTAGTAATTCACCTTACTATTTGACTATTTGTCCCACTATTCTTAGAATTTCCAAGCCCCTTTTCAGCAAAACAAATCTGAACAATGAAAAAATCTCTTTCTTTTTCAGTTTGAACCTTCCACCACTCTCCCTCTTTCTTGTCCCGCGCCGCTGCTCTGGCTCTCCGTTTGGTGCGTCGGTCTGCCCCTAACTTTGCCAATGTACAGCAGCTTCTAATATTTGGAAACTGAAACTCAACACTCAAAACTTAATCTGAATTTAATCTTTAATAATTTTGAAACTGGAAACAGAAAACCATTCCGACAGAAGCAAAATATATTGAGAATGAAAGAAAAAAGAAAAACAGTATCCGGCAGAAGCAAAAAACGAACGATGGGTGGTGGAGAAGAGTTGATGAGAGGGAAGGTAACTAGTATTAAATCAAAATATATTTTCAAAATAAGATGAAGCTACGGCTAGTGATTTAATTATGGCATTTTCTCCCTTGGACTTGCATGTTTTTGCTAATGGTCATTTTCAATGAAAACAGTGAGTCTTGCAAGCTTGGTGGTGGGAGTTGTAAAAGAACAAAGATAATTTTGATGTAAGGGTCAAATAGAAAAGAAAGAAAAAAATTAACAGAAACCGTAATTTCCGTAAACTGTAGTAACTTATGAAAAAGGGAGGTGCGTCAAGTAACTTGTTACGACTTTAAAGTCGTAATCCACTTTACGACTTTAAAGTCGGACGTCACTTTTAATTTGTTTTATATTAGTTTTAACTAATTTTATTAATATTAAATTTTAAATTTTTTTAAAAAATATATAATTATATTTTATTTTGTTAATGAATTTTTTAATTGAATATTATTTATAAAATAATTATTTATAAGATTATATTATTAAAATTTCCTAAACAAAATAATTTAATAAATTAAACAAATATATGCTAGTAATAATATTTTCTAATATTCATATACATATATATATAATATCTTAATGAATTTATTAAATATTTTAATTACCCATATATTAATTTAATTGATTTATTATATTTATTAATTTTATAATTGTTTTATAATTATGATTTTTTGGTTATTTAATTTATTGAGTTTTAATAATTATAAATGATTTTGTGTTAATAATTATAAAAGTAAAAAAATAGTTTAAAGTCTTATAAAA
>PYAF01000497.1:675129-687717 GCA_007407185.1 Glycine tomentella | reverse complement strand
TATTAAATATTTTAATTACCCATATATTAATTTAATTGATTTATTATATTTATTAATTTTATAATTGTTTTATAATTATGATTTTTTGGTTATTTAATTTATTGAGTTTTAATAATTATAAATGATTTTGTGTTAATAATTATAAAAGTAAAAAAATAGTTTAAAGTCTTATAAAACTCTAGGACTTCTGAGGACAATATATTCTAATATTAAATGAAATTCAAAATTTCAAAAACCATGTTAAAAGATATCAAAAAAATTTTAGAAAATGAAAAAAAACAATAAAATAACATTTTAAAAAAATGAAAGAAACATAAAAAATATTTATTTTAAGTAAAAATAAATATCATAAAATTAATTTGAAACTTGTTTTTAATCTCAAATCTGTTTTTGTTCAAACCTAATAAAATAAATAATTTTTTTTAACGTTATGTTGTTGATTGTTGAGATGTGACTGGTCCATATGACGAATATTGTGATAGTAGGAGCACCAACGAAGCATAATTTTGTAAAATCAATTTTAGTTATTATATACTTTAAATAATTTCTGGACGACATGTGAGTGGTAGAAAAAGCACGGCGGTGTGAAAGAGTTGATAATATTAGGAAAAAAATTTCTACCGCTTTACCGGTTGAACAAGTAGCCTATTTTTAATTTCAAACCTGTAACCTAATAAATCAGTAATCTTTTTCTATTAAAATATAATTTATCTTTTTTTTTCTTGTGTTATTTATTTCTTTTTCATTTTTGCTTCCGATAAATTACGTGTGATAACAAGTAAAAAGCATTGATTCACCGGTGAGTCCCTAAACACATGGGTTTATATTAGACGCCACCTTCTAACAATGGCATCGTATCTTTTTGCTTCAGAATTTGTGGAATTGTCTTTCATTAATAAAAGTCTTTTTGTCAGTTCGATGTATAATAATAATGCATAAAACATGTCATAACAGTGTCTCTTTTAAGGATTGTGAGATCTTGTTTTCTATTGTCTTTTTATTGGAAATAAGAAAAATAAAATAAAAAACTTGATGTTCTTTCTTGGTTTAATTCAGTGGTGTTTGAGTTTATTTCTTTTGGTAAAATATGAGGTGGTTCATATTTGTATTGGATGCTAAACTTTTCTTTTACTTTCTCTTCGTTGTATTAGTTTGTTTATTTCTTTATTTTAGACCTTTGTGCTTAATATTTAGATCTAACATATATCTGGTATAAGAAAGACCACGCAAGAGCATGGGTTTAAGGTAATTATTGGAAGATTGCTGTTTCCAATTAGTAGGCTTCTCAAATCTTTTTTTTCCCACTTTAGCATACTTTGTACAAAAGTGTATAAGTAATTTATTCAAAATATGAAATACATAAAAATACACAATTCTGTCATTTTCCCTCCATTTCAATTGTATAAAATGATAACAAGAGTTCTTAATTTGATTTTTAGTTACTTTTTAATTTGATTTTTTTAGATAATTGTTTAAAATTTTATTTTATTTTCCCACAAGCTAAACGGTACAGATGCGAGCTCACTTTACTTCCAAGACCAACTTGCTTATACTATGATCACTCCAATGTCACAGCCAGGAAAGACTTTCCCCTTTATAGCTTAAGTACTGACATTGAAATTTAGTGCTTCGATTTAAGGCATTCTGTTTTGCTTTTCTCAATACAATTTCAATCAAGCCATTCTGAGAGTGGTAGATGGAGGTGATTTAATATTACGACCCCATGGCTGAACCATGCCAACAAAAGGACAAGTAAAGGATATCTCACCCACCCACCTAATATGATCTCAAAAAGATATGCCCAAAAAGGAATCAAATTTAGCAAGGTCATATTCATATTAATTATAGTCCTGAACTTCGTACAGCAAATACTTCCTTATATTAACCATATGAATATAAACTTTTTCATGGACCACAAATGGATCCTATAGACAACACAAACAGTGTTGACTATTGTGATTAACACGATAACAAGTATAATTTATGATGATCACTCGGTTATTAAATACACTAGCAACTGAAACCACATACTCATGATTCAAACTAGATTACTTAAACAAAACAAAAAAAACATAGGTAACAAGGTACTAGATATTAGGCTTCTATGGGCACTTGAATTTGTTGCCGTGTGTCAACATGTCAGTGTAGCACTTGCCACACTTTTCCCTGTTACCATAAGTTCCAGGAGGAACACATTTGCAGCGGTCACAACAGGTCATGCACGCTCTCATGCACAATCTCTTCCTTGAGTGTAATGAGCACCTATAATCACATAGTGGAATGCAATCTGCACCCACAAGAAAAAATTGCAAAACAAAAAGACCATGTTTCATTAATTAATTCACCAGAGCACTTAAAAAACAATTATCACACTAACAATTAGTACAGCGGTTCTTCTCTCACATCCATCATTAGATGTGAAAAAGGATAACAAAGACAAAAAGTTGAAGACGGGTAGCAAAGACAAAAAGAAAAACAAAAGTAAGGCTTAACTAATTTTTTAATCCATGTATTATAACTTCTAAGATTTTTTTCCATTTTTTAATCCATACATTTCTTCATTTTAATTTTGAAATTATAATTTGTATTATATAATAATAATAATTATAATATGGTTAGCAGTAAGTTATACTAAAATAAAAATATTTCAATATAAGATAAATTATTATCAGAGTGAAGATCTAAAATAAAAACTAAACAATAATGTGAGAACCTAAAATAAAACAAAAACATTTTACAGTAATTAAATCAGAATAAACATAAAACACTTGTGCTATGGAATTGCAAACATTTTATATTTTATCACACATTTTATCCTCTTTTATTTACAATGAAAAAGTTATACAAATTGTTATATAAATACCATTATTCTATGACTGATGTAAAAATTAAAATAGCACAAAAAATGTGACAGAATCATTTCAGTGAACTAGACTAGAGACTGCAGATGAATTACTAAAGATTATATATATTAAAAAAAAAGTTATTAAAGACGTAAATGTGGTACCAACTTACCCTTCTTTGATTTCACTACAGGAGCTGGTGGAGATGGAGCAACAGGAGGAGGAGGGTACACCAATGGGGGTGTTGGTGTTGGTGGCTTCACTACTGGGGGCTGTGGAGGGGGTACCTTAACAGGGGCTGGTGTTGGAGTTGGTGGCTTCACTACTGGGGACTGAGGAGGAGGGGGCACCTTAACAGTTGGTGTGGTCACTGACCCTGGAGGGTAAGATGGTGATTTCACTGGAGGGGCAGGAGTTGGCGCCTTCACTGGTGGAGCAGGTGCAGGAACCTGTACCAAATGCCATATTTCTAGCCTTTTAACAACAAAATTTATGTATGCTAATGTCTACATGCATGCATTCACACCTTTTACATTTGTGTATGTATGTCATAAAAAGATGGAATCTGTTACTAAATAATGAATGTATATCTTTGATTGGTTTAAGATATCTTCCATTTTTATGTCAAGGAGAGATTGTCCTTTCTTAACAAATTAAGGAGTGAAAGCAATGAAAATTTTAAAAATGGTGTGCTACATTTTAAGTATATCTCTACATTTTTCACATTGGTATTTACAAATTGTTTTCTACTTAATTTTTCTTCTGTGTATGGCATTTTAATATAATGCATTTTCGATGGTACATATATAGTACAGGATTAGAAAGCACATGGTGTTGTCAGTTATTTTTTTTCTTTTTTTTAGGAGATCAATAAAGTTTACCACATTAAACAAGCTGGCTAGATTGGACCTCTCTTCAGAAAATAAACAAATCACACGGATAATGACAAAAATTAATAAGAGCAATTATAAATATCGATGTTTATATATCAAAGTGATACAAAACAAAATTGAAAGGAAAATTTTTGTATGAGTGAACATAGTCAACATACCACTGTCTTGAGATCTTCATCATAGGAAAAAACCTACACAAGAACATAATGGTGAATATTCATGTTAAAATAAAAACACTAAAGGTTCTTGGTGTAGATGTGAAAATGATTAAGTGTATGAACTACGAAAAGTGGAATAGAAAAGTATACCTTTGTGGCAACCACAAGAAAGATACAAAGAAGAAGAATGGAATTGGAAGCCATTTCTGGAGGAGGGGCCAGAAAAAGGAGGGAAGAAGGGTCAAGAACTAGTACTAGCAATTCTTCAGAGTTAATTTGTTAGTTCCAAGCAACAACTAGTTGTTGATTTATATAGAGGTGCAAGAATGGGCAAAGAGATGAGAAAAAGTTATGCACGGTACAAGAAGAAAACGTTTTTAGGGTATAGGCTGGGTTGAATTAATGCCTAGCTGTCACCAAATTAAACTGACTCAAACAGCTTCCACCCACGTGCCTCTAAAATTGTGTCTACAACTAGCATTATCTTAATACATTGTTCTTACAAAGAGTGTGTGTTCCCGCTAATCTATGGAGCTGTACACAAGGCCTGTCTTTGAGAATTTGAACCAAAGCCATACTATAGTATATTCTATATAGTAGTCCATAGAAGTTCGGAGCCATGACATATGTTCTGACGAAATCTTGGTTTGACAAACACATACTAGTCAAAGTAATGACATTATTTGAATTAATTTGATCGAGATTTATTAAGCTGGTAAAAGTTGAAGAGGTGTTCATCATTTAGTTCAAATTGATTCAAAACGTTGAGAGCATGTTAGATTTATAATTGAAAATGCTGCAATGCGAATTTCAAATTAAAATAAAATGAACATAAAACAAAAAATCTTAATGTATTGATAAAATGACTTTTTTTTCAAAAGTAATTTTGTAATGACTTTTTCTCAAATATAATTTTGTAATAAATTTCAAACATGCCTCTTAAACAAGTGTGTTTTGCAAACTAGTTTGTTACTGTTATTTCAAACATACTATAACTTGCTACTATATTTAGATTGTTTGTTTTTCTAACGGAACTACTGTTGAAAGTTAATTTATGAATTTCCTATAGTCACATTCAATGACTTTCAAAGGTAAGTATACATATAACCAAACACTTTAGTATAAGATGTGTCAAATATTGCCTAAATTGAATTAAGAGTATGTCTAGATTATATATGGTAAATCAGTACTTGTTTTAATGAAAAAATTTAATAATTTTTCACATCTATTCAAATATAATTAATTATATAATTTAATCAAGTCTTTCTTAAAAGCATATTTATAAATAAAAAATTCATCCTTTCAGACATGCACTAAATCGTTATCATAGTTTGATGTCATTGTAATTATGATTTACTTATTTTCGTTTCCTGTTGATATTCAATGAATGATATTGTACATCTATGTGATTGATCTTTTGTTGGCATAATTTTTAAATATATAAAGAAAAAAGTAATAATTATATGTTACGTATTTTTTAATGGAAAATTAAACTAACACATATTATATATAATATATGAAAAAAAAATAAGTATTTAATGACTATTTAGCTCAATTTTTTAGATAAATAAGCATTCATTTCTTTTAATTTTTAAGTAATTACTCTTGTAACATTAAGCTTAAAACACTATGTTATTAGAGAAAACAATTTAAAGATACACCTTCTATAATCATGTTAAGTTGGGGAGTCAGAATAAAACCATATAAGAAAAAAAGTATGTATATTACTAAAATTACGTTTGTTTTATCACTTGAAATGCAATGACACAAAACTGAACGTACATTCACAGTAAAAATAAGAGATGTGATGCTTATGGAAAATAAATATTGGCTTAAACCTATCTTAGGACCCAACATGTACTAATTATTCCGATTCTAAAATCCCAAACTAATTTTATATAAAAATACTAAAAATAAAATGAATTTGATGAGTAGCCACTAGCTAGTTCGAGGAACCCTCCTAACTCCTAAGCATATAGTCACATCACCTACCAGGTCTGATCACAGCTCATAGATGCAGGGACGTGACTAAAAATGAAACTGTCACCCCCGTACCGTTCATTTAACCCTTCCTTTCTCAGCTTTTTAAGTCAACTTTATAAAGAGGAAAACAGCTGCATGCAGTAATTTAAAATTAATAAGAATTGGACATATATGTCCCAAAATTTATTCCTAGTACTATTATACAGACGCAGGGCGGATCCAGAAAAAAATTCAAGAGGGACACTGAAACGCTGAAAACGGAAGTGCAGTGCGTAGAAACTGAAGTATTCAAGGGGGACACTGAATCGCTGAAAACGGAAGTGCAGTGCGCAGAAATTGAAGTGTCGGCATGCAGCCTCAGAGTCCGGAGGTGTTGGCAGAGCCGCGGAGGCGGAGCAGAGCTTGAAAAGCAGCTCGGAGTCGGAGCGCAAATGTACCATGTACCTGTCGCGAGTCACGAGGTGAGGAGGCTAGACCTCTGGAGGTCGGCGGTGCCGTGATGGCCGACACTGGGAGATGGATAGTAACCTAGAAGAGCAGAGCAAAGGTGCAATGGAGATTGGGTATATTGGTAGAAAATTTAAGGGGGGCACTGCCCCCCAACCTTTAACGTAGGTCTGCCACTCCGCACCTCCACCTTTGCTCATATGGCGGTCGACGGCGAGATTCAAGGGGATACTTGTCTCCCTTCTTTTCAACGTGGATCCGCCTCTGTATAGACGTGTTTGGATATAATCTTTTTTAGAAGTACTACTAGAAAAAGAAAATAAGAAAAAAAAATGAGTTTCTTTATAAATTAAAATGAGTTTTTCATTAGTTTATTTGTAGATGTTATTTCATATTTTAAAGAAGTTATATTTGTGTACTTCTAAAAATTAGCTAATGGATAATTTATTTTTATTTTTGAAAAAACTTATTTCATTTTTTTTCTTATTTTTTTATTTTAAAAGCTTATCCAAACAGGTCTTATATGATTAGATGAAAGTTATCAAAATTAATTTTAACTCTTAAAATCAAGATGAATAATTCGAAAAATAGAAACACATATCTATTATTTTACCTTTTAACATAAAATTGAAATTGATTAAGAAAATAGCTAGAATTTAATCCAAACAAACATTGAACATGTATCGATTTATTGGTAGGTAACTTATATAAGATTTTAATAAAGTAGTAGGTAATTTATAAGTTATTTACATTTAAAAGTTTATTCTCACTCTAATGAGCTTTCAAATCTTAGTCATCTTCATTAAAAAAAATAATGAGCTTTCAAAATTCTAACTCACTTAACTTTTTATTTTAAAAGAAAAATTAAATTACAATGTAGGTTCGTGAGTTTTTTTTTATCTTTTTAATTAAATTTTTAAATTATTCTTTTCAATTGAATTATTTGAGCTTATATTTATTTTTAATTAAACATTTTTGTCTAATTATCATTATAAAAAATAGTTGAAAGACGGGAGTGAATTCCCTGCAGTAAAAACAATACAATCTGATGTACTATTCCAATGTCACCATTAACTTTCTAAAACTTTCATTTTATAACAAAAAAATATTATATTAATAAAATTTAATGAACTGATTGATAGAATTTTTTGTCGTGATAATGTGAATGCAGAGAGAAAATGAAGATCTACTTCCATCGCAGGATCTATTAAAACAATTAAATATTTTTATTATATTGTTATTTATATAATATTATTAAATATTAATCTTTATAAGAAAATTTAAATAATTATTTTTATTAAAATTCTCTTATTATATTTTTTCATTCAAATTCGAACTTAAAATATTACTTAATAAAATTGAATCTAATATAATTTGAAACAATAATTTGTTGGTAATTATCAATTAAATTAAAAAATCGTGAAGTAATTTAAAAGAAAAAGTTAAAAAAAAAAAAAAAACAGCTAGCTGCTGTCTATCATCAAGACCAAGAAGCGACGAACATTCTTGATAATCGTGCCCGATTTGTCACCTTGTGCTACATCCGTCGATGATGAGTATGACAGCAAAAGAATAAAATATGTAGATAAAATTAAAAAGTTACTAACCAATTTTTCTTTTTTAAGAATTTAATTTCCGTCTAATGTTACATTATAAATCAAGTAGAATTTATACTATACATAAATTGCTTGGTAATGTTATTATTATAAATTTTGGAAATGAATCAACATTAACATGAACTTCATTTTAATACTTATATCTTGATTCTAGTTACCTAAATCAATAATATGTAAATTTTAATAGAAAAATAATGCAATAGCTTTTTCAAGATAAACACAATACACTAGTTATTGTATTTTAATTCTGTCCATGCTATTATTATGGACAAGTTGGAAACTTGGAGTGCAAGACACGTTACTTGACATGGGTTGACACAATTCTCTTATAAAATGTCTATTTTATCGGTAAAAAGAACAATACTTTCTTCCCTTGTTTTTATAATTTTTTTTCTTCTCTTAACATAATTATATACAGGGTTAAGTTTAGTTAAGTTTTATGTATTAATTGTAAATCATACTGCACTTAAAAAATGTAAATTAAAAATTATAATCAGTATGGTGATATTTTTTATTTTCTAAAGATGACCTTTATATTTATTTTATTTCTTTATAATAAATGTATTAAATATTTTAAAATATTTAATTTTTAAATAACCAGATAAATAAAAATTAAAAGGTAAACAGATGAAAAAGAAGGACTGAATGTTCATTTATTTCAATTCATGCTTTGTCAAAACTTGAAGAGCTAAATACTTATGTAAATTATGACTTAGGTTAGAATATTTTTATTAGTAGATATTAAACTTGAATTTTAGATTATTTTTTGGATAGATATCATAATGCCATATAGAATTAAAGATTTCTTAATATTTTTTCTATTTTTTTTAATGGTATATCTTATTTTGAGATTTTAGAAGAAAAAAAAGAAAATTTATTCTTTTTTAAACAATATGCAAAAGATATCTTTTACAAAAACTCATTTTTCATGTTAAAGATTTTTTCAATTCTTTTATTGAAAGATATAGTGAATATAAGATCTTGAAATCAAGATCTTTGTTTAAAATCTTCCACTAAAAATGCTTAGGATGGAGGAGTCCAAAATATCTCGGTAGAAAAGTGTTTTTCATCCGTTAGATATAGTCATTTGAAATTAATGAATGGCTTAGATTTATCTTTCTATTTGTATGATTAACCCATCCAATGACTTATTTTCTATTTATATTTGGAAATATAAAGTTGGTTAGATGATAAAACGAGAGAAGGGAAGAAATAAGCCGTGAATTTGAATTTTTTACTAACAAAAATTAATAAATTAAAAATTAATATTTATCTCAATCAAATAAAAAATTATATTTGTATTTATTGTTAAGGACGCTACTCAAGTAAGAGTCCTCTCATTCATGTGAATAATTTTAAATGGAACATTTTCATTGTAATTTCCATTCATATGGTACGTCGTCATTGTGAACAATAAAAGATGGTAGTTTTGAGAACGAAGGACTATAGAGAAAAGAAAAAAGATTAAATTTAGGGACCTTTAGTAGTGAAGAAATTTTATGTCTGGCAATCATAATTAATGCGAATCATGACATGGAAATTATGTTTTTTAGCATGAGTAAAATTTATTTACTAATTATTAAGAATTTTTAGATAATTTTTTAGGAAATAAAGAGTTGTACATTTTTTACTGATTATTTTAATTATTTATCATATTATATAATTAATAAAAAATATAAATAAAAGAAAAATTAAACTCTAAAAATTAATATTTCTAACTCTATCCATAAAAAAATATTCATAAGAAACTCATTAAAAAACATTGTCATAAAACATCATTTTTTATAAATGTTATTTTTCAAAAATGCATACCAAACATCAAGAAACTAAAGTGACTCTTGATTTGAGTGTTTATTTTTTATTTTTATTTTCTATTTTCATCTTTTGAAAATAATTTTATTTTTATATCAAGAAAAAAGAAATACTCAAAGGTGTTATCATATTTTCATTTATTTAGAAAGGATTGAAATATTTGTTGTTCTCAATTTTAGGCCTATTTTTTAAAATATTTTCAGATAAAATATTTTCTAAATTAAAAAAAAAACATATTTTTACTCTTATTTTCTATTTTCTTTAAAAATAAAAACAGAAAACAATCAAACCAAACACCACCTAAATGTTTTAACCCATGATTCTAAAAAACAAAAAATCTTATCAAACGTCCTCTTTAACAAATTGCTCAATGAAATACGAGTCAAACAAATAAGTGCCTTCGTATGTATCTATGACTATACCGTGGTTGTCAAACTCAAACATGTTAAAATTGATATTGGTAAATGAGTAATAGTGTAAACATCATCCAACGTTCGAAGTAGGACATGTGATATCATGTGCAATGTCCAACAGCCTCAATGAGAATGGTTGACATGTCTCTGCGGTCAGATTTAGGGATGACAGTAAAATCGACCCATGTCCGTTTTGCTTATATCATATATTTTTTTTTCAACTAGCTATAGATCTGAGTGGTGGAGTTATCAATTACAACAACTTTAAATTAAATAAAACAAGAATGCATGCTGGACCTCTTTATTAATGCACTCTTTCCATTATTTCGGAAGAATATTTCGTTATTTAATTACACATTAATAGTACAGTAGCGTACATATTAATGGAAATACTAACTTATAAATATGATACGTTTTTAGACTTACAAAATGGTTGAATATGATAAGCTTATTAATTATCGAATAACAAATGTTTGACATATTTGTACACACCCGCAATTGCAATTATTATTGAATATCAAATTATCAATAGTAAGTACTAAGCACAATGAAATTCAATAAAATTTGATTTATTCTTTTCTGTTCTCCCACCCAGGAAAATTTTGCGACCATCCAAATCTTTGATTGTTACTAATTATACAAGTCTAATTATCAAATTAATGGAGCAATATCATCCTAAGCAAGAACCTGAGAAAAAAAAGCGTTCTATTTTTCTTTATAAAATTTAAAGTGTTTCGTTAATATATATTTAAAATATCAAATTATGTTTAGCACCATTATATAAAACGTGCTTGATCAATTCATTTTAATGTGTTTATAGCAAGCACATGAGGAAAACAGATACAACTAGATTATAATTGTTTTACAAACCGAATCAATGATCAATATATCTCTTTCTTTCTTCCTAATCCGAATCCGAATATGCCTCGTTGCCAACATTGCTTTGCATGTCGACAAGGTTTACCATAGGATTCCCATGGTTATGATGAAAAAATATTTATTCTTAACAGTGTGATGCATCTATATTCAATAATATAAAACATGTCCATAAAATTAAGGTTTTTCTTTCTTTATTTTATTTTCAGTAAGTCCTTAATTATTGAAAGACCCATTGCCAACCTAGCATTGCATGATGGGACAGGACAACCGCATTACCAAATCCTGACTTTTTATTGTTTGGGCCATCGTCCCCTCTGGGGTATGTAGTCATGATGTTAATACTTTTTAAGAGAACTATTATTATTATTCACATGCTTGAGCAAACAAACATTCGTCTAATTCAACGCTAATTTTACAATAATTTATTTATTCTAAGAAAATAAGTATTTAGAAGTATGAGAAAATGCGTACCACTTTTGTTCCACCATGCATTAGGGGAGGTGCACTGCATGCCCTCCAACTATCATAATGAAAATAAGTACATGTTTAAATAACCGCTAAATTTCTTTTAAGATTATCATAAGATAAAAAAGATATAAAGAATTTAAAATAATAAAAGTTCAATACCCAAAAATACATTCAAAGCGTTTATTAAAAATATAAACTTAGACTGCTGGTTAAGGCAGTACTACACACTTACACTGACAAGATGATAAAAAAAGAGAAAACAAATATATATATATATATATATATATATATATATATAAAAGGTGTTTGAGGTTTAGAACAAACATATACCACAATTAACTCATGTGTTTAAATAAGTAGACCTAGAAGGTCATTGACATGGTCAGGAGAAATTCAAACACACGGACTGGTGTGATTGGCGCATTGGCAGTGGACGTTGGACTATACAATCCAACTTTCATTCATTTTTAGGGTAGCATGCATGTAAGTATGTAACTTGTTGGAATTTTTGTTTAAACTCTATGAGTTATAAATAAGAGGCGGTTAACAATTCAAAATAGTAACTACTTATAACCGCTCTTGGGAAAGGTTAGAAAAATAACTACTCCCAACCGCTCCGATAACCAACGGTTACGATGGTTTATCGCCAAGAGTCACGATGGTTCATCGCCAAGAGTCACGATGGTTTACTGACAACTCTTCACCAGGGTTGTCTATAAATAGACACAGAGACAGTCAGAAAATAGGAAGGAATGAAGGAAGGAAGTAGAAAACTGATAGAGTTTTGATAGTTAATCTTTTCTGATAGTCTCGCTTAGAAACTAGTGCATTTCCATATCACATAACTCTGTGGTTCCTCAAGCATTGTCTTTGTTCTTTTGGGCTGTTGATTTGAAGTGCCATCAATCTTCAGACGTTGATCCGTTCTATCCTGGGAGACAATTGTTCATCAACCTTTGGCATCAATTGGAGGGAACAAATTGTCTTAAGGAGACAACATTGTTGGGCTCGGATCTTTTCATCTCTTTGCATCTGTGTCTGATTCATACTTATCATACAGGTTCTATTTAAATTGG
>PYAF01000497.1:651391-675029 GCA_007407185.1 Glycine tomentella | reverse complement strand
GGTATATCACAAGAAATCACCTATGTGAGTGTGAAGTGAGGGCCGCTTCAATGAGAACTTAAAAAGGCCGATTCTCTACAACACTTGCAGAACCAGGAAGGTGTCCACGGCCAAAATGGACACAACAATGAGGACGAGCAATGCTAGAGAAGCAATTGTGTGACTCCTATTGTCTCGGTATACACCATACAGGTTGACGATTCAAGGCATCACGACCACCAATTGGCCTAGTATACCCGATAGGTTTACACTAGAGAAGGTTCAAAGGTAACCCCTACCTATCTCGATGCAATTGTTTCTCGCCGAGGAACCACACTTGCATACATATTCATATGCATTTAGTCATGTTGAATTGATCTCTTATTCATGTGGGGGATTGTTGGAGTTTTTGTTTAAACTCTATGAGTTATGAATAAGAGGTGGTTAACAATTCAAAATAGTAACTACTTATAACCGCTCTTGGGAAAGGTTAGAAAAATAACTACTCCCAACCGCTCCGATAACCAATGGTTACGATGGTTTATCGCCAAGAGTCACGATGGTTCATCGCCAAGAGTCGCGATGGTTTACTGATAACTCTTCACCAGGGTTGTTTGTTGTCTATAAATAGACACAGAGACAGTCAGAAAATAGGAAGGAATGAAGGAAGGAAGTAGAAAACTGATAGAGTTTTGATAGTTAATCTTTTCTGATAGTCTCGCTTAGAAACTAGTGCATTTCCATATCACATAACTCTGTGGTTCCTCAAGCATTGTCTTTGTTCATTTGGGCTGTTGATTTGAAGTGCCATCAATCTTCAGACGTTGATTCGTTCTATCCTGGGAGACAATTGTTCATCAACCTTTGGCATCAATTGGAGGGAACAAATTGTCTTAAGGAGACAACATTGTTGGCCTCGGGTCTTTTCATCTCTTTGCATCTGTGTTTGATTCATACTTATCATACAGGTTCTATTTAAATTGGTTTTTTTTTTGTACAGTTGAAGTAGATTATTTTTTTCCTCTTGACTACTCAGATTCTGACCCTTGTGCAATTGGATATATTCCAATTCTAAATTAACTAATAGTTCCAACATAACTCCCACGGAGGACCTAAGTTCATTTAACGATGGTTTTAAATAAATTAATGTTGAAAGCTCTTTTCATGACAGTTTTATGATAATTGATGTCAATAATTTAGATTTAATTTAAAAAATATCACCGTACTACATTTTAAGACAGTTTTGTTTGACCGATGTTAATGGAGCATCATAAAAAATCTTTTTTGTAGTAATGTCAATCATGTTTAAATAGCTTAAATGAAAAAAAAAATGGAGGGAAGATAAAAAATTTGCAGGATAAAATATACTTTGATTTCTCTAAAATTTTAAAAGTGTTTTTAACTTTTTTTTAAAAAAAATTGTTTGTTTTTAACTTTTTTTTAAAAAAAATTGTTTGTTTTTAGTCCTTCTAATTTTAACATGTTCATTTTTTATTTTAAGCTTATCTAATATTTAAATTTTTTTATAAAGTACTATCTAAAACATTTAATAATCAAAAGGATGCATTTTAAATTTTAAATTTAGAGAGAGAAAATCTTAAAATAGAAAGACTAAGAGGAAAAAAAAAACAAAAGAAACTAAAAGATAAATTTTTAAAATTTTACAAGCACCAAAAATATTTTTACCCAAATTTCCTAGTTTGCACCAGCTCAACTCTTGCTGTAGGTCTGATATTCTCATGTACATCAGTACATGTACAACGGGTCCATTATCCAAAGCAAGCATGCAGACACGAAATTTTATTTTGTAAAAAGTTTGTTGACATGACAAAAAAGAGGGTGACCCCAATTATTTGACAAGTCAATCTTAAGGTAAATGCATGTTGTTGAGCACAAATTGGTATTCATCAAAGTCAATCTCCAACCATAATTTATCTTCTTTTTGTTAACATGTATGAGTGGGTTCTTACATATTATTAATTTTTTTTACAATTTAAATAACTCTTTTTTGAACATGTCAGCTTTAAAAAATTTGCTAAATGAGTCTTACAAATACAAAATTATTACATTTTATTAAATTATTTTTGTTAGTTGTTTCTTTAATTAATATTACTGTTAATAATTTGACAAAAAATATAAAAAGATAAGAAGTGAGCTCAAATAAACACTTGCTGCTCGAAGAATGCTTAAATACACACAAATTCCAATGTAAAAGTCTTATTTATCATCAGGGTTTAATAAGAAAAATAATACAAGCACTTTCGTTGGAGGTGACTTACTCCTAGGGATGGCAAACGGGTCGGCACGCCTGTAAAAAATGCGGAGTAGGCTGGCCCGGCCCGCTTTTGTAAAGTGGGTTACAAATGTTAGTCCGTCCTGCTTTAATGCGGGCTAGCGAATTAGTTAGTATTAAAAATTAAAAAAAAAAGTCAATTTAAAAAATAAAATACAAAACAAATTATAAAAAATACAAATATGATAATTAAAAAAGCACAAAGTTAAATAAAAATAAATAATTTAAAATTAATGCTAAATAAATGATGTCATGTGATAATTCACAAAATTACACCATTTGCAAATGAAATTTACGGTTATAAACTGTCCAAAAGTTTAATATGCTAGTAACGAAAGACTATTTGAAAGTATCATTATCATAACCATTTTAACATTAAAACTTAGAAGTTAATTATGAGAGTGCAAAAGAGTATAAATTTAAAGAATATACCTATTTCAAAATATGTTAAATATATTTTAATTTTAATATTTAATATTTAAATCATATAGGCCCAGCGGGCTGACCCGCCCCGCCCTGCGTTTGGCCCGCAATTTTGCGGGGCGGGTCAGCCCAGTCCGCTTTTGATTTGCGGGTTGATATTATCAACCCAGTCCACATTTTTTTACGGGCTAAGCGGGCCGACCCGACGGGCCAAGCCCGTTCTATCATTCCTATTTACTCCATGTTTTAATATACTACCCCATGTTTTTTAACGCACTAATACAACTGAAATAAATTATAGAATAAATATAAAATTTGTTAGTTTATCAGGAATTAAAAAATATCAATAATTAAAAATACATTTATTTTTTTATTATAAATTAGTAAATAAATTATAAAAATATAATTTAAATATTTATTACGAATAAAAACATATTTTTAAGTTTTATTTATACCTTTGAATCAGGGTGATAACTAATAATTAATGTGACTAGCAATTTAGCCTAAAATTGAAACTTTTGACTGCAAAGAGAAATGACGTCAACACTTCTACAAGTGCAGTTTGCACTCTCTTTTATAACAAAAAAATGGTGTATTCTCCACGTATTAAGGCAATCAATTTTTTAGTTGACAAGGTTACGTATGTGTAACAATTAAAAACGTACTTTTGAAAATTCTTATGCACATTTTAGGGGTGGTACAAGTTGTTCCCTAATTCAAATTCATTCAAATCTATCCAAATAATTTAAGTAGACTATTTTTTTATTTAAGTCAAATTCGACTTAACTTATAAAAATCATTATTATCATAAGACTTAATAATCAAGAGTGAGACTACCTCTTCTTTTCTCATTTTCACGATTTCACTTAGTCATTTTCATGAAATTAGGGTTTCAACTCCTAACTAATTGTAGAAGATCTATTTTGCTTCAAATTTATTTCAAACTATTAGTTAGACTACTTATTTAACTATTTGACAACATTGGAATTTTCAAACTATGTTATAATACTTTATTTTTGGGTTTCTAAACTTAGTAAATGTGTGGTTTTTGAATTTTTTTATTATATTTCAATTTTTAAACAATGTTTTACATAAAATGTTAGTCTATATGACGATGATAAGAACAATTTAATTCATTCCCTGATTTTTTAAACTTTGTTTGATATTCTAATTAATAAAAATGTTAGCTTATAAAAATATTATTTTAAAAATAATTAATAAATTTAAATATTTTAACCTATTGATCCAACTGCAAATAATTTAGGTTGAATTTTAATATTTTTATTAAAAAAATAATCCAAATTAACCTATTCAAATTTGATTGAGATAAATAAGTCAATCCCAACCGATACATACATCCCTAACACATTTTCAAATTCTAAACGCAACATGAAACGGGAAAACAAGGCCCCTCCTAGGAGTTATTTTCCGATGTGACCGTGCAAGTCCCATGACTAAAAGGGGCCAAAAAAAAATTTAGCTACAGTGTGAGGGGGAACAAAATCCAAATCATTTTAGAAACAACTTTATCGTGTCGGCTTTACTTAAACTCCTCTAATTATTAAATTTTAATTTTTTCAAGCATTAAAACTAACAAAATTTCAATTTCTACAAAAATACTAAATGTTTATTTGCATATAATATTTTATATTTTTATATATTTATGAGTAGAGAAAATATGTTGTATGTAATGAAATATGAATTTAATGATTATGACATTGAAAAATATTTTTGTGATTTTTAAATTTCAAATCATCTTTGACATGATTTTTAGAATAATTATCATAAGAGTTAATAAATTTATCATATATAATAAATTTTGATTGGATGACAATATAAAACTGTTTTATAATATCATACATAATCTATTTTATCATAAAATATATTATTTTCAATGAAATTATGTCTATTTTTATATAAAATGTATTTTTATCATATTATACAAAAGAATTCATGTCTATTGTTTCTTCGTGAGCCCATAAAATATCCCGACCGATCCCGTGGACAAAATTTATTACTTTCAAAATAAAAATATTTTTGAAATCCCTCGTCCAAACATATATTAAAGCAGTAATTCCTTGCATTCAAACCCTTTTATTTCGGAATAAAATTCTTTCTAAATAAGTTGGTCTGCATTTTTTTTTACCCCATCGAGAGCTTATCAATGTGAAAAGAATGATATTTGTTTAAAAATTTTAAATGAACCTTGACTAATGCTTTATGAGAAGACGACAACCAATTTCAAATAATTTTATTTATTTCACTGTTATTTTCTGTTGCTGTCTGATTTATTTCTTAGTGTTAATTATTTAATTACTTTCTCGTGTAAGTATTGATGATTATTCTTGTTATAGTAAACCAGAGAAATCAAACAAGAAACATGTGTTTGCCAATGAATTAGGGTATCATGTATCCAAAAAAAAAAAAAAAGTACACGGTAACCAACATGCTCTACATATATATGTTATAGTATAAGCCTTTGCCATTTAAAATTCTCTCTCGTACACTATTTTCATTATTTCAACAATGCATTAGAACATGTTAATTTATGATAATTCTGGTTTTCAAAGGGAATGTATAGGAATGTTCTAGAGAAAAAACGAGGTAATGTTTATGTTGTTGGAGTTTCTAACCCGAAATTTAAGTTATTTATCTATTATTTTTTGATTTAAATAAACATTTAATTCTTATATATGTGACACTCATTTATGAATCAGTCCCAAAAAAAGAAATTGAAATGATAGTCTCTATATAACCACAACCTTGTTAATACATTGGTCCCTTAATAAAAGTGCATAAAGAGTAAAGACTAAAATTGTCTTATCTGTCACCAATAAAACTATTTTTAATAAAAATATGTGTAGTCTGTATTTAAAAAAAAAAAAACTAAAACTTATTTATTTTTTATTTTTTTATACAGAGACGGATTCTTAGATGAGTGTTACTTATAATAATTAAATGATTATTTATCTATTTATGTTAATTGTTGGGATTTTTTTTACATTCTTTATAAAGTATCTGGTGTTCTCCCTTGGACATCCAATAACTAGTCGATAAGTTAAGCACTGTGTGATTGAGGTGATGTTTCCTTGAACATCATTATTTGGGATCTGAAGCTATAATCTACTATTTTAGTGGAACATTACAAATAGAATATTGATTCTTCATCACCATAGTCTATACTCTATACACTATAGAATATATTTTTTTCTTCTATCATGATTCATGAATAAGACATAAACGCGGGTTTGTACTGAATAAAAACATGAAGAGAACATGAGATATAAAAGAAGAAACAGAAAAGTACCAATGGGAAGGGCTTTTTGACTTGCTCCCTCAAGTAAAGCAGGAGTAATAACCACTACAACTTGAAAGACATCCACATTGCGATGTGCATGTGTTTTTCTTTCTTTTAGGTTCTCGCTTCTAAATTTTTTGTTTCTTTTTTTATTTTCCACGTGTATCCTCTCTTAAGACACAATTCGATATTAAATGTTAATAATTCTCTCGGCGAAGATTAGGACCTTTGTTCGCCACATTGTCCTTTATGCTACCTTTAACTATCGGTTTAAGGATTTAATATTGATTTATTAGTGTGTGATGAATATACGGACCCCGAGGGTATGTGAACCTAATATTCACCTTTCTCTTTCCCTATATCTTCCCCTCCGATATAAGCTTTTCTGTTCAATTCGTTTCGTTTTTGATAATTTTCCGGGGTTTGATTTCTGTTTAGTGATGCTTATGATTTGAAATTGTTTGTCCATCTGAACTGGTTTGAGCTTAATATTTATGTGCTTTAATTACATGGTGATTGCAGTTGATTATTCTATGAATTTATAAATATTTTTTTTATTTGTACATGTAGAGTTTTATAGCAATTGTTATTAATTGGTGTTGTTTTAAAGTAAATCTATTTACGCGTAGATAATAGTTTTCCTTGTTCACTAATAAATCGACTAATTAAATTCATGTTTTTATAATCAATTCAGTCCTGATTGGATCGGGGACAAACGTCTACGAAAAGATCGCTTGAATTTAATAAAGTGGTGTGTGCAGATCAACGAGTTTGTCAAAAGGGAATGTCGAGATGGGAAGGGAGTGCGAAGCTCGCTGGAGAAGAGGAAAGAAAAGGTGGAAGTGGTGAGAAGAAAAAATAAAATGAAAATCACTGCCGGATATCACGTTCGATGGAGTTGTGTTTTTCAGATGCAAAAAAAATGGCCATTTTGGTAGAGCCTATGGTGTCGCAACGGATAAGTTCGAGTGATACATATTCAATTGGTAATGGCCCCAAAGAACATGATCGTGTAGGAAATTTGGTTGTTGGTTAAAAGGTGGTGAAATGTCCTGATTATATGTAAATCATGGAGTATGAATTGTTAGAGAATGTAACCACTTTAATTAGAAGGTATGTTAGTGTATTTAATGAGAACTCTCTTGACATTTATCATATTTTATCCCAATGTATCTATATTTTAATTAATTTGACATAGCAGATGGACTGATGGAGCTAAGCTATAGTCACAGACTCATGCCCCACCCACGCATAGAACTATAGGAGACATGAGCTAAATAGGGCTGTTACTTCCTGCACCTCCCAGTTACTTTGTTTGGGATCTGTTGTATATGTGAACATTTCACAACAAGGTGTTGAACATAAATCTTTTTTTTTTTTAAAATAAAAATACAGAAGGAAGGTATTTTACTGAAATATGGAGCTATATACATCAATAGGCATTTTAATATGGGTTTGCATTATTTCGACCCTCTATTTTTTGTGTATGGTTGTATGTCTCTATTGGTTCAATTAATTTAATTTTGAAAGTATAATCAGTTGTTAGACATATGATATAAGCAGTATTTTGAAATAGTTGACCTCGAAAAAATATATATGAATAAAGACAAATAATATGAATATATTATATATATAATTTTGTCATATTGTTTTGAAACTAAAACAAACCACTTATCATAAGCTAATGACCTAAAAATGAATTAGGAACAATTTCTGTAGATGCTTACGTTATTTTTTATCATGTTAGCGTATATATTATATATAGTGACGGATCCATAAATTTTATAAGGGAGTTGAGATTTTTTTTCCATTATAATTATTTAAATGTCTAACCTTGAATAAATAATAATTGTTAAAAAATGAATTTTGTTACACAAAATTAAAACTAATTGGAACTAATTTTTTGTTCACTATTTGTTAGTATACATCATAAAAAGTTAATTTTGATCATAAAAACTTATTATGGAACTAAAACTTGACTCTTACCTCCTATTGTTTGTCTCGTTTGTGTTGTTTGATTTGCTTATTCCACGATATCCAATTCAGTATATTCTTAGTTTAGTTGGATACTCTTTAGTCTGTCCATTTCAGTTTTTCACAGATGATGTGTGGTGATTCATACACGATACTTTCCCCCCTCTTGCAAAGAATGGTTAGCAAAATTTACTTCTGAATCTTACAGGTCTATATGTAATGTAGTCCCCCATGGTCCTAATCTCACATTTTTATCAATTGAAGGCTTTCATCATCAAATAGTCTTTACTTTTTTCAGGAAATAATAACAATAATGATAACAAGAACAGCAACAACCATAATAATAAATACCCTCCGTCAGCCCTATACAAACCAAAATGATCGTTGGAGGCTCTAGTCAAGAAAGTGTGGAAGGCAAGTTCTTTAAACCCTTTTGTTTTCCTCCCTCAAACTATTGTTATTACACCAGCACATTTAATCTAGGCAACTGCAACTTCTTCATCCTCAAAACTCAGATTTAATGTCTGTAATTTAAAGCCTGAACCTTGTATGGTTTCTACAAGACTAGAAGCCACTCCTGTAGCTTGGACTGTGGTCTGCTTCTTCAACTGAATAAGAACACAAAAAGTCATTAATGATATTGATAAGTAAAATTAAATTCATTGGATAATGTTTACCTAAGAGATAGTCGCATCCATCGTATAAAAAGCTCAATGGCAAGGTATTATATTTTATAAGTTTTATATTGATCAGGAATATAATGTGTTTCAACAATTCAATTGCGTGATAACTAAAGAGACATTCTTAAAGATTCCAATTCCCATTAGGGTGCCAACCTGTAAGCCAAATAGTTGACCTCATGTTGGGAAATCATCCAAAATCAATAATTTAGAGTTCATCATCTAAAATTAACACAATTAAGCTTTTTTGTCAACTGGCAATTGTTTAAAAGTATTTGAACTATACCTCTAAAATTGCAAGTCCTTCAGCAAGCTGAACCTTCAAATCAGTAACACCATCTGTCTCCTATAAAAATACATAATGTAACAATTATAACTAAGTGTTAAGGGCAACAAGAAAATTTCCCCAAGACGATGACAATAAGGCAAAAGAACAAAGAAAGAAAACAATCAAAGAAGTGGCCAACAAATTCCTTTGCAGAAATAGAATTAAAAGCTTTCTATTTGTAAAACCTTAATGCAGGGCATATAAATAAGAGACCTGCCCATTATTACATTAAACTATTGTTGTGGCTGGAAACAACGAAACATACTCACCCTTGCATCATCTCCATTGAGAAAGAAGCATTTGGTTACATGACAAGTTTACTTTCTGGAAGACCAAAATAATGTGGCATATATTTACAATAGTGCCCATGTTATTCGTACACTTATACCTAATCATGTGAACGAGAGGCTACTACAAGCAAGTCTTATAGAAAGGAGAGGAGACAAATGCTCAAACATAAAAAGGAGTTCCAAGTCTCACAGCTGAACCGTATGTCGACCGAGCAGTAGATTCTGTCGATTCAGCAAAAGTAGATCTAGAACCAGCTTCCCCACCACTACCTCCACCAGCAGCATAACGCCTAGTTCCAAATCCTCTAGCACCGGTAGTATGAGCTACTT
Organism: Glycine tomentella; assembly: GCA_007407185.1. Taxonomy (NCBI): domain Eukaryota; kingdom Viridiplantae; phylum Streptophyta; class Magnoliopsida; order Fabales; family Fabaceae; genus Glycine; species Glycine tomentella. The sequence continues at coordinate 665,434 of PYAF01000497.1, read as the reverse complement.
CCTCTTAGAATGATCACTAGCATTACCTATTGAAGACTGTCTTTTCCCCTCTTTCTGATGAGATTTCCCCTCTTCCATCATCTTCCCCATTCAAAAACTAGGTTGACCATGGTTTCACAAATATAGTATGGATTGTCTTATTTTAAATTACATTTGAATCTAAGTTATACAATACTGGGTCTAAATAAATGTCACTAACATCTGATACCTTAAATTACTCTTAGCCTCGTACATCATCATCCAGTAAAAGGAAACCAGCCAACAACAACCACTCATGTCTTTTTCAGAGAAATAATTCTAAAATGAGGAACTAAATCATAAGAAGTATTATTGCAGCTGTGTTCATCAAGGAACTCAGAACAAAATGACATGAGTGAAAATATGAAGACACTCAACACCAAAAAAAATAGGTATATTTGCATCAAATTTATATTCACATTAAAGCGATTGAACAAAAAAAAAAAAAAAGATTAGAAAGTTCATTGAGATACCTCTAAAGCTTTGGTCAAAGCTGGAATAGCTGTTTCACTCACTGTTCCCTCTGCCTTAAAATGTGCAAAACTAGACAGTTAGTCTCAAGAAAAATGATACAGTTACAAACAGAATTGTATCTACCTGAAGATCCAATTGCACAATTTTTTTAGAGCCGGGTAATCTAATGATCCATGAATCCATCTGTTTTAGGTTTAGACAGCTACAACACTGATTAGTGTGACTGTGCGAGTAATATAGTTCAGACCTTAGCCCATTGGTCCATGATGGGAGGGCACTAGGGTTAGTTTATTGAATAAACCCTCAATTTAGCCTTTGAATGATATAATGTCAAACATATTCGAGCAACTCTAATGCAGGTGTTTCAGTTAGTTCTTAAAGTGAAGCAACTTGAAAATATCATTGGAGCAAATGAGTTCTTATAGAAATTACTTATACAACCAACTACAGCCAAGGTTGTTTAACCATTATAAAATCAAATTTTCAGGTCAAAACGAGGGTTCTTGTGTGAATGGAGAGATAAAATGAAACCCACTAAAAATAAGTTAAGAATAAGAACTTAAGTTGGATTCTACGATTCAGATTGGAGTGAAAATTAGTGAGTGTTCTTAAATCTTATGTGACAACAAGGAATCCAATAAAAGAGTCAATAACCAAAATTGAACTCTTACCTTTTAGATGCTCTTAGACCTTGAAACATGAAAATTACCCTATAGGTCCCAAACATATATATATATATATATATATATATATATATATATATATATATATATATATATATATCACTTCATTGGTCAAATTTGTCCCCAGCACTGTTAACTCCAGCACGAATTTGAACAACAGAAAGCGTATATCTTTCATTGATTAATTTGGTTATTTACATGCTATATCTTTTAGGAATTAACCTGGTATTTATTCTAACTTATTTGGCTTGGTCCCATCTGGATTTTCAAAGGCACACAACTTGTCCTATCCGTGATCTAATTTCATGCAATCCCTATATAATTTAGAACCCCCAATAGCAGGAAAAAGGTACAAATCGATTCACTGAGCTAAAAAAAAGAACAAACTTTGTGACTTGGGTAGGTCTGAAAAGTCGAATTCAAAGCCACATTGATAAAAACATACTAGTTATATACAAGGTTCCTGCAATAAAATTTAAAATGGACATTGCAAATTGCAAATTGCAAAAGGCACACACTAAACTAGTAATTGATGTAAGAAGAAAAAGAAAGAAAGAAAAATTGCAGTTATGTACCTGAAAGAACATGGTGAGAGTATCTGATGGGGAAACGGGAACCACAACGGGTTGTGCTTCGGAGGTTGGTGGTTGTTCAGAGTCATCAGCAGCGGTGAGTTCTTGCTGGGCATCTTCTTCCACTGCCTTCACCACGCGCTTCTTCTTCTGAATTGTTTGTGCCTTCAACGATGAAGTGGCAGAGCGCAAGGGGAAGCTGCAAAAAAAGGCAAAGGAGGAGGGAAAAGAAGAAGGGAGTGTAGAAGAAGAAGAAGAAGAAGAAGAAGAAGAAGAAGAGCCCAGAGACAGAGAAGATAAAAGTGTGAGTGTGGCCATTTTTTTCACACACAGTAAAGAGAAGTTGCTGCTCTTACTTCCCACACAGTATCTATTCTATCTATCCATACCAGAAAGAAAAGAACATCGTTGTATACTCTCACAAACAAATTGGTAATTTCCCATGTTGTCCACAAAACTGCCACTCACCTCGTAAGTCAAAAGTCATAACCAACCTTTTTTCTTATTCTCGTAAGTCATATCCCAATTTTATTTTATTTTGTTTTGCTTTTGTTTATATAAAAATATTCTTGAGGGAAATAAGTTTTAATTGTGTAATCTATTAAATGGAAATTTGTTTCCATTATGTATCTGAAACATATACATAAGCCATTGTATATTTGTTCTACATACATAACAGAGACATATCCCTTAAATATAATACATAACAAAAATTTGTTTTCGTCAAAGGTATTTTGTAAAAAAAGAAAAAGTAGGAGTGAGAGCATAGAGAACAGGAGTGTGAGAATAACACTGTAATGTGATGAGATAAAAATTAACATTGAATAATTAAAAAATAATTTAATTAATTAATATAAAAAGTAAAAGAAATAAATATGTACATAATTATATATTTTCTAAAATCTAGAACTAAAATCTTGAACAAAAAAATGAATCAAAATTGCAGATAAAATAATAAAAAAATCAAACTTACAATTTAGTCTTAAAAAAATATAAATCATCTTTTTCTTTTTCTAATCATCTGTAGTTATGAATATTCACATGTTGGATTGAATCAAACTCATCATGGTTCAACCCAACTCAAATATAAATGGATTGGGTTGAATTAATATTTTTTTTTTTTTGTAATATCTAATCAAAACTAATTTGTTAACAAACAAGTTAGATTGAATTGGATCAACAAGTCAAGACATTTAAAATTTATTATTTTAAAATTTAATATTTTTTATAAGTTAAAATTTTATTAAAATATGTTTAAATTCATCATAAAAATTAGTATCATACAATAATGTGGGACTATATATTCCCTACACAAATTTATAAACTAATATAAAAAGGATAAAATAAAAGTAAATACATGAAATTTCATGACTTCATCCCTATCATAGTATCATAGTGCTACTCAAAATGTGCATGTTCCACCCTTAATTACATTAATTTTAATTGCAAGTTACAACATTCATTTTAACCTTTCAATATTTCGTCAAATCATCATATCCTTAACTTTTTTAAGCTTCATAATACACAAAAAATACTAAATAACTTGAATTCAATAGAGATACTCAATCATTGAACTTGTGTAAGTATGATGTGTTGTACTCTATATATTTTATATAAATAATAATAGTAATTGAATATTTATAAATCAAAACCCGACTCTACCAAAAAGTTAACGAATTTGAATGATTTAATTCAGATTTGATCCAAGTACACAAAATATCCAACCCAATCTGTTTGGGTTGGTTTGAGTAAATTCAAGTTTATAAGTAATTTATACCCCTAAACATCCTTTCTAATGATAGAGAAATTATTAGATACTTTTAAAAAACCAAGTGCTATAATCTTAGACATTTCCTATATTTGTATTCAAACTTTTGATTTATATAGAAAAATTAATAACATGTAAGAAATAATTGGGATCATAAATTCACAATAGTTCTCAACATCTAATAATAATTAGAGAGCACAACCAAGAGAAAATATGTTATCATCACTTCCTCTCCTATCCTTCTCTTAAAATTTATGCGCCAAATAAGAAAATAAAAAAATAAAAAAAACTCACCCCTCCCTTTCACTTCCCTCAAATGTGTTGTTTCACATTGTTAAAATAAAGGGAACTGAGAAAGCTTCTAACTGCTTACAAAGCCTCTTTCCAAATGAAAAACCTCCCAACTCTCAAACAAGACTTCGATCAAATATTCTAAAGAGAATGGATAAAAAGTTTGTCGTTCAATAATAATTAAATAAAAAAATAGCACAAATGACCATCAAGCATTGCCATACAATAGAATAGCCAAATCTCTCATTTTATCCTTTTTTTATAGAAAAAGAATTTTTCATTTGTAGTAACAAATCACGTATAATTTACAAATAATATATTTGAAAGGAATTTTCCTTTTGGAATCATGACACGAAGCAACATCACTCATGTTAGTTACTAATAAAAGCAAGAGTTACTACACTCATTTTACTAGTTAAAGCAAATGAATGAAGACAGATAACACTAAGATTCAGAAAATGCATGTTTACTTACAATACGCTGTTACATTAGCTGAGACAACACCATCCTACGTACCACTGAGTCTTAAAGCTAATGCTACATGTCATAGCACATTGACTAACAAATTGAAATTGCCAACAGACTTTATCAGTGACATGCAGTGTCCCAAGTCCCAAATAATTAGGCACTGCCTATACAAAAAAAAAAAAGGTCATCTGCAAAAATGCACCCGAATTTTCACAAGCTGAAAGCAAGGCACAAGCATACTAAAGTTGAGCATTAAAGCAACTGACAATCTTCTTGAACTTCACAAGCTGCAAAAGTTTAGGAACCAATAAAATTTATTTTCCCCTTCCAAAACTGGACACGAAAAAAAAAATTAAAAAGCGATAATAGGTTAGTGATTTAGGCTATTTTAGAACAGAATCAAGGCAATGTTGGCACATTTGTGATTATAATGAAAACATATAGGGAACTCAGAAGAGCCTTGTGTCTAACCTCTGAGATTTATGGCCAGGTTTGCTTGAGCATCAGCTTCAGAGTTGTATTCCTAAAACATCAACAAAAGGCATGTCATTTGTAAATAGATTACCAAATAGTGAGGTAAAAAATATGGGAGTGGTATTCTAAAAACAAAAGGTAAATATAGTGAGAACTGCATGCAAGTCTTCATATAAGTAGGATGCCTGATGCTAGTGACCATAATTATAGACATACAGATTACAGACTAATAGGAATCATATACATTGGTACCAGCACACATAAATAGTATAAAGTCTAGCAACTATGGATCAGTTTGGATAAACATCTCAAACTGTACTTGTTAGAGGTAAAGAATAAAAAGAAACAAAGTAAAATGAATCAAACTTTTCCCATTAATTAAAATTAACTTATATGCCTCAACTTCTTAAAAGCTCACTCATTTAACTTTCCAATAAATAGATATTAATAAATTGATTTTTAACTTTTGGGAAAAAATTGATTCATTTTAGCTCCTCGTTCCCTTTTATTTTCTTCTCTTATAAGTTCTTGTTGAAAAATTTATCCAACCTGGCACTAAGACATTAACAATCACATGGCCTCTTTTGTAGGAAGGCATGTGAACTAAAAACCATGAGAAACAGTATGAGTTGGAAGAGTTGTCCACTGCCTCTTCATCTTTTGTTTATCAAGTGTTGTCCACTTATCATCACCCACAAAATGGGGAAGAACAGTTGCCATTATTTTCTGACTTGTAAGTAAATATTAAATATAGAGCAATGACAAAGTGGTACCCTAGGAATATGACTGATCTTGAATGACAGAAACTTATCCTTCAGCTCCTTGGCCTCACCACACAAGGTACCCATATTCTGGTTTTTGATTTTCCATAAACCCTGAATCTGTTGCAAAAGCAATCATATATAAGACGGGAAAGTGGTCATAAAATGTATAAAAGCTGAAGAGTAATTGTTGGTAAATCTCAACTCAACTCAATAATATCTGAGCATTAGGAAGGATATGAATTAGTGAATCCAAAGAACCTTTCTTTCGGGGGAGGGGAGGTGCTTATGTTGCTCATAAAGTAGGAACTATATTGTTACTTCAAATTTCAAGTATCCGTGTAATTTATTTTTTTAAATTAGAGCATGTTTTCTTTTTATTACCATCCAGATGATATGTAAGTAATGAAACACGGAATAAGACTTAAGAGGTAGAGAAAAAAAGGGGGGAAACTGAAAAGTACTAAAAGAGGCATACTATGTAAATATAACAAACCTGATTGCAGACAAGCAGAGAGTCTCCTTGGACAATAATGTGCTTATATCCTTTCTTAAGGGCATGTTTCAATCCTAGTATTAAACTTCTATACTCAGCAACATTATTTGTTTGAATGCCCACTCCTTCACGCAACCGATAGACCTAAGAAGGGACCAATTAGTTAGTTACATTCTGTTAAAAAATATACTTAACAAAATGAATTGTTGCAGACAGGAAACACCTTGCTCCCATCACGCAGTATAGCTCCTGCACCAGCCGGTCCAGGATTTCCTTTGGAAGCCCCATCAAAATGAAGGGTACACGAAAGCTGCAAATAGAGACGTAAGCTTTTGTTGTTGTTGTTGTTGTTGTTGTATTATTAAAAGATAAAATACACCAAACATTCCAACTAGGAAGAGAGGTGGAGATCAATCAAGAAAAGCCATCATAGCATCATATACAAATAAAACTTAATATTTAACTCAATTTAAAGGCCCTCGGATCATATGCACATGTGCTGCCACCACATTTCAAAGATAGAAGGTCTAAATGGATTTTTCAGTGGACAAAATGTCCTTAGAACTATAAAATTCATTGATTTGTCAAAATATTTAGAACAAATGAGTCTTATTACAACTCATCCCAGAAAGATAATATATAGCACACTAGAGTGTCATTAAATCATCTATTTTAACTGTTGCATTGACTCAATGGTCGCAACGGCAACTTTATTATACCAGCATTCAGCTACAATAATCATTACTTCCACACATGCATGTTAGAATAGTATGCTTGAAATTTTAGAGTTGCATCAACGATAAATTAACAATCAACTAAATTTTCACATAGTAGCCCTTAAGATATAGATCATTTATGAATGCCTCAAAAGAAGCTAGTTAAATAAAACAGCCAAAAGGTTATAGTAGATTTCAATATAACTTCCAGAACCTATACATTTATTATCACTGGCAGATAAGTTACGAAAAAAAGAAAATCAGGCAATTGACATGGAGCTGGGGCAGTCACCAACTAGGCAACTACACAAAATATTATCACGGGAAGTATAAATTACGTGGACAGTTGTTAAATATATTATATAATCAGTAAAGGCACTTACACAATTATGATGTAGAGTGTATATGCCGATATTAGCAATTAGCAATGCAAAACATAATCAAACCAGCTTACACAAGTAGACAGCTCGGCTTGGGATCCACCTAGGGCATGATGCCTCAGTGAATTTGGTGGATATGAAAATAATCCAGCCAGCTTCTGAACAAAAAAGAAAAAGAACGTAAAGACAGTAACTAACGACAAACACACTATCAACTGGCCAAACAGTAAGAGTGCAAGACCATAGTGCTAGGTGCTAATGTTACTAATTTTATTGAATCCCTATTAGCCAAAATCACATACAACAGAAGGCCTGCCCTGCCACAAAATAGGGCACTGATTGCTACAGTTAGACCTCAGCAACATACAGTTTAACTTTCACATCTGAAAAATAACTGACATAATAGGGCTCCAAATAGGTGTGGCAATGAACCAAACAAACTTCATATTATTTCGAAACTAGAATCATTAATTAGCTTGATGAATTTGGTTCAAGAACTAAAGGAGTTAAACTTGCACTAAAAATTAAGCTCATTAATTAAATGAACTGAACTTGAGCCAAATATTATTCAATTTGTTTGGTTCATGACTAACTATGCACACTCACTGCAGTAATATTTTGGTGTGTCATTTGGTGTGCAGCAATATACTGTGTCTTGAAGCAGAGAAATAACAATATTTTTAATCACACTGCAGTAAACATGAAATCACTACTGAAGGAGGTTCTATTACTCTCGCGGTGTTGGCTTAATAGCAGGCTGCCAGGATTCAACTTTTCGTTCTCAAATGGGCTTATAACCCTGCTGCTTGTATCCGTGGGAGCTAGAATTACTACTGCAGTTTTCCCTTTTTCCAAAGGCTCGAGACATCGGTGGAAGCTTTGGTCCCCTTGCTTCGTGGATAGTAAGTTATGTTTGGGAATTAGGAAACTTTATTTTGTATTCTGTTGGGAGCTGTATTGCAGGACCTTAATTATGGGGATCCATCTATATTAGGGGAAGTATTTTTTGGTTAAAATCAATGTCTAGAGAAGGGGTGTTTTGGTTTCAGGCAATGCTTACACTTTTGGATATCTTTTATTTATGCCCCGTCGGTGTTATTACTTGGTAACCAGGCGAATTGTTTCTGGCCTCAGTTGTAAAACATTCTGTTACCTTGGTACTTCTGGTACCGTTTTTTAATATATATATATATATATATATATATATATTAAATATATAAAAGAATAAGTACATTTGATAATATAATTATCTAATGTAAACCCCCATTCTAGTCCTTAATAGTTAATATTGTAAGCATTGGTTATGCTAGTCCTTGACTTCACAAAAAGTCATTTCAATTTAATCTTATTTCATTTTATTTTACACTGTCATTTTTGCACAAAAAAATACTGAAGTAAATACAAGTTTTAAGAACTTGAGCTTGCAAACTCATGAACTGAACCAAATAGTCCTTAAATTTAAATCAAACCCAACTTGAGTTGAAAAAATTGGTTCTTATAAACCTAAACTTGAGTTTGAATAAAGCCAACTCTTATAGAGTTCAGCCAAGCTGAGTCAAGTCAAACTTGACTCAACTCATTCTCAGCCCAAGCTCCAAATATGTGCTTCACTTAAATCATAGCATTTCTTCGGTAATATAAGTGCAAATTCTTGTTTGAGGATATGTCAACATCGATAACTTACGCCAGTGTCAAACTGCATGGCTCCTTGCAAGTTCCTTGATGAGGAACTCACATCGAAAGCTCTTCCTCCAGATGAATATGGATCCTGCAAGAAAATTCATCTCCTCTTGAGGTTACACTTTTTCAATTGTAAGAGACACAGATGACATAAGTTTAAAAAGCCTTAATCCCCAGGTCACAAAAGAGAAAAATAGTTTAATTGGATATTTGGTACTGCAATGTAGTTTGGTTTATCTCACCATGAGTTTATTCTAACCACACGTTTGGAAAAACATGCAAAATGTTTCATACAGGAAATGACCTTAAACAAGATTCTAGCATAAACAATTCACATTTAGATTTTATTGAGTTGAGAATTTTATACAAAATACTAAATTTTATGACAAACTTGATTTTGTAATATAAGTTTACAAACATAACTTAGTTCACTTCAAAATCAATTTTAACCAAAATTAATTTTGCAAAATCAAGATCATCTAAATTCAAGCAAATGCTCCCCAACATGTTATCAGAAATTATGATAATTACAGATGAACCTCAATGCATTACAAATTTACAATCCAACGAAAAAATGAGAGGCAAAAGTTCCAACATAAAGCTCCAGTTAACAATATCAAGACAAATAAGAAAGGGTGCCTCGAACCTGATAAGGACAAGCAACAAGTCTTCCAAAAAGCCCCTCGTTCACATCAGCTGCACAAATAGAATAAGGGGCTCCCTTGAGCCCATGTGAGACAAGGTACTCCTCAGTCTTCTGAGGTAACGAATACCCTTTGTAAATACTTACAGGGTCACTAGATACCTGCATGGAATATGTGAACACTCAACTAACAATACCCCCCCAACTTCTATTGCAACCAAAAAACAAGGAAAACATGATTGTTTCAAGAAATCAAAAAACAACATCAAAATTTTATTGCAACAGTTACCATTGTCCTACATCCACTTTCTCTTCCATTTCATTTTCACCTCATTTTTCTTTCTATTTCTCTTCAATTCACACCATATCATTTACTTATCACTTTTTCTCTTCTTTTTTTTTTCCTCTCTCTCTTTCACTTTTGTTCCTTCCACACATATGTTGTAAAAATGGGGTGTACATTCAACATTTTCAATGCATATTTAGTGGTAAAGAATTAATTTTTTCAAGTTTAATAAAGCTCACAGAGGCTTAAAAGTTCAACATCAGAAAGTATCACTATCCAAATGCAGAAAAGACCAAAAGACAAAAACTTTACACCATGAAAGAACACAAGGTTGGAAGAAGACATACAGAAGATGCAAGTAAAGTTTGGATGTCACTGAAGGACTGGTAGATGCCAACAACATCCCCTTTCCTTACAACGTAGAAAGCGTCTTTCTCCTCAGCCATTGCAACAACACTGAAAAATCACATTCACAACGTAGAAAGCGTCTTTATATATTTGGATTCAAACTGAATCAAATTAAAACTTATATAACATGTTAGAAAGAATAGGGTAAATTCGATTGTTAACATAATATATAATTTTTATTATTATGTATAATTTGATATTAAATTAAATAAATATAAAAAAGTATAACTTTTACTTATGAAGGAAAGAATTGATAGTTTTTATATTTATTTTTAAAAATAATACAAGTATTATAAATTTTTTAGACATATCTTTTAATTAAAAAAGTTCTTTACCAAAGGTACAGAGAAATGAATCGTTAACCTTTTTTTTTAGTAATGGAGATGGTTATAATAAGAAGTTTGGAATTGGATGGATAATATCTTTTGATATGCCAAAATTTTCAATTGAAAATATTATTTTGTTTATTGTAATTTTTTTTTACAACTTAATTTTTTATTTTATTTTTTCTATTACATCACTCATCTGTGTCACATTTCTTTCTATCTCTACTCCTTTGAGTTTGATGTATATGTTTCAAACTAAATGGAGAGGGAAAAAAATTAAATTATAACAATTTTAATAAAAAATTATGAAAATATGAGCAATCAATCACATTCTCTCTAGACGTGTTCAATCACGTCCTTTCTGGGCGTGACTGGTGCTCAATCACGTCCTCCGTGGACGTGACTCACTAGGTGTTGACACGTATCATTTTGAGACACGTGTTATTTTGCAAAGCGATGTATATAAACTTTGGAAGATCATAACTTTTGACAAGTGTCCGATTGAGGCGAAACTGGTATCCACGCGCTCGAAATTGAGAGGAGAAACTCTAAGCAAGTCCCTAAAGGGACTTGGTCAAATTTTTTTCCCAAAATATGTCTCTAAGTACCTCAAAATTACGATTTAATCTTCGAACCTTCAAAAAATTTCTTGGTTTCTAATTTTTTATTTATTCAATTAGTGAATTGCATGCTATTTTTTTATTTTTTTAATTACTTCTCTTAATTTTGAATTTCTTATGTTTAACTAGTCTTTCTCTCTCTCACTCTCTTTTTCTGTGATGTGTGTGGAAATTGCTTTGATGATTAATTTCATGCTTTGCAGAACAAGGGTTACGCTTTTGTGAACTTCTCTAAGCCCCAGCAGCTTGGAAGTTTCTTAACACAACCTCAAATTTGAAATGGGAGTTGTTCCATTCTAACAAGATACCTGATGTGGTTTATGCACGTTTGCAAGTATAGTCACTTAGATAATGATTAGACTCATCAATGTTTCTATTAAACCATTATTTCATGTTATTGTTAGGTTAAATTGTTATATTTTTTCTATTAAACCCAATGATTATGACAATGTTTTTTTTTGGGGTAAAAAAACCCTAATATTATTTAAGAAAAATCATGAATTAATTGTGGAGTTAGAGTATCTTTTGCGTAAAGGCCTAAATAACAAATTTCATTTTAAACGAAAATAAGTGGCAAGTTAATTTAACACAATGATACTTCTTATAATGGACGAGCCTGTTAAAAAAAATGATTTCAAGTACAAGGATTAAATTTATAATTAGTTAGTGTTATTGTTGCTTTTTTAATTAATTGCGGCTTTTGACTGGAATGTCCGATTGAATGAAATTAAGAGAAGTAATTAGAAAAATAAAAAATAGCATGCAATTCACTAATTGAATAAATAAAAAATTAGAAACCAATAATTTTTTGAAGGTTCGAAGATTAAATCGTAATTTTGAGATACTTAGAGACATCTTTTGGAAAAAAATTTGACCAAATCCCCTTAGGGACTTGCTTAGAGCTTCTCCTCTCAATTTCGAGCGCGTGGCCACCAGTTTCGCCTCAATCGGACACTTCAGTCAAAAGTTATAACCTTTCGAAGTTTATATACATCATTCCGCAAAATGACACGTGTCACCACCTGTTGAGTCACGCCCAGGGAGGACGTGATTGAACACCAGTCACGTCTAGGGAGGACGTGATTGAACACGTCTAGGAAGGATATGATTGATTGCTATACAATTGTAAATAGTTTGAAACTGCAATATTTTCATAATTTTTTTATTAAAATTACTATATTTTAATTTTTTTGCCCTAAATGGAATGCTCCTTATTGTTCGGATCTTGACTGGGTCCGAGCTTCCCAAGCTCAATCCTGTTGGGGAACTCTGCAAAAGTTATCTGCTTATTATGGAGATTCTCTTCTCAACTGTTTTTTTTCCCTCTCTTTTGAATAAAAAAGACAACTAGTACAGTAGGGGTTGTCATATTATTAATTAAATTATTTTTAGACAGAATATTATTAATTAATTAATTAGTAATAAGTTAATAACACAGATGCAATATCAGAGAGAAAATGTTACTCATTTCACAATCTATTCTGAAAGATAATAAATACAGTTATGTTCCAACAATATTCTCTCAATCCTAGAGCTTTACATAAGTGAAAATACACGGGAAAAAAGCCAATAAATCATCACTCCCTGACAAAGTCTACACAAAAATGGGAAAAGAAATTAAAAAATTACATTTGTTTGTCTATGATCCTCAATGCTTATTATCATTATTATTCTTTATATTTTTATGATGGGACAATCCACTTTACTCTATATATCTCTTGTTTCAGCTCACTTGCTCACCAATCAAGTCCAACCCCATTATGAGAAATGACAATCCTTGAAAGAGCAAAAAATAGAAGTGAACACCATGTGCTGACAAAAGACTTCTTGCAGATGCTGTGAGCAAAAGAAGTGCAAGTGCCAGTTCCTTCCTATAAAGTCTGTTTCTTTTTTTCTTTGAAGGGGCCTCTGATTGCTTAAGTTTGCCTAATAACTCCAAGCCAGACTCTGAGTGTCTTCTCAGAATCTTTTCTTCATTTGAAGACTTTGACTCTCTCTCAGCCAAAGCTAACAAATCTGACTCAGAGGATCTCCCTGTCTTCTTTGTCACTACCCACTCATAAGCACTTCCTAGCTGAAATAATCCAGAAATCATGGCATTGAACTTTGTAACTGACATGGTGTTCTCAAATAGAAGATAAGGAACTAGGAAAGGGACAGATTTTGGGGATGGAAGGATGTTTAAGAAAGACATGATGATAGGGACATAACATATCACCCAAAGGGGTAGTTCAGACTCAGGTATGAACATTGTCAAGGGTAGTATGATGCAAAACAAGGTGAAGGAGTAGAAGGGAAGTATAAGTTTCCTCAATAGGAAGAACAAAAATATCAAATTAGCCTTCTTCCATACTGATATCTGCATAGAAGAAAAACAAATAAGAATTCAGAAAACTGTATACATTTAATAGTACAAAGATTGAGTAAACGGTGTATGCATTGAAAGTATGATAAGTTTGTTAGACTTCTATAATAATTATCCCAAAAGTAATGCAAACCATAATTTTATATTGGTTGACCGTGTAAAATTAATACATTGGCCGTACATAGAAATTAAACTCTGATTAAGTAAATAGTGTATCCAATCATCCAATGCACTGATGTTGTAAATGATTTTTACACTTATATTGAATCACATATAGTCTTATGGTAAGTTTATTGGTTTTTACAATAACTATATTAAAAATTATACCACCAATGATTTTTGATTGGTTGAGAGTAAAAGTGCATAGAAATTAAACCCAGAAAGATGTAGAATAAGTTGAAAGAGAAGTGAAAAATAATAATACCTTGGAAGTTAGTATAGCAGGAAGACATAGCCTGAAAAGCTGCATTGGGCCAGAGTGCCAACGATGTTGTTGTTTCTTATAAGCTTCATAAGACTCTGGTAACTCACATAGAACTTTGACATCATTAAGGAAGATGAACTTCCATCCATTCAAGTGAGCTCGAACTGCTATGTCCATGTCCTCAACCGTG
>PYAF01000497.1:610447-651291 GCA_007407185.1 Glycine tomentella | reverse complement strand
AAAACATGTCCCTTGTCCTTATCTGGCTTAAAGTATTAGAACCTACCTTAAAATGGGGAATGGTTAGTTTGAGGAAATCAGGATTGGGCTGGAAATCTGCATCAAATATTGCCACAAATTCATAGTCCTTGACATAGTCACATGACATTGCTGACTTAAGATTCCCAGCTTTATACCCAGTTCTAATCAATCTGTGCCTATACACAATGTTCACCCCTTTCTCTTTCCATGAGGCCACCTCTTCTTTGATGAGCAGCTGTAAATTCCCATCATCCGAATCATCCAGTACTTGAATCAATATTCTGTCTTTTGGCCAATCAAGTTGAGCAGCAGCACCAATTGATTGTGAATAAACCTTAGTTACATTAAAAAAAAAAAATTAATATTTCAGTTTCATTAGTAAAATTGGAAAATCATGATTCTAAACTAGCCTGCCACAAGTACCAATCATAAGACTCTTCTAATTGATAAATTAGGCTAGGACATAATCATAATCTTAGGAGATATAAGGTTGGCCCAGTATTTGTGGAAGGATGAAGGAAGAAGGGAGGGGAGAGAGGTCGCAGATTTGAATCTTCTAAATGACATTTCTAACAAAACTAATAAACTAACATTTGCGATAAAAAAAAAAAAAAATCATAATCTTAATCATAGTCATAGCAAGCTGCAATGTTGATTTTGTTACCTCTCTTTCATTGCACATGGGAATCTGAACAAGGACCATTGGGAAGTTTGAAGGGTCCTCAACATCACATGCATCTGCATCAAAGGTTGGCTTCAACTTCTTGTACTTGATCCAGAAGCATCCAAGGCAGAGAACAAGGCGATCCAGGGACTGAATCAAGAAGAGCACAATGCAGAACTTTGAGACCATCAAGACTAGAGGAGCAACATAGTCTTCCCTGAAGGAGAGCCAAGCCACATAGCACCATTGCAGAAGACCCTGAACCTCCCAAGGCTGAATCATGTTGTGCAAGTTCCATTTGTTGAAATGAGCAATGATCTCCATGGCCAAGCCTCCAATTGAGAGAGCAAGAAAAATTTTGATGAACCTGTACAACCTTCCTCTACTCTTAGGGCCCTCATCGCTCATGTCAGCCAATGAAACGCGCTTCTTGACCAAAGCAAAAGTGGTTTTGAGACCATTGGTCAGCCATGACAAACAAGTCAGAACTCTGTGGAGTTTAAGGAGAAGAAACCAAGTAAACTGCTTGCGGCTTGTGGCTTTCTGCTTCTCTGGAAACATGGGAGAATCCGAATCATGAACTTGCAATAAGGTGAAGTCGTTGTTAGTAGACTTCTCCGTATTTGGTGCCATCACTCTCTTTCTCTCTCTATATTTGTTTTTTTTTCCCTAGTAACTCAAGTTCTCGGGAAAGAAAGAAAGAAATAAAGAGAAGATTTGAGAAGAGGGTCAATGCTCACCAATGACAATTGAAGCTAATCAGATAGTATTCCTCAACATCATAAATGTATCAAAGAGAAGAACCAAAAAACTCAATAAGGGTCATTCCCGTGAGTTTTTCTTTTTCCTGTGTAGTAGTTGGTTTTCAAACCTGAATTAAAGCAAATCTCAGAAACTCTGATGCAATTCTGAGTTTAGAGTATAGCACTCTATTTAGAGATTTAGAGAGAGATACACTTGTACAGGTTTAAGCTAGGTATTAATAGTGCCTCACAGTGAGAATAGCTTAAAAATATAATACTTCCTTCTCAGTGTCTATAAAAAAATATTTTAAAATAATTTTAATTTAATTTCTTAATGTAATATTATTTATTATTTTTTTTACAGATGTTCCTCATATATTAATAATAAATTATAAAATCTAAAAATTAATTGATGATGATACAAAATTAATTTTATAAATTATTTTGTTTTTTTTTTTTTGCTAGTATAAAATAATTTAAGATGGTAATTATTTTGAGACGAGTATGATTCATATATTAACATGGGATCGAAAGCAGTACTAAGTTGTACAGTTGGTGCTTTTTATTCTTAGGATACGTGGGATTTGATTGGTTAATTGGCAAGTTGAGGTAAGGTGAAAGAACAGGCTGGCATGTTGAGCAATGTTTGGTGGACACGTAAGGAACCTCACCATAAAGAGTTTGCAACTTCACCACACAGTAAACTTTTCTCTCTGCAGGGTGACAATAAGATACAGCTAAAGTGCAGATCACCCCAAAGGGGGAATGCTAGTTGTTTGCTGGATGCACAGATTTGCACTGTGTGCGCGTGTAAACGAATCCCTACAGAAATTTCCCTCCTCTTTCCTTTCCTCTTCCTCTCCTCTCTCATAACTAGCATAATAATAACATTAATTTATGAATAATTAAATAATATATTCACTGTTCACTCACATCCTAATCATATATATATATATATATATATATAATTTATTAATTGTTATAATAATTATTTTATATTAATAAGGTATATTTATTAAACTCATAATTTGTATTCTTTTTACCATATTATTATTATTGAGTATTTATTTGTTTTTTATAATTAATTTTTGTCATTTATCAAAAACAAAATCTAATTTCTATCAGAAAATTTAGTCGTTCACTTATGGTGAAATATTTTTTTTAATCATATGTTTTTTATCCATGAAATTTGAACTTAAGATTTGTTAAGAAGATCAAATTCAGATCATTCACACTAACATGATTGATAAACTCATAAGATATATATTGGTGCACAAAATATTTGTCTTTTATTTTTCCTTTGTTGGTACATGTAAAAAGAGTAGGTGTGATTGTTTGACATTGTAATAACAACATAAAAAAGTTTCATATTGACTGTATGTTTATTAAATCAATAATTTATATTTTTTCTGCATAACATATTTATTTTTTATTTTCCTTTGTTGCTACGTGCAGAAAGAGTGGTTTATTAACCTTTTTCAATGGTTTCGGGTACGCATTGGATGATTACACTCGATCGGTGCATTGAATTTATGATTGTTTAATTATCAATCATTAAACTTGTTAAAATTGTTATTATTAAGTGAATTTTACATGAGTCCTCTCTACAGAGATTTTCTTATTTTTGTGTGTGTATTTGAACGAACTATCGTATACATATTATATGTCCTATGTAGTTTGTGTGCAATGAATCTATAAAATTATCTAAATTTTGTCAATACAAAAAAGTCAAGCCAGATCATCTCATAGTAGCCATGTATGAATATGACAAATTGAAGAAGGGACAATTTGTGCCATCATTGATGCCGTGTTTAGGGGTTTAATTTGATTTGATATGTAGTCAAAACAGCCAAGAGCAATAAGTTGATAAAATCGTGTGTTCAACTCCTATTTTAACGAGATCGACTCACACCAACAAAAGAAAATTAGAGAGATGAAATATTAATAGATTTTTTGTTTCTTTTGGGCGCAGCTAGCTTTGTATAGTTTGATGCAAATATTTTCTGTAGTACTAACCAAGGTGGCAAATGGCATTGACTTTGTTTAGGCTTTTCATGCAAATTAAATTTAGACAGAGGACAGTAGAGTCAAATATGGTGGATCTGATATGATGGATTCACGAATAAAAATGTTACAACTTAGCCATATGAATGTGTTTGACCCTTTCACTCAAATGTAAAATGCCATAATTAATTGCACTACTAAGAGCAAGCATGCACCAGCGTGATGCTTCTAGTTTTGGATCTCAGTGCAATCTGGAAGGAATATATATATATATATATAGCATATTTGAGAATTATATTTTTAACAAGTTTCTAACAAAACCATCATAGGAACATGTTTTTTCCGTAATTTTACAATGCAATATGTAGACCCACAAGGTATCTTTTAATTTGGACATGCTTTGGCATCAAAATTGTGTCGATGGGATTAGGTTGTCACGCGGTGTTCAAAATCACCTGGTTAGGTAACACGACGAATAGTAAAGCGATAAGAACTTAGTATATATCATTCTATATATAATATTATTTACATTTATTTTATATATTTTCTTAAAGGAAGAAGACTAAGTCATTTCATTAATAATATGATGAAAGCTACAACTGAAAATATGATAAAAAAAACTTGGATACAAGCATAAAATATTGATATCCTTGCTATAGAATGAACAACAATATTTGTTAGTCTCCTAATAAAATTCACCAAAGAGTTTGGAAAATTAAAAAGTAAAATTCTACATTTTCATTAAAGAACATTGAAGTCTATAATTCTAGTGGAACTTCTTAAGATTCCATCCACAACCGTCTTGCAATCAAGCTCAAACACAATCTGTTGGAGGCCAAGTTAATGATGTTTGGAAATTAAATTTTCTGAATTTATTATCAGCTACATATTATATTAATAATTATATTATTTTATTTAATATATATTAGATAAATCAAAGTGATTATTTAAATATGTTTAAATAGATTTCTAAGTAAATATGAGATAAATGAGTGAATATCAAATAAGTTTAATGAGAGTTTTCTAACCTAACAATAAATATTATATATAGGATTATAATTCTCAATATGCCAAATTCATTTTTTTTTTCTTTTTCATCTAGAGAGAATACCCTATAAAAAATGATTTGATTGAGAAAGATTAAAGTTAATAAGAAAAGATTAAAGACTAAAAAAAATAAAGATAAATCACTATTAACATGTACTTATTATTTATTTATAGTTTTTTATGATTTAATATAATATTTTTTGGAGTTTTATTTCTTTAGAAGAATTAAAAAATTAATTTTTTACTATTGGTATCAGAATTATATCTTATTCAATCATCAGAAAATTATTTAGGAATTAATTATCATAAAGTTTTAATATAAAAGTTGTTTTTTTTTACGTTGAAGACAAGTTGGCTTGCGTTTTCGTTTCATTCTGTATTCTCTCTCTTTTCGAATTTTTGAGACTACAGGGCCGTCATTTAAATGTTGTTGCGGACGTTCATGGAAACAGCTAATATTTTTCTTTTTTTCTTTTTTTAAAAAAATAACTGAATGGCAAAACCGTGGCCTTAATTTAGGAATCTACTACGGGCAAATAGCCACCTTAGACATTTGTTTATTTCTGTTGTTACATGTTGGGATCATAATATTTGTTTAATATGAAAAGCGGTTAGTGCTGTTTGTATTTTCTGTTTCATTTTATTTTTATAAAAAAAAATTGTACTTCAGATTTTTTATGATGTTAAGAAATTAAAAGAGAAACATTATTATATATTGTTTGATTAAATATATTGACAAATAATTTGTGGTTTTTTATTTCAAAATATTATTGTCAATAATTAAATATAATTTGTTATTAAGAATGACATTTAATTCATTATGATAAAGTTTGGTAATTTTATTATAATCTCGTTCAGAAAATTAAGAGTAATAAAATTAAGGAACTTAAACATTTAATTAAATAAAATAAATTTTTGGTTTATGTTTGTTTTTATTTAATTATGATTGTTTTTAATTGTCTTGTATTTCACAATAAATTGGTTGAAACAGTATTGTTGTCAAAGTAATATATGATGTGAATAATCCCTTATTGTGAAGTATAAATATGAATATATTTATTATTTATGCAAATAATCATCGGCTCGAAGGAAGATTATTATTTGGTCAAATAATATACATACATGTGGTGATAAATATGTAACGATTATAAATATTTTTAAGCAATAGTCGGCCCAAAGGAATACTATAGCTTGACAAAATTTATTGTCAATGTTTGATTAATGCGTTGAGAGTACCACTGATATTTTTTATCCAAAGATCAAATGTTAATGTGTGCTAGGTATCTTGTAAATGGGTTCACATTGATTTGGATTGTTTGTTAATGTCATGTATATGCATTTATTTTAATTATGCATTTGGTATGGCATGGATGTTAAATATGTTATCTTATTTGTTCTCTATACAGTTTCTGCTACTATTGTTAATTATAATGCTCAAGTGAACATGATTCCTATGTTAAACCGGTTGAACTTTAAATTATGGAAAAAGAATGTGGAAATTGTTCTTAGTTGCATGGATCTAGACCTTGCGCTAAGGATGGAGAAACTCACTTCCACTCCAGAAAATCCAAATTTGGATTACATAGAGAAGTGAGAGCGCTCTAACTGCATGAGTCTGATGATCATAAAAGGCTCCATTTTCAGAGGTGTTTCGAGACTTTATCACTGAGAGCACTGATGCTAGGAAGTTCCTCAAAGAAATTGAGCAATATTTTGCTAAAAATGAAAAAGCGGAAACAAGTAACACATTAGCAAAATTCGTAACCATGAAGTATAAAGGAAAATGGAACATAAAGGAGTACATTATTGAAATGTTTAATCTTGCTAGAAAACTCACGGCACTAAAGTTAAAACTATCTTATGATTTGCTTGTGCACTTGATTCTCATTTCTCTTCCTGCACAATATGGTCAATTTGTAGTGAGTTACAATACACAAAAGGATAAATGGATTCTTAAAGAGCTCATTGCTCACTGCGTGTAAGAGGAAGAAAGGCTTCAACGAGAAAAGATTGATAGTGCTTACTTGGCATTAACCTCTCATAATAAGAAAAAGAAGAGAGCTAAGGACATTGCAGATGAATCACCTATGTTGAAGAAGCAAAAGAAGCAGGATAAGGAAGTTACCTGCTATTTTTGCAAGAAGAGTGGATACATGAAGAAACAGTGTTTCAAGTATGTTGCATGGCGTGAAAAGAAGAGTAAGATTCTCGCTTTTGTTTGTTTTGAAGTTAATTTAGCTTCTGTACCTAAAGATACTTGGTGGGTAGATTCTGGTGCTACTACTCATATAAGTATGTCTATGTAGGGTTGCTTGTGGAGCCAACGACCAAATGATGCTGAAAAATACATCGTTGTGGGCGATGGCAAGAAAGTTTTAGTAGAAGCTATTAGGAAATTCATATTATTATTAAAGACTGGTGTTTCTTTGGATTTGATTGAGACTTATGTTGCATTGTCATTTAGACGGAATTTAATTTCTATTTCTAGTTTGGACAAAAATGGTTATTTTTGTTCCTTTGAAAATAATAAAGTTAGTATTTCTCTAAATTCAAATGTTATTGGTACTGGCTCTTTAATTGATAATCTTTATATGCTTGATACTATTACTTTTGATAATGAAATTTTGCACTCTAGTGTGCGAGGTATAAAGCGAAAATTAGATGAGAATTCTGCTACTATTTGGCACAAGCGCCTAGGTCATATCTCTAAAATGAGAATTAAGAGGCTTATGGATGATGAAATTCTTGGACCCCTTGATCTGGATGATTTTCAAGTTTGTATTGAATGTATTAAGGGGAAGCAGACAAACACAAAGAAAGTAGGTGTCATTAGAGCCACTGATGTCTTAGAACTAATTCATACGGATATTTGTGACCATTCCCTACTGCCTCTTGGAATGGTCAACAATATTTTATTACGTTCATAAATGACTATTCAAGATATGGTTACCTATATTTGATTCATGAGAAGTCACAATCTCTGGATATGTTCAAGCAATATAAAGCTGAAGTTGAGCTTCACTAGGCAAGAAAATTAAGGCTATTAGATCTGACCGTGGCGGTGAGTATTATGGTAGATCTGATGGATCAGGAGAACAACATCCAAACCCTTTGCTAGCTTCCTAAAGGAATGTCGAATTGTCCCGCAATATACAATTCCAGGCAAACCTAGCATGAATGATGTTGCGGAGAGAAGAAATAAGACTCTTAAGGATGTGGTGAGAAGCATGATTAGTCATTCTTCTTTACTTGGGTCACTTTGGGGAGAAGCATTAAAGATTGCAGTTTATATCCTTAATAGGGTTCCAATTAAGGTAGTGACCAAAACCCCCTATGAGCTATGGACAGGAAAGAAACCTAGCATAAGGCATTTACATATTTGGGGTTGTCCAGCTGAAGCAAGGCCTTATAAGCCTAATGAAAGGAAGTTGGACTCAAGAACTATTAGTTGTTATTTTGTTGGATATGATGAATGCTCTCGGGACTTCAAGTTTTACGATCCCACTACAAGATCAATTTTTGAAACATGAAATGTGAGATTCCTTGAGGATGTTGACTTTGAAGGGGGAAATAAAGTAAGAAATGTTGTCTTTGAGGAAGAGAATTTTGTTTCTTTTCCTGACGTTGTCATCATTTCTGACGTTGTCGTCATTGAAGATGCAATGCCAATACAAACAATTAATGGTCAGGTTCTTATTCTTGACATCATTCCAGAACAAGACAACAATGAAATTTCTCCAATAGTACCTATGGAACAAAGTCAACAACCTCAAGAAGTGTCATTAAGAAGATCCACTAGAGATATGAGAAGTGTAATTTCATATGATTATATTATTTTTCTCTAAGAGCATGATAATATTTTAAGCTTAAAGGAAGATGACCCAATCAACTTCCAACAAGTCTTAGACAATTATAATGCTCGTAAGTGGATTGATGCCATGAAGGATGAGATGAAATCCATGAAAGACAATGACGTTTGGGATCTCGTCGAGTTACCTGAAGGTATGAAACCTATTGGTTGTAAATGGAAATGCAAAACCAAAAGGGATTCAAAAAGGTAATATTGAAATATATAAGACTCGTCTCATCGCTAAGGGTTTCACTCAAAAGGAAGACATAGACTATAAAGAGACTTTCTCTCCGGTTTCTTCGAAAAACTCTTTTAGGACAATTATGGCACTCGTGGCTTATTTTTGATTTAGAGCTACATCAAATGGATGTTAAGACAATATTTCTCAATTGCAACATTGATGAGACAATTTATATGACCCATCCAGAAAACTTTGTTTTTGGAGATTCAAAGTCTATGGTTTGTAAGTTAAAGAAATCCATCTACGGTCTCAAACAAACTTCTCGTCAATGGTATCACAAGTTTCATCAAAGTTATAATCTCTTATAGTTTCGAGGTGAACATGGTGGAAGATTGTGTATGTCATAAATTTAGTGGGAGTAAATTTATCTTCCTGATTCTATATGTCAATGATATACTACTTGCCAGCAGCGATATAGGCTTATTGCACGAAACCAAGAAATTTCACACTAAAAAATTTGAGGTGAAAGATCTTGGCGACACCTTTTTTGTATTAGGAATTCAGATACTCCGAGATCGTTCTCAAGGTATTCTTGGGTTGTCACAAAAAAACTATATTGAAAAGATTTTGGAAAGATTTGGCATGAAAGATTGTACATAAGGAGATATGCCCATATCTAAAGGAGATAAGTTTAATCTCAAACATTGCCCAAAGAATAAACTTGAGACAATGGAAATGGAAAAGATTCCCTATGCATCAGCTGTAAGAAGTCTAATGTATGCTCAAGTTTGCACTCATCCTGACATAGCATTCATAGTGGGAGTACTGGGTAGCTACTTACGTAACCCAAGGATGGATCATTGGAAAGCAGCTAAAAGAGTTATGTGTTATTTAAAGAGAACAAAGGATTACATGCTCACATATCAGAGGTCAGATGAATTAGAGATCATCGGATATACTGACTCTGATTTTTCTTAATGCCAAGATAGTAAAAGATTCACGTCAGATTATGTTTACATGTTGGCTATAGGAGTTATTTCTTGGAAAAGTGTTAAGCAGACACTCATAACTTCCTCCACTATGGCCACTGAATTTGTAGCTTGTTTTGAGGCATTCAACCATGGGGTATGGCTGCAAAATTTTGTAACTAGGCTGCATGTAGTAAGTGGTGTTGAAAGGCCACTAAAGATTTATTGTGACAATAAGTCAACAGTGTTGTACTCCAACAATAACAGAAGTTCTTCAAAATCGAAGTACATCGATATAAAGTTTTTGATTGTTAAAGAAAGAGTTCAAAGTGGTCAAATTTCCATAGAACACATAGGGACAAACTCCATGCTTGAAGACCTACTTACAAAAGGCTTAGTGTCTAAGGTCTTTCACGAGCATACTGCTCATATGGGTGTTTTTTTGTGTGATGACATTATGGTTTAGTAGGAGTTCTTTACGTTGGTGTTCTATGTAAAAATATTTATATGTTTATTTTCTGCAGAATAAAGATTTTGATGTTATTTTCCCTCTGAATGTGTACTTTTGTGCTTGTGTTTCTGCTTTGTGTATGCGGAAAATTAAGGATTGATCTCAAAAGGACTAAAGAATGACCAGTTGGAAATAAATATGGTAGAGATCACATTGCATCTAATTTCCATGCCACTCATCCATACTTGATCTATGTTGTTAAATATATTGGTATGATGACCATCGAAGGTTTAGTTACGCCTAAGAGTGGCAAAAGCCGTCATGATCTCATATTGATATAGGAGATGAACCAGATTGTATATGAGGAGGAATCTAAGGATAAATAGCATACAATTGCCCATTAAGAATATATAATATAATTATCTCAAGTCAATATGTAGCTCAAGTGGGAGATTGTGAGGAAAATAAATTTCCTGACATTATTATGTTTTACATATTGTATTAATAATTATATTATGCTATTTAATATATATTGGGTAAATTAAAGTGATAAATTCAATATGCCCAAATATATTTCTAAGTAAATATTGGATAAATGAGTGGATACCAGTGTTAGCCAATTAGGTTTAATGAGAGCTTACAGGCCCAACAATAAACACTATATATAGGATTATGGTCCCCAATATGTAAAATCAAGTTTCTTTTTTTTCTTTCCCATGTAGAGAGAATATCCTCCGAGGACTGATTTGACTGAGAAAGACTAAAGGCTAGAAAAATAAAGATAAATCACTACTATGATGGAAACAAGAATGCATTATTTGTTTATGATTTCTTGATGATTCAATATGATGTTTCTGGGATATTATTGGATGATGGTTTTCACCACAAGGATTAAGGAATTAATTTTCCTAAGATGAGCCCAAATTAAACCATGCAAAAGACCCATTGCCTTTGCCTCTCTAGGTTTACGATACCCTTCAAAATGTAGTGAATTAGCATAGACAAAACTACTTTGATCGTTTCTGGGATAGATGTCGATGCCAAATTTGTTGGCTCCTTTGTCAATGTTGATCTTGAGAAATCTTGAGGGAGGTTTTGACCAAGAAGGAGGTAGTTGTTGTTGCCTAAGATCACGATCTGGTCTATTGAAGGCATGAGCATTGGACCATTCATAATGACAATGCAAAGCGAGATGAACTGAAGTTGTTGGTTGTGTATCCATGTTCTCCCATATCCATTGATTTTGATGGTACCAAATACACCATAAAGTCATGCAAAAAATCTGTTGCTGATTTTTGTTAAGCGACTCCAACAAACTGAAAACTAGTTGGTTAAGACTTTCAGCACCAAAACATGTGATCAGAGACAAACTCCACAAGCCTGAAGCTTCCCAAACACGTTCAACTTGCTTGCATCCAAACATAATGTGCCATGCATTTTTTAAATTTGTGTTGCAGTGAGAGCAAAGGTTGGTGCAAGGGACTCCTTTGGATTGTAATCATTGTCTAGTTGGTAAGAAATCCTATATTAAATGTGATAATTGCTAAGTATACATAAAGTTACATGTAAATTATTTAGCAATTATCTATTCTTTTCTTAGTTTAATGCTTCTTTTTGTGATCATAGTATAGGAAGCTAATTCTTTTAAGATTTTATTTAGTAGGTGCTGAAACTAGTTGATTCTTGAAGTGTTGGTTACAATTTTTGTAGAATTCATTGCAAGGGAATGGAACATGGAATTTCAAGTTTGGAGCTGCTCGCCCAGCGTGCAAACAGCTTGCTCAGCGAGGAAGCAGCGACTCGCCCAGCGCAAGATCCGCTCAGCGCGACCAGCTCGCCAGCGCGTGGTCACTAATCCAGCTGGACATTTTTAGACTAGCTGAGCACGAAAAGGACGTGCCCAGCAAGCACCACGATTCAGGATAGCGTTTTAAGGCTAATTGGAGGGAAACAAAAGAAATAAAGTTGGTCACAAGGAAAAAAAACACTCTTTTGGAGGCTTAAAAGCTCAGCTAGGGCAAAAAGAAGAGACATTCTCCTTCACCATTGGGCTTACTCTTTACCTTCTTCCCTTTCATTCCATCTCACCCATTTTCCCTTTCTCCATTATTGTAAGTGCCTCATGGAAATGAGGAACTAAACCCCCCATTGTTGGGAGTTCACCGACCAAACGCTTTGATGTAAATTTCTAACTATCTATTCAATATTATTTGTTTATTGTTGTATTTCTTTGAGCTTTATTCATGCTTGTGGTTTGATCACCCATTTGTATATTCTATTTTAGGTTTTAACTCAATGGAAAATGGTTATTGCTTTGAGAATCGAGAAATACTTCTAAGTAACATCATATCTAGGAATAGAATGGTTTTATTTAGCCTAGGTTACATTGTCATTTCTAAACCTAATGCAAATCGATTAATGTAACTTTTGAGGGATTAAGGGTAAAATTAGGTGATTTAGGTCTAACACTTGGGGAATCAAGGTTAGATATTTTAGTAGATGAAGATAATCGCATTTAATAATGAATAGAGAAAAACCCTTTTAGCGCATCAAAGTAGTTTGGTTAACGAACTCCCAACATTCGTCATATTGTGCATTACTTCGCTGCATCATTCCAAGTGTTTATTCTCTTTTTCTCTTGTGATTAATAAGTTTAAATTACAAATAAGGTATAGTTTAATTTTATGTAAGCATCTTGCAAATTAAATATATTCATCGATTGCTTGAAAACAAACATGTATTAGTCCTGAGTACTTGCAAAGTCCTTATGGAAATCGACATCTGGACTTACCGGATCTTTATTTCTTGACAACATGGTGCACTTGCCGTGACTAGCTAACAAAATGCCAAATAAAGTGCTTGACCTTGGCAGGGACATGAAGCTGCCAAACAAGTTTCCATTATCCTTCGACTTTGAGATGATTATTTTGCAACATAGACTCCATGAGATCGTGATTTGCTATGCGAACTAAATATTCACCATTCCTGGTGAAACTCCAAGTTAAACTATCATTAGAAGCAACATATAATAAAGGAATGGATTGGATGGCAAGAGAATCATTGGCATTGAAAATTTGTTGCAACATGTCCAGGGGCCAAGATGAACTATCATGATGAATAAGGGATGCAACTGTAAGATTCTCAAGACCACTTGGTGTTGGGGTCGTGACATGAAGGTTGTTGTCATGTTTGAGCCAAGGTTGATTCCACACATTTATCAAGTGATTGTTTCATATTCTTCATTCCAAACCGCTCTTGATCAATACCTGTGAAGCATGAATGCTACGCCATACATAACTTCGATTATTCCCTAGAAGGGCATCCAAGAAACTTCCATGAAGAAAATATTTAGCTTTGAACATCTTAGTAACAATAGCATATTCATTTGTAGAAAATTTTCACACTTGCTTCCCTAGTATTTCAAGATTAAATCCATGGAGATGACAGAAACCTAAGCCACCAAAATGTTTTTCATTGTCAGTTTCTCCCAGTTGAGCCAATTAATTCCTTTAGATGAACCATTTTTGTTACCCCACCAAAAGGAATTCATCATCTTCTAGAGTTGGTCTTCTAAGGAAGCTAGTAGCAAGAAAACACTCATGCAATAATAGGAAAGAGCTTGAGCATAAGATTTGATAAGAATTTCTTTACCAGCTTTAGATAGATACTTAGTGGACCAATGATTGATGCACTTCCAAAGTCTTTCCTTCAAGAACCCAAATTAAGATTGATTTCTTGCTTCTCCCTATAATTGAAGGAAGACCAAAATATTTGCTCTTGCCCATCTAATTGGTAACACCCAGACAAGAGGAGATATGATGTCTACAAGAATGTGGGGTGTTGGTGCTAAAGAAGATTTCTAATTTTTGAAAATTTATGAATTGACCATAGGCTTTTTCGTAAATGTCCAGAACATCTTTTAGAATATTGGATTCTTTCTTGTCAACCTTGCAAACAGAAACCAATTGTTAGCAAATAAGATATGTGAGAGGAAAGGAACCCCTCTACACACCATGATATTGTGAATATCAACTCTACTCTTAGTTGTTTTTAGAAGTGATTAAAGACCCTCAGTACATAAAATGAAAAGGTAAAGTAACAATGGGTTACCCTGCATGAGTCCTCTCATGGGAGAAATAGGTCCTACAGAAGCTCCATTAACCCTAACTGAATAATTCACTAATTCAAGACAAAGTTTTATCAAGCTAATCCACATATTATGAAATTCCATCTTGGACATCACACTGAAAAAGTAACTCCATTCCACTCTGTCAAAGGCTTTATTGATGTAAATTTTTAAAGTCATTTTACCATTTTTATCCTTGGTCTTGTATCTCATATGGTGAATTATCTTTGAGGCAATAAGAACATTATCAAGAATGGGATGCCCCTTTACAAAAGTTGATTGCTCTATTGAAACGCATTTCTCGATAAGAGGCTTTAAGCGGTTTGCAAGTGCTTTGGAAAGGATTTTGTAAAGGATATTACAAAGAGAAATGGGTTTGAAGTCTTTCACGGTCTTGGGGTTGTTTGTTTTGGGAATAAGAGGCATGATAGTGGAATTAATTTGTGAGGGGAAGGTACTATTTTCAAGCCATGAAATAGTTGTAGAAGCTGGGTTTAGGCCATCTGGTTATTCTATATATAATAGTATTATTTACTCCAATATATATTAGATTCTTTTTAATTGGCAAAAAAAGACTTATCAAGCAACTGCACACAAAACAAACAATTAGTTTTAAGTTATACTATTCTAATAATACTTTTTATTGTATTATTTGTTTTTGTCTTTTATTTCTATATTTCTTATATTTTTCTTCTGCAAAATTTATGTACAAATCAAATTTCTAATTACTTCATATATAAGTAGTAATTTAAATCATATGGGTAGTTTCATATTTTATTAATAATTTTAAGAAGAATAAAAACAAATAGGCCTTTATAAGGAGAAAAATATTAGTTTTAGAGATTAAAGTTTGAGTATTTTCATAAATACAAAGATAAAAAAATTAATATTAATTATAGAATTCGGAGACTCAAGATAATATATATATATATATATATATATATATTCTCAATTATATATACATTTTTATATATTTTTAATTATAATATTAAAACTATATAAATACTACCCGTGCTTTAAGGATATTGATTAAAAAAATTAAAATGGAAATATTTTTATTGAAAGACAAAAAAGTTATATTGTTCATAATTTTTTTTATATTCTCATATTTATATAATAATTTTTTTCTTTTGTTTTTTGAATTAATATCTAAGAATACTGATTATTTATATCCATTTATAATTATGATTGTATACGAGACTACTCTACTTTTTGGCTGCTCTCCTAATTGAGGCAAGGCAATCTTGGCATCTGGTATTGGGAGGTGGAAGGATAATTCACATCAAACAAGAAGTTGACTTAAAAGAACTAAATTAAAGAGCCCGGGTCACTAAGTGATAAAAAATTCCTCCGTGATTCATCTAACATGAAAAATGTTGAGGATATAATTATACTTAATTTATCATAGTACAAATTCTTTTAGAACAACTTTAGTGCAAGATCTTGAGTAAGGATCTTGAGCTCAAGATCTGGTCTTCACTAGATCTCCTAATAAAGGAGGTAGAGAGATCTCCAACATGGAGAATGAATTCTTGTAAAAGAACCCTTAAGATCTGCACATTGTTCAAAAAAGAATAATTTTTTTTCCTTTTTTTCTCTCTCTCTAAGATCTCAAAATAAGATCTACCATTAAAGAACAAAATAGGAGGGATCTTGAGAGATCTTCAATCCTACATGACACTATGGAGTCTACCAAAAAGTGGTCTAAGATCCCAATTTGAGATCTACCACTAAAGATGCTCTTACACCATTTATCATAGTACACTTAAATTTAAAACAACAAAATTATCGAATTGAGCAAATTACACATAATTATAAAATTTTATCACAAATACCAAATTACCTATGTGAAAAATCTCTAACTTAAAACACATTAAGAAAAATTCTTAAAAAATCACATTAATTTCAGTTTTCATTTTAGTAATTTGCTAAAATAGATATTGAGTTTGTGTAACGTAGATTTTTTATGCCCTTCAATTATTAATTTTGACCTTGCATATTACTTTTGTGTTATTTGAACTTGACAAGCTTATGTTATTGGTTGTCAATCGAGTACATAATTTTAAAAATCGAACCGGTGACTGATCTGGTTAGGGTACTGATCAATGATCGAATCGGTGGGTCACTAATTGATCCACATGATTCTATCAATGGTCAAACTGATGGTCACTGATTGACCTGTATGACCTGATTATTGGTAGAATCGGTTGACCCGCATGACAATGTCTTAAAATATTTATAAAAAAATCACAAATTAATATTATTGCATAATATATCATAGATAATTAGATATCAAAATGTTAAAAAAATATCATTATCCAAGTTCAAACAAACAAATATCAAATATCACAAACATAAGCTAAATAAAATAAGTTTATTCAAGAGCAATGTTAAAAAAAACAAATTAATATAATCACTGAATTCAAGACTTAAATTAATTATTTATTTTAAAAGTTAAAATCCAAACATTTTTTCACTGCCTTCCATTAAGGTGTATAATGAAAGAAGAGAAAGACACAGAAATAAAAAATAATAAGAATAATTTTATAATATTTTTAGTTTGAAAAATAAAATTTAAATAAATAGATTGTATGACCTTTAAGTATTGATAATTTGAATAATTAATTTGTTTATTTTTCAACATTCTTACGTAGTTCTTAAATTTAACTTATTTATTCATCCCATGTAATTCTTAAAATTGTTAAGTTTTGAAATGTTCTTTATTTTCTTATATATTTTTTTAATCCAAATAAAACTTAAATAAATTGGGTGTATAATGAATTAAATTATAATTTTAGAAACTTTTTAATTTTGTTTATTGTAGGAACTAAATTATAGTGAACGGCAAATTTAAGGACCAATTTAATTATTTAGTTTTTTATTTATTATTCAAAATACATTCTAAAAATAATTTATATAAATAATATTTTTTTAGAAGAAATGTAAAAATATAGAAGATGAGTACAAAACATTTATTGGAGACCGCATGCAGCAGCGGCCAGTGCCCCCTCCCTTCCCCCGACACCAAAAACCTCCTTGTTTTGTGCCCCCTTGCCACTACCCCCACCCCGCACAACCAAATAAAACCCCACGCCTACCTCGACAAAAACCAAATCGTCGACGCAAGTGTTCCGAGGGAGAAGACGGAGGCGGCATGGAGGTAGAAGACATTTTTTTTTAAAGTGACCCGGTCCGGTTCGACGGGTCGACAGTTGAACCATAAATTCGACCAGGTTAAAAGCATGGTCGATCCAATATTATACTTGACCCGGTCCAGTCACCGGATCGCGATCTGATCAGTCTGACTGATCGGGTCGGTCCGATTTTTTAAACATTGATCGAGTAGATCACTTAACACTTAGAGAAAGTTTTATGGGATAAAAAATAAAGAGAGAAATTATATCTTTATTAATTTATGTAACAGAAAGATAAAAATTGCCTCTATAAAACATAAGGCAGGATGAGATTAGATCATATCCTACCTTATGTACGTAATCTAATTAAGGTATAAAAAGGATCAAAGGTTTGAGGTAACAAACTTGATTCTAATCTATTATTCATACTTGCACTTTATCTTTATGCTTCTAATTTGAGCATTGGATTATTTTCGTAAGTGCATCCTACTATCATACTATAGAAGGAGCGTACGAGGAGCGTCATCACAACAAGAATTTGTCAAATCTGATAAAAACAACTTGAATCACTTTAAAATAGAAAATAAACATAAAAAATAGAAATGTACACTTTTTTATTATGTTAAATTATAACTTTAGTGTTTATAATTCACTTTATTTTAGTTTAGTTTCTGCATAGAAAAAAAATCTTACATTTTGTTCGTTGTATAAAAGATTAAAATGAAAATAATATGACATAGATAGAAATTAAAATGTAAAATTGCTATATGAACAACAAAATAAATGAATTAAAACAAACAAAAAAATAGCATCGAGTATAAAGATTAAATTTAACTATTGTAACATCTATAAATGACATTAAATTTAGTCACTAAGACTCCAGAATAAGCTATTAACAAGTAACCTAAGGCTATTTCTTGTTATAAGGATTCTTTTGGGTTATTTTATTGTGTAGAGGGTACTTTTGGTAAGGATGGCAATTTGGGTGATATGTCATAGGTAGCATAATATCAATTGGTTATCTTATACCTATGGATGTATAAATATAGGATAACAGTTGGTGGTTGATACTATGAAGAGGGTTTTACAGTTATATTTAGTTTCTTTGTTGTATGTAAATGGGTTAGGGTTAATTTATTGACTGAATCGCCGGTAGTATTTAATAAGTAAGAGATATCATTTTCATATTTGTGTAATACTTGATAAATTTCATAATTTTTTATTATTTAAATTATCAAATAAACAAAGAAAATTTAAACATAACATTTAACAAGAAAGCTAAATTAAAAAAAGCTACAAGTTAAAATAATTTTTGGGAGTTTTAGATAAACATACAATAAAATGATACAAAAATCAAATGAAGAAGGTTGTCGGAGTTAGATTTTACTAAACCAAACTCTCCTTATACTAAAATATGATATCCAACTTGAGATTCAATGTTAATATCGATTATTGTTCAAAAATAATGTTCGAATCCTTAATCCCTTAGGTGAAAAGAGTCTAATTTTTTCTATTAAATGTCAATCGCTTGCATATTTAATAAAGGAGTTTGCTTTAAGCTTAATGACACAACGATAACCAATAACCTCCATATTATTCCTAGCTTCAAGGTTTAATGGTTATTTTACCACAATTCAAGATAAAGAAAACATTTTTTGATAACAATTTCATCTAAAAATCAAGTTACAAGTGACCAATTCATAAAAAACATGAAACATAAAAGTAAAAAGTTAATTTTGAAGAACAATATGAATATATAACAATATTTCAAAAGAAATACATGAGAGTATAAGAATTGGTTGCAATCTAACCCCAACAATAAGGGTTTAGCTATACCCATCTCCATGAATAGCATCCAAAAGTAAGATGGAAGAAAAGAATTAGGAGCAAACTTTCTTGCACAAAGGAAGGATTTTTACACAGCAAAGCATGACCTCCACAAAAGGGTGCACACACAATTTATAGAATCCATAAAAATCTGCAATTTAATGAAAATTTGCTTAAGATAAAAAAAAATGGGATTAAGCAAATTCTGATGCTCTGCAACTCTAGCTGCATTTGTTTTGTTTCAGCTTAAGCTAAAATTATTTGGGCTTAAGCAAATTCCTCCTCTACAGCTCACTTTAAGCTTTCTCATTTCTTATTCTAAGTTGCCTTTCAATCTAATCTTCATTCCTACAAAATGATTCATCAATAAGCAAGCCTATGTTATCAAAATAATGAACTAAAGTGTAAGACTAAACATTCACAAATTTATAATTAAAAAGACACAAATAAGATTCTAAATAAAAGAAAACATGAGATAATTATCTAAATTTACATCCTTTAACTAAGCATTTTTGGTAATTATTAACTCTCCAAATTTAGCACTTTGTTCACATAAGTCACCAGACATTACACAGTAGAGTAATTAAACATAGATGTAAAATAAATCTTCTTACGCAAACCTACAAGTATTTTAATTGAATATATATGTTAAGCTACTAATTTGAATGCTATAACAGTATAACTTGTGTGTAAAAAAATACTTTTTGTCTGATTTCCTGAAAAGAAAAGTGAAATTATTATTATTGTTATATATATATATATATATAAACCAAAAGGAAAGATAGTGTAATTGATTAAATTTTGGTGATCTTGCCTCATGCGACCTTACTCAGCTAATGCAATATAATGAATGTAAAAGTGTAGGTGACAAAAAAAAAAAAAAAAAAACTTTAAAAGTGTAGCTTGATGCGTGTACATAAAAATAATGGAGGGATATATGCATGATTTAAATTTACTCTATCACCATGTGAAACTACTTTGTTAACAAAAAGAATGCACAAACACACCCAAAAATAAGTTAAAATTAATTTAAGTATAAATTAATTTATATAACTTCTTTCATTTATCTTTTTCAAAAGTTGATTTTCAACTTATCCATAGTATAATTTTAACTTGTGAAAAACTTTTAAGTAATTATTAAAAGGTTTATCCAAACAAAACAGCAAGGTGGATCGATATCCAAATGAACAGCTAAAGAAACTCAGCAACAACAACTAGAACAAAAATGAAACCCAAAAATAAATTAAAAAAATAAAAAAGATGATCGATGATGGTTTTTTTTTTTTTTTTCCTTATCCGAATTGAGATTTTGATGGTGTTAAGTGGGCACAACTCCATTCGTTTAAGGAGACATAGAAGAACAAAAACCTTTATTATTAGAAGCATGCAAAACTACTCTAGGCATTATACACACACACACACACACTAGCTAGCTACTCAATGTTTTGAAATTTTTTCCTCACTGAAATTAAGATGGTCAGAAAGAATACACCTGGGGCATGAAAGTGTTTATTTGGTTCGGTGGTTTTGTAATGTAGCAAAAACAGCTTTATCCAGCAAACCCCACAAGAACTAGGGTTTCAAAAGAAGCACAGAATATGGGCACATACATAATGTACATTTCAA
The DNA here is from genome assembly GCA_007407185.1 of Glycine tomentella. NCBI lineage: Eukaryota > Viridiplantae > Streptophyta > Magnoliopsida > Fabales > Fabaceae > Glycine > Glycine tomentella. The sequence continues at coordinate 630,649 of PYAF01000497.1, read as the reverse complement.
CGGGATTTGTTGTCTAGGTGGTTGAGTTGAACACAGTCATGTGAGGCTAGAATCCTTACAAAAGGAGCCCCATGTGACGAGCTACCCTGGTTATGGCTGTCCACATCAATCTAGTGTATAATTTAATTCGTCTCTTTCATTGATAGACACTACTCCAGATACTTCAATTTAATTTTCATAATGATCTATAATGTTTTGATTTTATTCTCACACATATTAAAATATATAACCTTTTTTTTCCCTCCTTATTTGAATTGATTCATGTTGCGGAATAAAATCGCAATTTCTAATCATGCATGTGGTCTAATGAATCTAACTCCAATTAATAACACATTCCCAAGATCCAGGTAGTATGCTAGTATGTGTTAAGTCCCAGTTAGCGTATTAAAACTGAATATCTTAGATTTCAGTTAATTATATATTTATATAATGGATAAATAATCAAATTTGTGAATAAAATTATGAGATGTCGATAAATTGGTTTCATAAAATATTTAAATTTATCTTTAAATGTACAAAAAATTTAATAAATTAATCTTGTAAACAATTTAATAATAAATTATTTCCTAAACTTTAGGACTTAATATCAAATTAATCTTCAAAAAATATAACTTATTACAAAGTTGGTCCTTAAATATTATAACTTAATAATTAAATAATCTTACAAATTTAATGGAGGTGACATGACTAATTTGTCACACTTTTTACATATTTAAAAATTAAATTTGTATTTTCATCATCTTTCAGGAATCAATTTATCATCGCATTACACCTTTGAAGATAAATTTAACTATTTACCTTTATCCTATGTGATTAGGGGTGAGTCTAATTATAGTTATACAAATTTTATTAAAAAAAATTATTCTTAAAGAAAAAATATCGTGTCAGTATTACTTTCATAAATATAATATGGCAATTATGTGACATATTAACTTATTAGAATAGATATTTTGTAGATATATTATACTAATAATTGTACCAACTGTATTAAGCATATAACTAACTACAAATATATTGTTTTTAAATAATTTGTAATTATTTATAGATATGACATGAGTGATAGTATCATTTCACTAGCAGATCTCTTTGAAAAAGCCAGAAGTCTATTTCCTCGTCTTTAATGCTCCAAATGTCATTGTTTTCATATAAGAAGACACGATAAGAAAATGACTTGTCAAGGAAAAGAAGGAAATTAAGACTGAAATCTCATCTTTAGGAATTAGATTTTTCAGTTTTTATTTATAGTTTATGGGTAACTGTATATCCAATTAATAAGCTGTTACCTAGCTACTTTCATTCTGCACCGAAAACTTAAGATTTGTTAGAGTTGGATGGGCGAAACTAGCAAAAGGGGTAATTATTTTTAGAATTTATCAACTGGAGATAAATTTTAAATTAATATAGGGATAAGTCAAAGATATCTTATAAATTTTGAAGTCAAAATTATAAACTAATTCACAATTTTTATTTTTTTTATTTTTATTGAAGTCATAAAAAAATAAATAATTTTTTAATTATAACTTTAAATTCATATAATTTTTTAAAATAGTATTTAGAAGTCGTAAATATATTTATTACTTCAAGTCATACTTTTTCAATTAATTGTTAATGAATTTAAATTATTTTTAATTTATGATTTTATTTAATATTTTCTATACTTGTATATTGTTTTATTTAATATATTTTTTATACTATTTTATTTAGTGTTTTCTATATTTTTGAATATTATTTTATTTAATATTTTTATATTTTTTTACTAACGTTAAAGATTATTGTTTGTTTTGTAAATTAGAAAAATGATGTAAATAAAGATTTAAATTTAAATAAAAATATTAAAATGAAAGCGAAGATAAATAATCTCAATACATGAATTCATATTTTATGTATGGTCCTTTGAAGTCACGAGATGGGTAAACCAATTTCAAATAGGCCTAAAAAATGCTAATTGTATAGAACTAAATGACATAATTGTAGTAATTATCCATACAAGTATGACGACTAATATTATTTTTACTTTTAAATTTTATGATTGTGTGTAATTTGTATTGTTCATTTTATATTAATATATTGTGTTATTTTTATTTTAACAACTACTTTTATTACTAAATTATTTTATGTTGTTAATATTAAAATCATTTTATCAAATAAAATTAATTAATATTATTGTACAAAATTATTAATTTACTTAATGATAACTGTAATAATTAATTAAAAATTAAAAAACAATTTAATATTATTTGATAATTTTTAAGATAATATTATTTGTTAACATTAGTAACAAAAATATTGAACTATAAATTAAAAATTAAAACTAATTTAAATTTGTTAATACTTATTTTTTTTTTAAAAAGTATGATTTTAAAGTTGTAAATATGTTTACGACTTCTAAATATTATTTTTTTAAAAATTAAAATATTTACAACTTCAAAATCATAATTTTTTTAAAAAATAAGTAGTTATTTTTTACAACTTCAATAAAAAAGAAAAGAAAACAAAAGTTTTGAATTAATTTACGACTTTAGCTTCATAAGTAGTAAGGTACCCTACAACTTATTCCTTTTGTGAGTATTAATTTAAAATTTACCCTCATTTGGTAAATTCTAAAAAAAATTATCCCCTTTTGGTAGTTTTGCAGTGTTGGATGCCTGCATGCAATTTTCTTTACATAGTTTAAATGCAATTTTCCTTCTTGTAATTTTGCAGTGTTTTCATTTTTGTTTTTACAATTTTTAATTTTTTGTTTTAGTCCTTGTAATTTTTTTTTGTCCCTAAAGCACTTTATTAGTATTTGTTCACTATTCAAAACATTTTTTTATTATTCAAAAGACTATCTAAATCATTTTAAGGATGAAAAGAAAAAAAAACACTAAACTACAAGAACAAAATATATATTTAAACTTGTAGCTTTTAAACAATTTAGTGGTGACGGTCTTTTTTCTTTTTTCTTTTTCTTGTTTCTGACAAAGATATTAATACAAAGTATTCATCGCCAAAAATACTAATTACTAATATTATCTTTTGAGAACCCTGAGTCCACACAAATTATATATTGTCTTTCAACATATACTCTCTTTGTCCCTAACTAGAAGACTATTTCAGATAATTCACGTGATTAAGAAAAATAATTAATTTAGTTAATTACATTAAATTTATCAATTATTTATACCATCATTTCAAAATTATCATTTTTATTTATATATCTACTTAATTATTATTTGAAAAGAGAATAATTAAATAAAAATACATAGCTAGAAAAAAAATAATACAACTATAAATTAGAAAAATATCTTATAAAAAACCAAATAAATTTCTGAAAAATATCTTAAAAAAAATATGATCGACTTTGGTGCGCACAAAAAAAAATTATATGAAAATTTGAGTATTTTCTTTATTTTTTTTTATTTGATTATTTGGACACAGATTTTAATTTCAGTCTTGCTTTTCTTGTGTAACTAATCATTGACTTCTTCGCCAGGTGTTGCCCTGAGAGCTGAGACTCTACCTCTGGGCTCTGGCATTGTCAACATCATCCATTTGATTTTCAATTTGGCATGTAATAGTGTTGCGAACTAGACGATGAATCGAGTCAATTTTAATTTTAACCCAAAAAAGATCGATGAACACCATTTTTTTGTTAACATTCAAAGAGGAAAAAATGTGTTAAGTTATGATTAAAAAAAGGAGAGAGAGATAGAATGTAATGTATGATGTGTAAAAGTGTTGATATATACACTAAAGGCTCCTCATATCATTATCTTTTTTAATGAGTTGAGGTTTCTAATCCTCATACTGTTTATGTTTACGACTTGCTTGCCCAACACCGTAGGACTGAAAAGAAAAATAAAGTTCTTGTCATTTGCAATCACTTTCGTACTTTCAAGACCATGTGTTCCTAGTCATTTAAGTAAAATGTATTTAGAATTTCCATACCTTTTTTTGTTTAGATAGAATTTCCACATCTGAAAATTCATATGATTTATAAATAAAATTAATCATTAGTAAAAAAATCTTAAATATTAACTTGATTTTAAAATGCTTATATTTTTCATTCATTAACATATAAAACTTATTTAAGTAGTTTGATTAGTGTATGTTCGGGTTAGTGGTGAATTAAACTCACCTTGATTTTTTGTTTTACACGCAAAATCAACTCTTTCTTATTATGCATACGCTTCAATATAAATCTATGAAAAAAAATAATTTGAGTATACTTCCAATTAAAATAAAACAAACGGACCCAAAACTCTAAACTCAAATTAGGAATAGTGCTTTTGAATCCTTAATTACTCAATCCTTCCTATCATAGTTAGGAAACATGTTGAATCAAGCATCCAAAAGGAACCACTTCTCTTGGTGCAAACATAACCCACATGTGTCATTAACCAACTAGTCCATAGTAGCATAAGATATGTTGGACAAGGGTAACATGCTACGTGCCAAATGCAAGTAAGGTAGCAAAATACTATTAAACTTCAAACATGTATGCCCCCTAATCACCAGACAACACCCTCCCCATGTTGTCTAAGAAGGTGATACTTAACCAGCTTGAACATCCTTAGTGAAGAGTCCACGTGCCACATTATGTTGCTAAGGATAAGGCACAGAATGCAGAGAAATTATTGAATAGCAGCTCAATTGAACCGTTACCATGCATAAATTCAAAAAGCATTCTGCAGTGTGTCTGTCTAAGAATTATATTAGAATTTGTGCGTGGGCCTTGTTGATCAAGATTATGAGAGGACATGTTGATGGGTTTTTTTCTTAAGTGATTCATTTGTTCCAACATGTATTTACCTTTCCACTTGTAGTCTTTCTACTTATATAGCCGTCTTGTTAGGAGATTTTATCACCTCATAACGACGACAAGTATTAGTAATACATGTTTTATCACATTTTTTATTGTATTCTTTTTTATTGATTAAAATTTATTAAAAATTATAAAAAAATACATATGATGTAAAATCCAGAAAATATTATAATTTATAATAAATTTCAACCATTTGAATAAAATATGTTAAAAGAGTATAATAGAAAATATGTTAATAGCAATAGATAATTCACTTTTTTAAAAATTATTGGTTAAAACTTATGAGAAAGTCATGTGTAAAATTTTCTTTTATAATTTATTCTCCTATGTATATACTACTATAGACAATAGATAAAAAGTACTTTTTTGCAATATAATTCGCTTTTTTTAAAAATTATTGGTTAAAACTTGTGAGAAAGTTATATGTGAAATTTTCTTTTATAATTTATTTTATATAATATATATATATATATATATATATTAGATTTCATAATTGTCTATATTTTCATGTTTCTTTTATTATTTTTATCAATAGACTTAATATCTTGACCTGAATCAATCCAAATATACTCATATGATTTGGTTCTTATTGGCAAAAAAAATTGAAAAACCCAAATTAACTTAAATCAATTAATATTAATTGATTTGAATCTAAACATCCCGGGAACTCAATCCTAGAATCTTGTCCAACCCCTCCTACTTTTACTTTTTTTTTCTTCTATCGATTCATAAATATTAATTATTAAAATTGTTAATTTTTTTTAATGAGAGATTTGAACTTGTAATCTTTTATTTTTTTTTCTTTATTACTAGACTGACCTTATATTTTCTAACTTACTCCTACTTAATTATTCTTTTCCCGTCACTATGTCTGCTTATAGTTATATATTTTTTCTCTTGTGTCAAAAGATCGGGAGTGTTTCTCAATTCAATGAGTTAGGGATTAATATTGCTTACGACATGTGACTACCATTCATTTAAGGACATTTTGTACTTAATGAGAATCAAACATAATTTTTATGCTAATATCTTACATTATTGAGTTAATCTTTTCCTTTAGTGAATCCTGGGATTTGTAATATTAATTATATTATATTTTAAGGGAGTTATTAATTATATTATATTTAAGGGAGTCAATGATTATGTTTAACCTAAAGAGGGAAGCCAATAATAATACTGGTACTGTAACCCCGGAGATAAACACGGCTCTTTCATTTTCAGGGGAAAAATTATAATATAATAATATTGGTAGCAGAAAGATTAGAGCAACTTAATAAATTTTTGCTTGCACACAAATTGATGCAAAAGATTAAAATGTTGATAAACTATGCTCTGAGCTTGGAAAAATATTAAGGGACAGCTGACGCAAAAGTGAATATAGTTAAATTGATGGTGTATCTTCAGGTTTTATTATTATAGCAGACAACATCGATCTCAAAGTAACATGATATTAAGATCTTCAGGTTTCTAGCAATTATCATTATGTCAATATTAAGAAATCACATAATTAATGTCATTCAGATGGCACTTTTTGTTTTTCCTATACAGTGCCAGCGATGGCTTCAAAATTATCACTTTGTTAAGCATTGTACCGATACATCAGTAAAAGTACGGCTACAATAGGTTTATATGATTTTTTGCAATTCAATACCATATACGAAGAACCATTTTTTCTGTAAATGGATTAAAGGTCAATTCAATGAATTGGAATTTAAGAAATTGTACTGTTACATCTTAAAGGGTTCTTCCATCTTAGCTATAAATGAGCCTTGTAACAGTGCAAGCCGTTAAAGAAATAAAATTAAGCAAATTTGTGAATTTGTAAGCCTTCTTGTCTTATCCATTTGTGTTGAATATGCCGTTAAATCAAGGGCATATAAATGAGCTAAATCCCAGGCATATAATATTTTAAATGTTTACAATGGAAAAGTTATGCTTATAAATTTTACAACTTTACTGGAAGTTAAAGCAAGTAGTAATTTACAACTTGAAACTTATTGTTAATCATACTACAAAACTGAGTTTGAAATTGGGACTGCATGCACCTTGTTGTCTATAAATGTTATTTTTATTATATTATATATTATTATAATTTTAATAATTCAATCATGAATTCGAAAAGAGCATATAGCAAAGCTACTTAAGATTTCTTTTAATGTTCAGAATCAAAAAGGACTCCAAACTCCAAAGTTGCTCATGCAAACAAGTATATTTATTAAGGGTTAAAACCACGTTTCAGATTATCAATATCATTCAAACAAGGAAGAATATTACAAGATGAGAGAAATGCTCAAAATAAACAACAATATTAAATGCTGCAAAAATGTCTAATTAAGTGTTGAATTTTTATTTTACTTCATTATGGATAATCAGGCAGAGCCAGCTAGTTGTTGGCTATAGTTCCAAAAATGAACAAGAGCAAAACAACTAGCTAAGTCCCTAACATATTTAGGCAGGTAAGTTGAGAATCAAAGTCAAAGAGACAAATATAAGCATCGGTTTGCAAATTTAACAAATTACTTCTGTTTCAACATCGGTTTGCAAGAAACATTAAACTGATAAAAAAAAATGCTTACATGGAATCAGCCTCATACATCACATTTCAATGTGGTGTAAATTAGACGTCACCACATGGGGTCTGTTTCGTGTTTTAGCATTTAACAAGCGTTTATTTTTTATTTTTATCAGCTATATAGGATATGTATTTGGTAGGGTTAATGACCCCTATTTGGCATGTCAACAATTCCTAATCGGTTGGTCGAATACCTATTTGATACAAGAAAACCTTAACCATCCCACGGAATTGATCATTAATTTTTTTTTATTTGTAGGAATTGAAAATAACACTAAAAGGTTACAACACTTACATATTATATTCAATCAAAATTAGACCTTTTTAATTTTAATTTTCTATTCCGGACATGAACGAACTCCACGTTGAATCAAACAATACAACTAAACTATATCAGGATAATTTTTACATTCTATGGATAAGCAATCTATAATTTATAACTATATATAAAAAATATCAGTTTTGGTGTACACATGTGTTTATATCATTTTATCCTTATAAGTTATAACTGCCTTTAGTAATTATAATGTAATTATTTGAAAATTTAATAACTAAAATTAGAATTTAATTTTTAAATTAAAAATTGTATTATCAAATAAATAAAAATCACTTTAGATATGAATTTTAAAATAATTATTACAAAAATTAAATAATTTTTAGTTAGAAGATAATTCATAATTGTATAACATTATAAAAATCTCTACATTATTTCAATTGAATTATTAAAATTATAATATTATATAACAATAAAAAATTATGAAAATTTTAATCATTAATTTTTCAAATTAATAATTAATGTAGTTTATTATCATATATAAAATCCTCCATGCCCCTATTATATGAGCTATATCCTTGGAAATCTGTTCTTGATAAATTTTATGGACAAATACAACCCTTTAAGATTTTAAAGGTTTGAAATATATTTTTGGTTTTTCTAACAAGTTGTTTTTTTGGTTCTTATAAAATTATTTTGGGTAAAATATGTTTGAGATTTATCCAAAATTTGAAAAATGTTACTTTGGCACTCAAAACTTTTTGCATATGATGCTTGTAAAAGTCAAAGGTATTTTTTATGGTTCTTAATGGTAACTTTGTTAGACTGTTTTTTTAAGTGGCTAAAAAACTTAATTATTTTCTCTCTACCTTCTCACTCACATTTAGAAGACATCATAAGTCATTGTTGCTTTATATTTCCTCTAATCTTATAAGAATGTGCGAAAAAATCGTCCAAGAAGTGATGTAAAATTACAACTTTTTGGAGTTTTTAGCTATAAAAAATGTTTAATTCATTTTGGGAGTTTTAATTGCCACAAATTATTTAGTTCATTGGTAATAAAATTACACATATAATTTTTTTAGTCATTTCAAATTACATTCGAACACAATTATCACTTAGGATCATATAAAAAACATTTTATCCTCATGGAGACCAAATTAATACAAAAACTTTTATGAGAACTAAATTAATATTTTTTAAATTTTATAGAGACTCCAAGTTTATTTTATCCAATTATTTTTAAATGATTCTCATATTTTTTATTTGATTCTTGTTATTTATTTTAATTCTTGCAATATATAATCATGTTTTGTTTTTATTCTTGTAATATTTCTCAAATGCACCAATTCAAAATCAACAAAATTTTATAAGAAATTAAAATTATTAAAAACACTAAAGCAAGGTAATAAAATTTACAATAATTATTTTAAAAAAAGTATAAAGATGAAACAAAAAAGAAAAAAAAAACATTTAAACCAATTTAACATTCCGAACCATTTCCTTTCCTCACCAGGAACGAAACGCGAGTGTATGTCGCCTCGGTGGAACAAGTTTAACCGTTGTGGTTGTTCGCCGTAGACGTTCCTCGCATCCGCTCAGCCATTTCCGACACCGTCAGGTATTTTCCGCCACTATTGTTTCAGTAGCTTTGAATTTGTCTTTATGTCCATTTTTTTCTGCTCATAACTTGCTTGATAAAAGGCCAGAAGGTAGACTTGTAGTGATTATGAATATGCATGCTGGATGATGGTTCTCAAAGTGTTTGAAACTTTTGAGTCCCCTGTTCTCTGCGTTTTAGTGACATATGATGCCTTGAGTAATGAGTCTCACATAGGTTCTGTTTGTAAACAAATCGATGGGTGGGGGTGCTGATTGTTTGTGCTGTGAAAATGTGAAAGTTGTACCCGCATAGGGATAGACAGGTAATTTTTTCCCTTGCTGACGTCCTCTCCTCTGGGTATTCTTCCTCCTTCAAGTAGTACTTAACCAATCAGCTGGGTGGAGCAGTGGCAGAAGGGTGGGCACTCAATAATTCAAATACATATATTTTAATAACAAAAGTATATTACAATAAAAATAATTACAATGTCATCCTTCTAGGCCTTATTTTTTGGAATTCCATCATAATTGCTTTATTATCAATGCATTCAAATACATCTTTTTTAGTACCCAACTTCATATTTTTTACTAATGTCCAGGGATACTCATCAATTTAAACACTACAATTATTCAGTAACTAATTCTCAACCCAATCCTCTGATCTCTTTCTAAATTCTAATGCCAATTTAAACACTACAACAATTCAGTACCTACAATTATTCAATACCTAATTCTAATGCCAATGAAACAAATATATGAAGAGAAAGTCAGAATTCAGAAAGATAAACTATACCCAATTACCCATACGAGTAGAGCTGCAGAGGCAAAGCAAATAAAGAAAGGAGAACCAAATTGGACAGAACATTATCAAGTATCAACACAAGTACATAAATCGAAATCGAAATGAACCTGTCTCTCGCCGTCGCTGATGTTGACGTGTCGCTGTCAATGGAGAACGCCCACTTGTGAAACGCTTTTGACTCCGAGTAGGTGTAGGCCGCGTAGCTGTGATGACGGAGGCCGGCCTGCGAATTTGAACATTAAACTTTAAAGCAACTTTAAAGTTTGCGGAATATAATTAGAAGAAAAAAAGGAATTAAGGAATAACTGAATAATTGAATAAGGATGGAGTCGGAGTCATGGAGAGTGACATACATTGAGCTGTGCCATGTAGTTGGTTCTGACGGTTTCGCTCTCATCGCAGAGCTTATCGAGAAGAGGAACCTTCGGAGTCTGTACTTGCGGTTGCGGATGAAGCCGGCAAGGCAGAGGAAGGAGAGGGCTGCGACAGAGGTGAGGGAGAGCTGCACGACAGCGTCGTAGGGGCGGGAGTGGCGGGCGTCGCATCGCAGTCGGGGCAGGCGAGGAGGAAGTGCGGTTTCATAAGGGCACTGAGGTGCTGTTGTGCTGTGCTGCGCAGTGTGCTATTGTTATTTGTTAGGTTAGGTTTTGTGAAAATTTTAAATATAAGGGCATTTTCGTAACTTCACCTAAAATATTAAGGGGGGCACTTGCCCCCCTTCTCCTTAACGTGGCTCTACCCATGGGGTGGGATATATGCAAAAGACACTCCAACGCTCAAGTCAGGTCTTGGTCGAGAGTGATAAGCAAGGGTAATAAATGAGAATCAACCGTGTCCTTACCTCAATATTCATGCATCAATTTATACATACCTTGGTGGACCTTGGACCAATGGGCCCTTTCTTAGGGTTGCCTCTTTAGGTAATGTCCTTATAATTATCACCAAGGAATTGATCTCTCCCTTAATGATTCTTTACCAGTTAATCTAGGTAATATCTTTTAAACAAGTTACCAAAGATTGGATGAGGTTTCTTAGACATCCAGCCAGATCAAATACTTAGCAGTGGTATTAGGTACTCGACTTGGCCGAGTGCCTGATACTATGAGGGGTGTTAGGCATTCGGCCAAGTCGGGTGCCTGATACCGCAAGTGGTGTTAGGCATTTGGTCAAACCGGGCACCTAATACAACAAGGGGTGTTAGGCATTCAGCCAAGCCAGGTGCCTGATACCACAAGGGGTTTTAGATATTCGGCCAAGTCGGGTGCCTGATGTTGCAAGGGGTGTTAGGTATTCGGCCAAGCCAGGTGCCTAATGTCGCAAGAGGTGTTAGACATTCGGCCAAATTGGGTGCCTAATACCATGGGGGACGACAGTACTCGACTAGGCCGAGTACTTGTTACTACTAGATGGTACTAGGTACTCGGGCTTGGATCGGGTACCCGGTGTTTGGTATTTGTCAGGTCCAAATGCCGATGGAACATGCTTTGGTGTTTCAAAGGTATTATTGGGGTATAATGGGTATTCAGCTTAGGCTGAGTACCAATCCGGTATAAAAGTCTGATAGAGGTAAAAATATATGGGGACAGGTGTATAATAGAAGAAAGAGCAGTTAGGCTCTGTTTGGGAATTGTTAGTTGTTAGTAGTGAGTTAGTAACTAACTGTCAGTTACTACAGTTAGCAATAGGAGGGAACATTATAAATAGAAGAGAGGGGAGGGTAGAGAGGGTTGTTGAACCAGTAGGAGGCTGAGTGCACCTCGAACTCACTCATTGCTGATTGTAATCTGCTATTGATCAATAAAAATTCCCTTCTTCTCCAATTCTCTGGTCCAGTTCTTATCAACTGGTATCAGAGCTCCAAATTCTGGGGCTTGGGGGGTGAATGGCGGCGAAAGCAAACAGTAAAATGGAAGCTAGGATGGATGCGATGGAGAAGGCCATTGAAGAAAATCGCGAGTTGTTGGACGCGTGATTCAGCTCGATGGAAGCACTAGTGCAGCAGTTGGCTATGGCGCTAGAGAAAAAAGAAAACCCAGGCCACGCGAGAGACGAAGAAGCCATGGGTAGGTCGTGGAAAATCGAACATGACCCTGGGGCGCGGTGGAGGAAGGTGGAAATGGCGTCGTTCGAGGGAGATGACGTGTTTGGATGGCTAGCCAAGATTGAACAGTTCTTCCGATTGCAGGAGGTTAGTAAGGAGGAAAGAATGGAGATGATCTTGGTTGCCTTGGAGGGCGAGGCTTTGGGGTGGTTTCAATGGTGGGAGCAGAGGAATCCGAGACCGGCTTGGGAGGATTTTACTGCTGCACTGACCCAAAGATTCCAAGGTTCAATGTTAGGTAATCCGTTCCAAATATTGCTTGCATTGAAACAAGAGGATACAGTACAGGAATTTGTAAGTCAGTTTGAAAAGTTAGTAGGCACAATGAAGGGATTGGATGAGGTGTTCTTGGTAGAGGTGTTTTTGAAGGGATTGAAGGAAGAGATCAGTGCTGAGGTGAGGTTACATGAACCCAAGAATTTAATGGAGGCTATGAATAAGGCAAGGCAAGTGGAAGAAAAGTTAAGGGTTTGGGCAAAGATTCCAAGAAGCACTGGCAGAGGTTTTCCTTTGCAGAAAACTAATTTCTGGAGTCAAAGGAACTGGAAGGAGGGATCAAATTGGGTAGGAAAGGGAATTGAAGGAATGAACAGGGCAGGAAATGGAGGTGAACAGGTCCTGGCAGCCAAGGGTGGCAATGAAAATTGGAAGGGAAGGAAGACATTCCACAAATTGTCTCCTGCAGAAATTAGTGAGAAAATGAGGAAGGGTGAATGTTTTACTTGTGAAGAAAAGTATCACTCAAATCATGTTTGTAAAAACAAACAATTGAGGTTGATGGTGTTGGAGGAAGAGGAAGAAGAGGAGCTGCAGGGGAATGTGGAGGAGGAAGAAAATGAAAAATTATATCAACTGTCATTACACAGCATTGAAAGGTTTACTTCTAAGATATCCTTCAAATTATGGGGCAGAGTTAAAGGAAAGAAGGTGGCCATTTTAATTGATTGTGGAGCTACCCACAATTTCATTTCTGCAAAGTTAGTAAGAGAAATGAATTTAGAAGTAACTAGTACTAATCCTTATACTGTGGAGGTAGGAGATACTCATAAGGTGAGGTGCCAAAGTTTATGCAAAGGAGTCGATATTGAATTGCCAAATTTACAGGTGGTACAAGACTGTTATTTGTTTGAGTTAGGAGGTGTGGATTTGGTTTTCGGAGTGGAATGGCTGGTAAGTCTAGGGGAAGTAAAGGCAAATTTTCAGAAGTTGACTTTGACTGTTAAGTCTGAAGGGCAAGACATATGTTTGAGGGCTGATCCTGAATTAATTAGAGCTGCCATCAGTTTGAAATCAGTGAGAAGCACTATTTTGGAAGAAGACCAGGGATTTATGATTGAATTGAAAACAGTAGAGGCAACAAAAGAGGTGGAAGAGATTTCAGAGGGGGTGTTGGAAACATTGGAGCAATTCTGTCAGGTTTTTAAAGAACCTCAGGGTCTGCCACCTTGCAAAAGCAAAGACCATGCTATTAACATTCAACCTGGAAATAAAATTCCTAATTTGAGGCCATACAAGTATCCACACTACCAGAAAGATGAGATAGAGAAGCTGGTAGGTGATATGTTAGCAGCAGGAATAATTAGAACTAGTATTAGTCCATATGCTAGTCCTGTCATTTTAGTCAAGAAGAAGGATGGAAGCTGGAGATTTTGTGTGGACTACAGAGCTTTAAATAAGATAACTATGCCTGATAGATTTCCTATGCCAATCATAGAGGAGTTGCTGGATGAAATTGGAGGTGCTAAGTGGTTTTCCAAGCTGGATCTTAGAGCAGGATACCATCAGATTAGGATGAGGGAGGAGGATGTGCAGAAAACAGCATTTAGAACTCATGAGGGGCATTATGAGTTCTTGGTTATGCCTTTTGGGCTAACCAATGCTCCTGCTACTTTTCAGGCATTAATGAATGAGGTAATGAAGCCATTCTTAAGGCAGTTTGTCTTGGTGTTTTTTGATGATATTCTGATTTATACTAGTACATTAGAAGAACATATTATGCATTTAAAGGCTGTGTTGCAAGTACTACAGCAACAAGAACTGTATGTTAATAGGAAGAAATGTACTTTTGGCCAAAAGAGTTTGGAGTATTTGGGGCACATTATTTCTGGAAGAGGGGTAGAAGCTGATCCTAGCAAGCTGGAAGCTATGACAGCTTGGCCAATACCTGCAGATGCAAAAGGGCTGAGAGGGTTTTTGGGGTTGACAGGATACTATAGGAGATTTGTCAAGAACTATGGACAGATAGCTCATCCTTTAAATGCATTATTAAAAACAAAGGCTTTTAATTGGGGGGAGGAGGCTGCTGTAGCTTTTGAAAAACTGAAGACAGCAATGAAGGAGTTGCCTATATTGAGAGTACCAGATTTTTCCAAACAGTTTGTACTGGAAACTGATGCTTCTGGTACTGGACTAGGGGCAGTTCTGTTGCAAGAGGGGAGGCCTTTAGCCTTTTGGAGTAAGGCCTTATCTGAAAGGGGTCAGCTCAAATCTGTGTATGAAAGAGAGCTGATGGCTGTGGTGCTGGCAGTTAAGAAATGGAAGCATTATCTGCTGGGAAGGAAGTTTATCATCAAAACAGATCAAAAGAGTCTCAAATTCTTGAATGATCAGAAGTTATTAAGTGAAGATCAGTTTAAATGGGCCTCTAAATTGATTGGTTATAATTTTGAGATTGAATATAAACCAGGGAGAGAAAATGTGGTGGCTGATGCTTTATCCAGGCAACTTAGTTTTTCTGCTATATCCGTGGTGCAGCAGGAGGATTGGAGTGAATGGGAGGAAGAATTGCAGGCTGACCCTCAAGTGTATGAAATATACAGAGGGATACTCACCAAAACAGTGGACAAACCTGGATTTGCTGTTAAAGGAGGCAGATTATATTACAAAGACAGATTGGTTTTAGCTAGAAATTCTTCTAGAATTCCAATGATTTTGAAGGAACTGCATGATTCACCTGTAAGGGGACATTCAGGGTTTTTTAGGACCTTGAAAATGGTAGCTGCAGTAGTGTTTTGGCATGGCATGAAGAAGGCTGTGAGGCAATTTGTAGCAGAATGTGAGATATGTCAGAGAAACAAAGCTAGTACCTTGGCTCCAGCAGGATTATTACAGCCTTTACCTATTCCTAATAGAGTTTGGGTTGATATATCTTTGGATTTCATTGGCAGCTTACCTAAATCTCAGGGTAAGGATACTGTTTTGGTAATTGTTGACAGGTTTACTAAATATGCTCATTTTATAGCCTTGAGTCACCCTTTTACTGCCAAAGAGGTTGCTGATATATTCATTAAGGAAGTAGTTCGGTTGCATGGATTCCCTACATCTATAGTTTCAGATAGGGACAGGTTTATGAATCAATTCTGGAAAGAATTGTTTAGAAAGGCAGGAACACAATTGAAAATGAGTACAGCATACCATCCACAAACTGATGGTCATACAGAAGTTGTGAATAGGTGTTTGGAAGCTTATTTGAGGTGCCTAACTGGACATAAACCAAAGCAGTGGCCTGCTCACTTGGCATGGGCTGAATTTTGGTTTAATACAAACTACAATATTTCAGCCAAAATGTTCCCTTTCAAAGCTCTATATGGGCAAGAGCCTCCTTTGTTAATCAAGGGAGCTGATCTGCCTTCTAAGTTAGAGGAGGTAAATCAGATGAGTAGAGGGACAGAGATGAACTGCTTCAGGAGTTAAAGGTAAACCTATTGAAGGCTCAAGATCAAATGAAGAAATATGCAAATAAGCATAGAAGGGCAGTAGAGTTTCAAGTGGGTGAATGGGTGTTTCTGAAATTGCAGCCTTACAGGATGAAATCTTTGGCAAAGAAACCAAATGAGAAGCTCAATCCAAGATTTTATGGACCTTACAGGATAATTCAGAAGGTGGGGGAAGTGGCTTACAAGTTGGAGCTACCTGTGGACAGCAGAATTCATCCTGTGTTCCATATTTCTTTGCTCAAGAAAGCAATCAAACCTACTTGTTCTCCTCAACCATTGCCTAAAGCTTTGACTGAAGACCTGGAACTTCAGGTGCAAGCTGAGAAAGTTATGCAAAGAAGGACTACAGAACAGGGACAGCAGGAAGTGCTGATTAAATGGCAAGGGTTGCCACATCATGAAGATAGTTGGGAAAAGCTGGAAGAGATCAGAAATGTTTTTCCTCAATTGGACCTTGGGGACAAGGTCCATCTTGAAGGGGAGGGTATTGATAGAGGTAAAATATATGGGGACAGGTGTATAATAGAAGAAAGAGCAGTTAGGCTCTGTTTGGGAATTGTTAGTTGTTAGTAGTGAGTTAGTAACTAACTGTCAGTTACTACAGTTAGCAATAGGAGGGAACATTATAAATAGAAGAGAGGGGAGGGTAGAGAGGGTTCTTGAACCAATAGGAGGCTGAGTGCACCTCGAACTCACTCATTGCTGATTGTAATCTGCTATTGATCAATAAAAATTCCCTTCTTCTCCAATTCTCTGGTCCAGTTCTTATCAAAGTCTTATGGGATTTATTGGTTCTTGATTCAATGCTTCTTCAGTTCTTCAATCAGAGTGCTTGCTTGGTTCTTTTATATGTGTTTTGTACTTCCTTTGAAGTTGTTCTCTGTTACTTCGTTCACAAACCAGAATCCAAATAACATGTGCATTTTTCCTTTGCTGCATTCACATTTGTTGTCCTTGTTGTAGTTGTTCTGGGTATCAAGGGGAGAACCCATTTAGGTAGCTTTGAGAATTATGCATGCTGTTGAATTTGATGGAAACCTGTTAATTTTTATTCCCCCCTTCCCCCATTGGTTGTTTAGAATTCTGAAGAATAAATAAAATAAAGGCAGCGGCTTGAGATTTTTTAATGCAGTTGTTCAATGCCCTGCCCAAATGGTAAATATAATAGCATATACATATTTGTGTGTCAGCTAAGAATGCTCAGCTGAAAAGGTATCCATCATCATCCATACTATCTCAGGATAGTAAGTTGAGTTGTTGACTATGGGTCCAATTGGTTAAGTGAATAGGGGTAGAAAGATAAAATAGTAAGGATAGTGACAGGAGGAAGAAGTTGGAAGCTAGATAGGGAGGCTAAGGTAGTAGGTTGGTAGCCTTCCCTTCTCAAACATATGTCTATACTTGATCTTTTTTTTCATTTCTGTCCTGACCATCTCATCATCGGCAACAAGTACTGTTGTCTAGCTACTTCCCCATAGTCAGTCCTCGATCTCCCCTAGGATATTGTTATTCACATCTGATATTAAAGTTTTGAATTGTAGTTGTTCCAGTCAAAATTTCAACACTGGCGGGAAAAAATTGTACAAAATGAAGTTAGTAAAGACTAAAGAGATATGCAGCGCACAATGTCTATGGTCCTGCTACTCCAAGAAAGCATGTTCATTTTCCACAACAAATTTTACATATACAAGTTCTATCCACTATAATAATTCAGTGCAAGATATAATAACTGTATTACGGGATTACCAATAATTTACTGAAGCAGCCAAGACGGTCACTTATCTTTGTCTCTTCCCCCGCTTTCTCTGTTCTCTTTCTTCCTATTTAATTGATTTAAATTTTTTTAATTGTATTGGAAACTGTTGATGGCTTGATAAAATGACGAGAAGAGATAAGATACAGAAAGTGGAACTTTTGTTCTAATCATCATTCTAAAAGGAAGTAATGCTGAAAGAAACCATGTGTAAATAACAAAAGCAGGAAAAAATGTGAAGACCTCCCTTTCTCTTTTCTTCCCGTTTTTAGACTTTGTTTTGTTGTTTAGGTGCTTGTAGGTTGAATCCAACTGCTGGTGCATTGAACAATAAGCCGCCAAGATCTTCTTTCTCCTAGTTTTATGCAACTTCAAAGTTCAAACATCTTATAGTTCTGGGTATGTGACACCACCTTTTTGTCAAAGATAACAGCTAATTAGATGGTATAAATGGACCAAGTCCAAGTTGCTAAGGCCACATGATAGAGTGCAAAGAGAAACAGAAACTAACGTGAAGGACCTTTTCATTATTCAAGCAAGATAATAATCATTTTGTATTAAATACAGACGTGCTAAGTTGAATGTTAATTAAAATTAGGCATGTTGTCTCATGTCTGATGCTCATTGGTATATGTGGAAATAAGTAGCAATGGAATATTGGAATATATGTAAAGTTTCATCATTTTCATTCCTTTCTAAACCTTTTAGACAAAAGGCTGTGTGTGTGTAGTGCAAGTCTACAAAATTGGGAGTAAGAGAAATGTTAAGAATACATTCTTTGACACCTCTTTTTAATATCTTATTCATTATTAGATGAAATCTTATGCTGTCTTTAGTAATAAAAAAAGTGAGTCCAAGTAATTTAGTGGGGCTGACATGAAATTTCATTTAATAACATAAAATATAAAGAATAGGATGCCACTAATTCTTTTAGACAGTATCCTGAAAGATTTCATTTTAGTGGACAAGAGAAAAAGTGAATTAGTGATAGAAGGAAATTCTGAATGATTTTATCCATTAGACTTTCAAACAGTTAATTGATATTGAATGCTTTGGTTCATTGCCTTATTTTATCCTTCAGTCCAATTGACTGGGCTTGGGTGATGATGTTTGCAATGACTGTTGCACATTGACAGATCTTGGTTGGTTTCTTATGGCTTAGAGTTTTGTATAGACTTGTAGAGTCTTTTGATGTCATTCATGTAATGCTTACAATCACAAACTTATTTGAATTTCAAATCTATTTGGTTAACAGAAACACTCCTAGATAACAGCAGCTACAAATGCAGATGATTAGTGACAGATATTTCCTAAAATCTTTTAGTGGAGACAGCAGGATGATGGTTTGAATACATATTTATTTCAAGAAACTCTTTCAAATATGGATCTATTTTCTATTTGCTGATCTTTTAGATGCTAATGCTTTTCCTATTTTCATTATACTTTAGTTGTCCCCAACCCCTTTCAAATAAGTTAATTTTACACAAGAATAATTTAGGAGATTGAAATAACAATCAAAGGATGGATGATAACTTGGTTTGGTATTATTTTACTCGGTCTGTACATTGATTGCTCATGATTTTTGGCCGAGTTTTCATGGAAAAATGTTTTATTAAAACTATTATTGAAAAAAGAATACAGTGATACATTTGATGTGTATGTGATCTTTCTTCATGCTTGCTGACAGCTTTTCAGAAGCCTTCTATGCTCGTGTTTATGGCATCATAAGCAAGAATTGACAGTTATAATTCTAGGTTTAATGAAGTCTTAATACCTTTGTTTTTTTATATGAAGTCTCAAGAAATTCAAGGTGTAATTTGTAAGACACTTTGACTGTTGAATCAATCTCACAAGCAATCAACATATTCAACAGATCAAAGCCTTTGTTTTCTTTTCTGATATGCTTGAAATATGTCTTATTCATTTTTTTTGTACACAATGGGTACTTTTTTTTCAATTGTTAAGTTTCTTGCTTATAACACAGGAAAAATGAGGAAAAAAGGTTTTGATTTTGAGATGAATGATGAATTGATGATGTATAAATGTGGAATATTCTAGAATATTAGAATTAGTTGTGGAATATTCTAGAGTATTGGAATTAGATGTGGAATATTCTAGAGTATTATAATTAGTTGTGAAATATACTAGAGTATTAGAATTAGTTATAGAATATTCTAGAGTATTAGAATAAGTTGTGGAATATTCTAGAATATTAGAATTAGTTGTATATAATGAACCCTTTGGGTTTCAATCTGATGAATGAAAAAGAGTGTTCATTGCTTATATTTCAACATGGTATCAGAGCAGGTTTCCCTATTATCGTTCTGCAACTCTGAAACCCATTTTTTTTTAAAAACCTTAAGTCATCTCTCTCTATCATTTCCCATAAACACTATCTAGTCACCTCCAATTGCGTTTGTTCTTGTCCTTCACAGTAACTTATGGATTCTTCTTCTTCATCCGGCATTTCTTCTGGTGCCTCTCCCCTTCAATATTCGTCACCTTCTGGAGACAATCCTGCTATGCAAATTACCAATCACCGTTTAAACGGTAAAAATTTTGTGCAATGGTGTCA
>PYAF01000497.1:594969-607370 GCA_007407185.1 Glycine tomentella | reverse complement strand
GGTTAAAAAGACTTCTTGAGGAATTGAAGATCTCTTATTCCCTACCTATCAGATTGTATTGTGATAATAAGGCTGCTGTCAGTATTGCTCAAAATCCAGTTCACCATGACAGAACTAAACATGTGGAGGTTGATCGTCATTTTATCAAAGAAAAATTGGAGGATGGTAGTGTATGTTTGTCATATATACCTACCAAAGAACAGACTACGAATATTCTTACCAAAGGATTACACAAGCCAACCTTTGAGGATTTAATTAGCAAGTTGGGAATGATTAATATTTATCTCCCAACTTGAGGGGGAGTGTGGAATATTCTCGAATATTAGAATTAGATGTGGAATATTCTAGAGTATTGGAATTAGATGTGGAATATTCTAGAGTATTATAATTAGTTGTGAAATATTCTAGAGTATTAGAATTAGTTGTAGAATATTCTAGAATATTAGAATAAGTTGTGGAATATTCTATAATATTAGAATTAGTTGTATATAATGAACCCTTTGGGTTTCAATCTGATGAATGAAAAAGAGTGTTCATTGCTTATATTTCAACAATAAACCTTTAATAACTAAGTTGGGTTATGCAGGTTTCCGTGCATTGAATCGATCATGATTGTTTAACAAATATTTGAGTCTCAAAATGGTGATTCTTTGCTCGTTGCCGCTGAACTATTCAGGTTTTTTCTGACTACATTGGTTTCTTCATAGGCATGCTTATTTTGCTCCCTGTTTAACTTTATATTTTTCTTGATGTATTGTAGCTTTCCTTCGTCAAGGTACTCCTTTTCTGCCATCAAAGTTTCCAGCAAGAGTTGATTATCACAGAGATGTTTCTCTGACGTCACAAACGGTAATTATTGCTTATCTCCCTCATCTTATTTCACTCTCCTTCAATTTATGGGTCTGTGCATGTGTTTCTTGTGGCAATATATCATTTGATACTACATGCTTTGTGATTTGCAGATTTTTAGAATAAAAATAAGAGAAAAACATGAAAACCATAGTTGCACCAAATTTGTGACCTCTGCTGCAAGGAATGATCATCATCTAAGCTATGATGATGATTTACCTCAGGAACCCTTTTTGCTAACATTGATCAAGGATGTCATATGGTATTTATAAAACTTCAACTTGTCATCAAATTGCATTAGTGTAATGAGACACTAGCTGTGTGAACTGAAACTATTTTTATTTTAATTAAAGACTAGTAGAATTCACTTATGAATTTTATAAAAAAATACAATCATTGATAGTAACTATCTGTTCTTTTTCAGGGGATTAAGATATATATTTGTATTTTTGGTTGAGCAACCTGGCCAGTTTAAATACATAGAGTGGCCAAGCTTTAGTAGTACGGTATGCCAATTAGTTCATTATTTATAGTTTCACCATAGTGCTTCCCACTACATCCATCATATGTTTTTATTTCATTTTTAAAATTTATGAAAATTTATTGAATGATTGCATGTTTTTATGAATCCTTTGCAGCTGAGGACTGCGATTCTGACTCTTATACTTGTTGCAATGCTTATTGTTGCATTATCATCCGTTGATTCGGCTCTCAGCTATCTATTGGCTTTAGCTCTTCGGAAAAGACCATAACCGTGTGGTGTGCCTATGCCACCATGTGTAAGCAGTTGATTTCTGATGCTTGTAATTTGTTTAGGTGTATCCTCATATACATGTAAATCATGACTTGTATTTTGAACTGGAAAGGATTAAGCTATTTAAGAACCTTTTATTAAAGCCGTTGATTTGCAACCCAGTGAAGGAAATGGTTGCATAGCGTAGAATCTTGTTAATTACATGGAAGGCAACTGGATATGGAATTGGATATTTCAGTATAGCAATAGTCAACTATAAATCAATTATAGATAACTAATGAAAGCAGAAAATAACTATTTTTTGTGTGTGTGTAGCGAGTTTACAAATATAGGTATCAATTAGTGTGTGTGTGTGTGTACATGACGACTTTTCCAGACCAATATGCTTTATGACGGAACTGATAAATTCGTATTGCCAACACAAATCGATTAAATTTTGGATAGAACACATCGTCTGTTGCGAGGGTCATAGCTTTGCGGATTGAATGATGAATTATTGGATTTTAGTCGTTTTACATTTGTTTAGAGGCTATGAACATCCTTACGTAAGAGTCGGTGTTTTTTACAATTTCACTGGTAATCAGGTTTATCAAATTGATTATTGAATGCATGACTAAATGTGTGAAATTGTTTCAGTTCAATTAATAATTTTGAATTTGAGTCCTAGGGATATAGTTACCATAAATACTGGAAGGAAAAAATTTGTTGTTCTTAATAATTTTATTCCGACTCAATATTACTTCTTGTGGAGGATATTTATAATTCATAAAAAAATAAAAAAAAATAAAAAGTTTATTAGACTGACTTGTTTGAATATCTTGTATAGTATATTTGAATAAGTATTGATGAAATTAAATTTGAGATGGTGTGATTTATGTTTAAATGTTTCGGTTATAAGATTAAGTTAAGAGTATACAGTATAGAATTTTTTGTCTAACCCAAAAATTATCCAAAATTATTTTAATTTAGAATTAATATTGGCTCATAATTAATTTAAAAATATTTTTAATCAATAAAATCAAACATATTAAAATTTATCAAAAATTGATTTTGAAGTTAGAATCAATTCTTAAATATAAAACTAAATATTGCCAGAGTTAAATCAACAAATTGATACACGTTTCTTTCTGTCCAACTTTGTCATAGGACGGCCGCTGTAACTTTTGATTTGGCAACATTAATGATATTGCACGAAATGGGAGGGAAAGTCTACAAGAACTGGGGAGGATGGTATTGAATTTGCTGAGAAGCTGTTCAAAATTCCACTCCCCTGAGAAGTCTCTTTCTGCAATATCAACCTTGGGATTCAATAACACTAATTGAAAGTTACCTTTCCTGCCAATAATCACTGTTTCCTGGTCTTTATGGTCGGTAATGTGATTAGAAATACTGACGCTTGAAAACTGAGGTAATAATAAGGAACCTGCCTGCCTTAGTTAGGTTCTATTTCCTTGACTGTTTGTGAATTCCAAAGTAGCATTATATTTTCTGCTTAATATAAATTATGATTATGAAATCAATAAAACAATGATTTAGCTCAAATGACCTATATGAATCAACTTTGTTTAATTAATGCAGTAGCGTGTTTGGAATTCAATCTAAGAGTAGCATATGCAAGAGAGAAACTACTCTTTTTAGCTTCTATAATTCACATATTCCTAATATAAATTAAATTAGAATATGTTTTTAATCTCTAATAAATATTTAAATTTTATGTTTATTCTTTGATGATAATTTTTTTTATTAAATTTCTGATAAAATAATAATTTTATTTTTGATCATTGATATTTGTTTAATATCTGATAAATTAATGAATTTTGTATTTATTTTTTGTTATATAAAATTATTAGGAAGCAAATACAAAATTTGGTAAATTATTAAAGAAGAAAAATGTCAAAAATCAAAAATAAAAATTTGATTTTATGATGAAGCAAAAATGAAGAAAAAAATATATTAAAAAATAAACATAAAATTTAAATATTTATTAAAGATGAAAGAGATATTTGAACTTATAAATTATGATTATGAAATCACTGAAACAATGCTCTGGTTCAAATGACCTATCTGAATCAACGCTGTTTAATTCACCCAGTATGTGTTTGTAATCCAATCTAGAACGTCACACTCACCTCCAACAGAGAAACTATTCTTTGTTTGCCTCTATAATTCACATATTTTGAGCATGTTTCTTAACTTCACATGAAGCCAAACATGCACTTAAACACTACACAGGATTGAAATGTTTTGTGGTTGTTGTCGGACACAAATTAATTGCAAAAGATTTAGATGTTAGTAACTATGCTCAGAGCTTTGAAAAATAAAGGGACAAAGGCAGCGCAGGTAAAAATATGTAGTTTTAGAGTGTAGCCTCTAAATTTCTCATGTTATATATCTCTCTTCAAGTATTTAATTTGTCTAAAAATATTTTAATCAGTTTAGAAAATTAAGAAAACGTTAATTATCTTTTCTCAATAATATCTTCATTTATAATTAATATTTCACTGAAACACTTCAACGAATAAAATCTTGTAGAATTACACAATTAATTATCGCTACCCAATAAAAATACCTCTATTGTCACCTGCATAACTACAAGACATTTAGATAAATCATATTATTCTATTTATAGTGAAATTGATGCAGAACTTCCAAGAATTTTAATATTATTTTGGATTATTGGACTGCATAAAAATCAAAATTTTGAGGATTTAATTATTAGGCAATATCTCTGCAGAGAGCATCTCTTCCTTTTTCTCTTGGGTTCTAATCATGTTCCACTGGTTTACTTCATTTATCAATGTCGCGCACTGAATTAAGGTTTAATCAGAGACAAAAATACATCTGCGTCTTAAGTTTAGGAAGATATGTTCCATACGTTGTTACTGTTCTATACTGTTTCGGTAAATGTTCCCCAGGTCGAAGCTACATCCAAGAGTTCTGAACCTGACAGAACTGAAAATACAGTATAAGTGTACAACTGCAGTTGCATCATCCACTGGAAAAACTGTTCTTGCATAGACTTTTTTACTAACTTACTACAGTAATTTGGATAAATTTTTCCATAAACATTTATAAGAAAAGAAAAGAAAACAAGTTTCTTTATATGCTAAGTTAATAATATTATCATCATCAGTGATTCCAAAATGAGAAACTCTAAAGAGAGATAGGAAGAGACAAAAGTGAAGTAAAATTAAGATAAGATTGACGTGTGATTAAGAGAGATCAAAGAAAAACAAGTATTGGAGTTGGATAAATGTGATATGAATATGGTGTCTCTATTCCATGTATACATGAATCCTTAATTCTACTTTTAAAATTGACTTAAATATGTTTTTATTTCTAACAAATATTTAATTTTTATATTTTTTTTAATAAAAAAATTGTGTGGAGTTTCTAATAAAATAATATTTTTATTTTTCATCCTTCATATTTTGTTTTATTCTCTAATAAATTAACTAATTTTGTGTTTGTTTCTTATTAAATCAAGAAATAATGTTTTAATCCCGACTAATAACAGATAGAAATTTTTTATAAGAGAACAACGAAATTCATTAATTCATTAAAGACTAAAAATAAATGTGAAAGACAAAAAATAAAATTATTATTTAATTAAAAGTTCAAAATAAAATAAAAATTTATTAAGGAACAAATAAAAAAATTGAATATTTATTAGGATTCAAAAACATATTTAACCTTTTAAAATAAAAAACTCATGACTAAAGAAATCATAGTTTAGTGTTTAACTCATAATCATAACAACAGTTCTCATTTATGTGTTCCATTGCACTGGTCTTCCCTTGAGCCTTGACAGCAACCATAAGACATTTTTTAAACAGACTAACTTGAGCACTCAATTCAAATGGCAGCCAGGTTCATTATTTGTAAAACACTAGGGAGAATTCCAATTAAGAAGTGAAACACACAAACATAGTCAACATGACATCTATCCTAAAATTTTAAAGCATTAAAATGTGTGTTTCTGTTATGTGTCTAAAGGCAAGTAAACCACATCAAACCACCTCTAAATGCAATGCAGCATTAAATTGTGTGTTTGGTACGTGTCTAAACACAAATAAACATCAAATCACATTTAAACGCGAAATCAAATACACTGTAATTAAATATGAGTCATTGTTACTTATATGTTACTCAACATGTCCATCTCTATTCACTTGTACTTCAGCAATTATGTGACCATTATTAACATGATAGCAGAAATTTGATCAAGCATGTCTTCCCTTTTTGTTAATCACTCAGTATCAGTAATAGACCATTTTTTTATGAGGATAAGCACTATAACTGAATCTGACCTATCCCCTTGTGATACTTGTTAAACATTGGAAGCTACATTTCTTACATCTCAACAGTGAAAGAGACCCTTGCAGACCTTTTGCGTGATTCTGAGCATGTGCCTACAAAAACTGCATGTAGATCATTGACCCTCTATAATATCTGCAAATGCAATACTTCCTTAATATAAATACACTACACCTAGTATAAGTGCATACCCTTTGTTTTTAATTATGCTATGATATATGAGAATTAACAACAGATGAAAATATTAATGCCTTTTTATATATATTATCCCTTCTTATTACTCCTGACTCCTGTAAAAGCATTTACAATCTTGGAATGGCCTGATCTGAAGCTAAGCTCAATTAGTGATAGGTACACTGCCAGAAAACATAGCATTCAAAGTCCAAAGTATTTGGAGAATAACTTATTACTAGCATAGCTGACAGTGATTAAAGAAAATCTGAATTCATCAATTTTTTTCATTTTGAAGAGTTTAATATAAAGCTGGCCATAACCATGCCATTAGGTGAAATATTGAACTGCATGCGTGCCTATTAAATTATTTATAATCATTGCTATGCCCAAGAAATAAATACTGTGGTGAAATTTCAACACTAAATTATTGGTTCATAAATAGCCAAAGTAAAATCACCAAAGCCAAAATAAAAATGCATGACATAGCCAGAGCAATAGGGCTGCTCAGGATGGTGATGGCTGCTGACTCGACTATATGGTCTAAGTTCATTGCAGTGTTCTTTCAAATGCACCAGAAAATATCATGGACAGTCAAAAACAAATTATGTACTAGGTTGATCGTGTTTGGAGAAATTTTGACATGTTCAAAGAATAAAATAATGTGAACATTGAATAAGACTTTGCTGAATGCTACTTTATAAATTGAACTTGGACTTTTGGAAAGCTATTAATTATTACTGGCCTTGTTCCACGATTCGATTAAGTAGACATGTGAATTTGGAAGGATATATGGACTGTGGAAATTTATATCTTAGACTGATTTGCCAAATAAAATGAGAAATAATTAAATAAATATAAAGTCATGTTGACGTACCTATTACAACCGTAAGTACATATTCAAAAAATCTAAAACCTAACCTCAACAACAATACAAAGACTGAAGAGGCACAACACAACATAATCTAGCAGACTTTGGAGTATTGGAAAACATCTGACATTGTCTATTCAGCAGATCAAAGTTTTCAAAGAACATAATTTATACATCTAACCAGTGAGCCAATGTGGTGGGGTATGGTTGATACATAATCATATCTCTTAAGCATCTCAGAAGTTTGATTCTCAGGTTTGTGTATGAAAAAATATTTGTTGAGAAATCAGGCCCTTGATTGGATCTCCATACTTTGAGGAATTAGTCTCTTGCTCTTGGCTAGAAGATATAGTTGGGCACCCGACTAGTGTATGAATGTCATTTTTCAATTCATTCTCTTAAAGAATTATACTAAAACAGCCAATAAGCAACAAAACCAAACCTGTCAAATGAAATACCATACCTTACATAAGCCCAGAATACCAGTTGATAAGTACTACTTTGTCCCTGATTGGTAGTGGTGTGTGTATCAAAGTGAACAAACTCTATTTTGCTTTACCATCACCACCAGAATAGTTTAACACTTAAACACACAGATTCATGAGGAAACAAGTCTACAGCGAGACTAGAAAATGAATAACTTTTGGCATAAAAAAACAGATATTGACACTGAACTTCAATGTTAAGAGTCCCTTAAAAGGTGTTCATCACCCAAAGGAAAGTTTTTCACTGCTTCTTCCTGTGTTCATATATAATCGTTGAGCCATAGTGGCAGTGGCACACATTCGTGTATCTTATCTTATCAACACCATCAAGTTCCCTAGCAAAGTGAGCATTATTATGATTATTATTATTATGCTATAGTTTGATTGGTTTCAGTCACTCTCCAACCTTTACTCACTTTTTGGGCCCCACAACCAGCATCCAATACAGAAGATGCTAAATGAAAACACTATTGAATGGGACACATTCCAAAAAGTGACAAAACCACATTATCATGATTTTTATTTCTAACAGTATTATCTCCAATCAAGAATAATTTCTTTCAAAAAATAAAGATCATCGAATTATTTATTTTTTTGTTAATAAAGTTTTTTTCATATGCATGATCAGAAATCAAATTTCTAACAATATGTTTACATCACTCAGTTATGTACCAACCATAATCAACCTTGTTGGTCCACATTATCATTATTATTGCGCAATGTGTAATATATGTGCATCACAAGTCTTAGGAATGGTAAGAAAAAGGCAAAAGAAAAAGGAAAAAAAAAAAGGAGTGGAGGAAACTATCAACCTTGTTGGTCCAGTGGGCTTTCAGAAAAAAAAAAAAAAAACAAAGACAAGTGGCAAATGAACTCCTTTATGGTGGCCCGCCAATAGGGTCCAAAGCCATCAGGCACGGGTCCTCAAGGGGGCAAGAACTGACTTTAGGAACATCCCTAAAACGAAAAACAAGTTTTTGAAAGAGACATGCATCAATATATACATATAGTTAAATGATGAAGGCATCAAAAGCAGTTCCGTGTCTACAATTTTTCTATATTATTATAATTTTTTTGTCATTTGCCATAACTGGTCAAATTCTTTCGTTTTCAATCTCCACCACCACGCCCCTTTCCTCCATTCTTTGTAAACTCAAACACGCACCCCCTACCTCCAACTTCAAATTTTGTACCCTGAGGTCATCTCATCTTAATCAACACTTTCACATTGATACAATACAAACGACTTAGTAGCCTATTCAATAAAATACTAGCTAGAATTGATGTTTACATTGGCAGTTGATAGAAGTCATGGAATAATTCATTAATTGCGTTTACAATGTCCCCTATACTTAAGTCTGCAAGAAGTAATAATACTATAAAATTTTGTTGCATGACTCTTGTAGCCCTTGTCTTAATGCTTTGACTCTTAATCCCTAAGGAAACGTTTTATTAATTATGAAACAAGATTTTTCCATGTTATTTTGGGTCAAGTTGATTTTTACATTGGTGGATAGTCATTACCTGACTTGGCCAGCTACAGCTAAATTTGATGTAAATTTATTTGACTAATTAAGTTATTGATTTTGCCCAATCACCTATTCAAGGATATAATAAAATTTTTGATGTTCACGTTTTTGTTTAGCATAAGATAGATTCAAAAAATTTGTGCGGCTATACGTATAGGGAATGATCATTTTCTCATAAAAAAGAATACTAACAATAGAAAGAAAGAGACGTATAGTATAATTTGAAATCATGCCGGATTTTCTCTCTCCCTTTTTTTTTTTGTCTTCTTGGATTGTTAATTAAGTTAATAATCAGACTTCGGAATTTGAAAATGCTGGCGATGATGCATCATATGCTACTAGCAGATTGTGACCGAAAGGTTGCATTATACCAGAAGTCTATTACAAGGAAAAAGACAAGTGATAATGACGATTAACAATTTGACATGCAACTTAAATCGACTTACACATCTTAGAAAAATTTTGAAAAAATGCAAAAGGGAAGGGTGCTGGTTAATGTTAATTAAGGATTTTTAACGTAAGTTTTCAGTTTTACATTAAAAAAAATTAGAGTAAAGTCTCCAACCCCTAATTAATAAAAATTAAAAATAGAACGCTTTCTGCCCAAAAGATTTTGATCTTTCATTTGGTTGAATATCAAAATCCAAATAAAATGATATTATCTATTTATTTTGAAAAGATTTGGAAAAGAAAATGGAAACAAACACACGGAAACAATTTTCTTTTCTAAAAAAAAGTGACATTTGTGTTGCGTTTAATTACTTCATAAACATATAATTGAGATAAAGTGTTTACATTTTTTATCTTTTTAAACATAATATACCACGAGTTATAATTAGCTTTATCTTTCTCATAAAATTTTAGTTGGTCATTCATAACTTATTACTGCTCAGTAATTACAATTTATGAGCCTTGGCAGACATACAGGTTTGCAACATGTTTTAACTTTTTATGGACCCGTTTGCTATATAGAAAATAATTTTTAAAAATAATTCCTTAAAAAGAATCCTTTACGCGCTTTTAAAAATAATCAGAAGTTTAAGTAATTGAAATTTATTAAAATTAGAAAGTATTTTAAATAACTTTCACATAAAATCATATGCTTTTTTTATAAAAAATAGTGATGTTTATAATTGTAAACATACAAAAATTAGCTTCTTTTTTATAATCTCTAAAAGTAACGATTAATTATAGCATATCAGGATATTTTTTAATTTGCAACCAATGGCCCCCAAAAATAATAAAAAATATAAAAAGAAAAGTTAGATTAGAAAATTAATTTATCAAACAAATGATGTTATATACAGTAAAAAAGAATTTTGCCTTTTTGAAAAAACGAATCAGAAAAGATTGATTAATCTATTTCATAAAATATTAAAACACAATTAATGTCAATTAACAATATTTTTTTCCGTATGGTAACAAGCCTGTTACTAATATATTCCTTATCAAATAGAATGACATGAATTGTTTTCCATCTTAAATGAATGGACCATCATTAACATGAGTCACAATCATAACAGGTAACCCACATGTAGATGTGGCCATCATCCTTCACGAAGAACTGTTAATGCTTGTCCACTCCTCTTTCTAACTACCATCCAACATTTTCATCTATCTCTATACGTTATATTATACATACATATTACATAATATAAGATAATGTTATAATATGTGAGTTTGGATGGGGGGTTTATTAAAACAAAACAATTATGTCTTAATCAAAGCAAAGAACAAAGAGAGAACAGTACTTTTGATACGCTCCCAAACGTTGCTTTCAGAGTCAGTTTTGGAAAAACATATTTAAACACCTCCAAAGAAAACAACAACATAATCAATCACTTTCCTCCATCAACATCGAAGACCCGTGGGGTTTGGACGGTTTCTCTTCCTTATGGGGTTTCTCAAAAGCCTCAAAGCACAAACAAGCCTGTCAACCATATCATAAACACCAAAGAAGGAAAAGACAAAGCATGTGAGGACCTTGACTCGCTTGTGTGCAATACCATTTCTAAAGTAGGTGGAGTGTGACCCATCATACATCATCAAAATCACATAAAACACATAAGAGTATGTGGTATATTTGGAAATAATTGGATCTCTTAAATATGTAGTAAGAAATTAGATCTTTAGGTTTATATGTAAACATGAGTATCTATTAAAAAAAAGTGTTTTCTTTTTAATTTAAAGAGTTGAATTACCGTTTGAAAAAAAAAATAGAATAACTCATGCATATTACTTAGTAAGTAGAACTAGATCTCTTAATTGAGAAATTAGTTTTTACTCCCAATCCAAAATATTTTGGACACAAAAAAGAAAAGGAAAATATATCAGAAATCAAAAGTCACAAACCATTTTTTTATTTGTACGGTGATGATATATGGTTTGGTTCCCATCAATGTTAAATTTGAAAATTGAAATTTCATATACATACCCCTCTCAATTAATTCGGGGGTACCTAGCTGGCTGCATGGTGCATGTTCCTGATGCGTGTGCGTGTTATCACTATCAGTACCTTGCATGATAATATATAAGGGCATTCCAAATGCTGTGGTGGACCTACTGCTTGGGACATTTATTGGATTTTCATTGTACTACAATATGGTTGTTTTGGTTTGTGTGTTAAAAGGCATGTTCCTAACCATAAACTGCTCTCTGCACTTGCAGAGTTACAATACAAAAAAAATTCACTGTTCCCCTTCAAGGCTTTTTGTTTGCCCAAAAGCGAAATGCAGGTTTACTTATTTTGTGTATAGAAGCAGCAGAGAAGAATCTTAGAACCGTCGATGAGTTATGTCATATTTAATTTTTTTTCATTTGTTGACACCCAAAACACAAACTGAACTTCGGTGTTTAAATAAACAAAATTTATGTTATTTCAATCTTTCTTTTCAATGAGTATTATTATTAACAAATTATTCAACTCATAAATATTCTATTGTTTTAATTTTCCTATATTTAATATAAGTTAAACAACTCATTAGTAATAATTGTTTATATAAATAATTCTCTTCAATCTTAAATAACTCAAATTCATATATGTCACATCAAAATAATATTTTTTTAAAAATAACTCATTAAGTAACTTACATTGTAGATGGTTTGACACTTAATATAAATTTGAGTAGCAATATATAGTTGGCTTCAATGATATATGCCTATTTTAAAAAAAAATAAGATCTCATATTTGAAAAAAAAAGTGAAAATAAATAATTTTTTGGTTGATCCTAATTCCTAAGTAACATCTGCTTATTTTAAAAAAAATCAACACAAAATTCTATCATTTATGCATGTTTTAAACTCAAATAAGAAATATCTAGTAGAGAATATATATGATCCTAAATTAAATAGGTTATAAATTTAAGTCATCGTCAGTGAAATGAATGAATAAAAATAAATTATTAGGAGGACAAAAATTTAACATA
>PYAF01000497.1:509262-590358 GCA_007407185.1 Glycine tomentella | reverse complement strand
AAAATTAATAATATTATCGTATTATATAAAATCAAAATCTATTTAAGATTTAATGGTTTATTTGATTAATTTAATTAGAAAATATACCTATTATAATATAATTACCTTAATTACTATATTTAATATTATCATATGAGTATGAGTTAAAAAAATCAAATAAAAAAATTGTTAAATTCTTGAAGGGAAAAATATAAAAAAAAATTAACGATATATAAATTTATAATTGATTTATTGATATTATATGCTATAATTATACTTAATCGTATAAACTTTTAGACTTTTTTTATTCTGCAGAAAAATAAACATAAAAAACTACCCTAGATGATACTAAGCATGATAATATCAAGGGCAAGAGAAGAAAGGAAATGAATACAAAATGATTGAGGTTGATGAACCTCAATATTAGCAAGGTACCGAATTTTTCATGCAAATCATAAAAATAATAAATGTACAAAATATATAACATTTTCATGCAAAGTACCAAATTTTTAAATTTACAAAAAAATATCAATACAATGTAAATTGTTTCTACGAACAATTTTTGCGAAAATATCATTCCGAAAATATTTTTCACATAATACTCTCCGACTCACCACCAAATTTCTCTCATTGACCAAAATATTTCAAACAAAATATAATCCGTCGGAAATTAAAATTTCCGACGGAAATATCCGTCGGAAATGTTAAAATTACCGACGAACATATCCGTCAGAAATTACCGACAGAAATATCCGTCGGAAATGCTAAAATTATCGGCGGAATTTTGTCCGTGGGTAATTTCCGACGGATTACTCCGTCAAAAATTTCCGGCGGACATATCTGTCAGAAATTACCCACGGAAGTATCCGTCAGAAACGCTAAAATTACCGACGGAATTTTGTCCGTGGGTAATTTTCGACGGATATGTGTAATCCGTCGGAAATTACCCACGGACATATCCGTCGAAAATTACCCACAGAAGTATCCGTCGGAAATGCTAAAATTACCGACGGAATTTTTATCCGCCGGTAATTTTCGACGGAAATATCCGTCGGAAATTGAATTATTTTCCATGGAATAATTATTGACGGCCGTTTCCATCAGTAATGTACATATTTCCGACAGAATTTTTCCGACGAAAAATAATCCATCGGAAATAGCTTTTATTTTTGTAGTGTGATAAAGTATAAAAAGAAAAACTGTTCTAATTTATATTTATATTTATATGATGATGATGATGATAATAATAATAATAATAATATAGAAGTATATTTTAATTTTACATTTTCAAATGCTTTTGTATTAAGTTTTGGTGAAAAAACTTTGTGAACTTTAATGATTTTAGCTAAAGTCAAACAGGGTGGAATAAAAATTCGATACAATCTTTTTTTTTTGTTAATTTCTTTGTACCGAAAAAGTAAAATTAGTCGTTATACCGTGCTTTTATTAAAACACACACTTGTAGAACACATTGTAATTTCATTCCGGTATTTTTCACGGTGAGCATTATAATTTTACTACATTGCTAAGTTTTTTTGTTTTCTTTTTTATGCTTACTACTAAGAATTATTTGATTGCGAGAAAGTAAGCTTGTTCCATTCCACCTAAAAATAATTTGCCCTCAAAGAAGAAAAAATAATCTAAATACCACTTGATCATATCATAGTCTCCCCCCCGCCCACTTTCATTTTTTTATTGATTTTGAGCCCACTTGATCATAGTAGATGAAATTGTCATTTACGTGGAATAGTTGGCCATAAAACTATATCAAACTCCCACGCTAGATTATGGGAAAGTATGTACCTGAAAAGATTAATGGGAAAGTAATTATAGTAACTGGGGGGTAATTGAAAAATGGAATAACCCCTAAGATAATTAAGGAGAGCGATCATTTGCTACTCTATATACATCAAACAAAGACATAATACAAATGAGAAGCTGCAATGTTTTTCTTAGGCTGAAGTAAAGCAACTGAAAGCCCAAAGTAGCTGCAATGTTGATTTCTGTTCTTTATTCATATTTTTGTTTTACTTCTCATAATATTTAGTTGATTTTGAATTAGTCCCCATAAAAAAGTAATAATAGAGACTAAAAGTAAATTTATCCCATATTTAAGGACAACAAAAGTATACTTTTTTTAATCAAAATCTAGAGTTATGCTATCACAAATTAAGGAGCACAATTCCAAAATAATACACTCTACTATAATAAAGATCAAAAAATAAAATAAAGATTATTGGAGGATAAACAATCAATCAAAACTCAAGTAGAATCATGTGAATCCGAAGTAAGGAATGTCATATTTATTCTTAAAAAGTCTTTTCAAATAAAAGATGGAAGAAAATCCCACCAAACTAAATTAGTGATAACTCCATGAATCACAAATCTATCTGCACAAAAATTACTCTCACAATAATTGTGAGAATAAAGAAAGACATATATGAGTTAGATTTATATAATTTAACCATTTATTTTTAAGTTTCCAAAACTCTACTTTGATCGAATTGAAAGCTTGGATAGCAAGCATAAAATCACGTCTATTCCTAATTTTATACTATACAAACTAAAACAAAAAGAAGAATTTCCATAAAGATCGTTTTTTTTATAAAAATTAAAAGAAAACATATATTACTAGACAAATATTATTTTCAAGTCTAATAATATATATATATATATATGTTTTTAATTCCTATAAGTAGAAAAAAATATTTTTGCCTCCAAGAAACAATTTTTTCCCTCTCGCTTATAAATATATATTATACGCATTCTTTGTTTTTCATAGAAATTTGTTCATATTTGATCTCTTATTTATAAAAATAAAGATAACACACAACACATTTCCATAAATAAAAAATGTGTTGGACGTAATCTTTTCCATAGATGATGGAGTTGATCTTCCTCCTTCATAGAAAGATTATCTGTTTTTATTTACAAAAAATAACATATGATATATTTCTATAAGTAAAAAAGATAATTTTTTTTGAGAAATCCCTTTATTATATATATAAACCTCTGTGTGTTTTCATGCTCCCCTTTCTCCATCCTACCTTACATTCCTGCTTTATTTGAACAATCATCTCTTGTGAAGTGGTGAAGAACTTCACTCTCTCTGCATATGGTATATCTCTCTCATGCTTTTAAATTTTAATATTAATTTAATAGTTTTCCTTTTATAACTGAATATCAATTTCTCATCTACATATTTATCATCAATTTTAATTACAATATAATTTATGAGAAAAAATTAAATTATATCAATGTAACTTTGATAATTATTACAAAATTTTATAACTTTGAACTTTATAATGTTTTATTAAATTTTACTATTGGATTGAAATTTCTTTTCGCACATATCACATATG
This sequence comes from Glycine tomentella, assembly GCA_007407185.1. Taxonomy (NCBI): domain Eukaryota; kingdom Viridiplantae; phylum Streptophyta; class Magnoliopsida; order Fabales; family Fabaceae; genus Glycine; species Glycine tomentella. Next base: position 587,017 of record PYAF01000497.1, on the reverse strand, counting down.
CAAAATTTAATATTAATATACAATTATTTGTTACCTGATTCATATATATTAAAATTAATGCAATATAAACATTCTAAAATATACTAAAATATAGATTATTTGATTACTTTTTTGTTATTCAATTATGACAAAATTTAGTATAAATGATTTTGATAATATGTAGATATAATTTAATGGTTGGATTAATAAAAATCACATTCTATATCAAATTATAAAAATAATTTAATAGTTGTCAGAGTTATATCGATATAATTTGATCCTTTCTCATAATTTATATATTTATAAATATTTTTAAATTTTAATTATATAAAACAAATATTTATATTTTTTATATTTTTTTACTTGAAACAAAGTATTCTCACACTAAAAAATCATAAAATTAACCCTTAAAACGTAAAAATTATGAAAATAAAGTTTACCACTTCTAATAAAGTCTTATATGTTCTGTTATGTACACTACACAAGTTAAAATATTAGTTAAAAGAATATTACCATGTTTAATCCATATTAATAACTACAGAGATGGTAAAATGAGCCTGACTTGGCGGGCCAGCCCATTTAACTCACCAAAAAAGGTGGGTCAGGTTGAAAGTATCAACCCACTATATAAAATGGGTCGAGCCAACCCAACCCACAAAAAATACAGGCCAAGGATGGGCCAAGAAAGAGATATAAAGATATTAATTTCATTTTGTGATTTTGTCAGGCAGTCTAGGTCCAGCACAGCGCAACAACTTCCAGGACCTTCCATCCTTCACTTCAGACTCCGTCTTCGTCCTCACTTTCGTCGGGACTCGGGATCTTCCTTCACTTTGACGCTGCACCGACACCATAGTCCACTGTCCACTCACTCTCCATGACTTCGTCTTCGTCTTTGTGGTCCTTGCAGCCCACTTCGACGTCGCACCACATTGCACCGCAGTCCGCACTCGCACCGTAGGTCACTCTCCTGATAAGAAACAGGGCTGGGCTATCGACTCTTTCTATTTATACAAGGAATTTAGGTATTAATATATTTTTTGTAATAATTTGTTTATTAGTTAATTGTTGGTTTCATGTGGTGCGTGTGATTTTGCAGGTATAGTTTGTTAGTGAATGTGATTGGGATTGTGCATTATGTGTTGCAGATAAGTGATCTTGGGAGGTACTTGGCTACGAGAAGCACTTGGTGGAGCACTAGCTAAGGGGTTATTTCACTTTCGCTCTGGATCAGGTAAAGCTAGTTCTATGTTCTCTCTGACTTTGAAGGCATTGAATCTATGTGTGAGGTAGATGAGTAAAAGCTAAAAATGACACGATTAAGAAAAATCTAAATAACTATTCCACAAACTTGAACACAATTGCAAGTTTTGATCCAGGTAACCGACCCCGCTTAGTGGGAAATGACTTTTTGGTGATGTACTATTCTCTTTATAAATTTCATAATATTCTCCAAAGAGGATATCTGCTTTTGCTGAGTGCTATTATTTGGAGAATGTCTAAATTATGACCCTTAAGTAATACTTAAATTATGGCATTTATTCTCTTCCTCTTTTGCTATTGTTGTTTGTCTTCTAGTTGTGGTTTTTACCAAGAGTTACCGTCTTTGATGAATCTTGTTATGTTTGAGGTTGTGGGAGGAAAGGGCTGCTTGTTTGGTATAGTCACCTTTGGAAGGAGCTACCAACAAGTGGAGTCACATCTAGATATATTTGAGGAAAGGGTTGTCCATTAGATAAAGGCAAAAAGCCATCCCTAGAGAGTTGGCCAATCCTAGGAGGAAAAGTATATTAGTGAGGTGGAGCAACCTTAGATTAGTGTTGTTAGCCAATATGGTGTTACCATAATAAGTGTCAAAGTCTAGGAGCAAGAGTCATCTCATAGTTTTGGCCATCTAGAAAAAGAGGTATTGCAAGACTTTCCCAATTTTTCTTTGTCATGAACCCACTATCTCAATGCTTAAACTGTTAGGCAAAACACAATAATGATTTTATATTAGTTTCAATGTAAGTTATAAGCTAAACTGGTGTAAACTAAATTACTATATTTTTATGATCGGTTATTTTTTTTTGTCTAAATGTCTAATCAAACAACACTATTAACCCTTCTAGTAAAGAGCATTAGTATACAAGATTTGAGGCTGTGAATCTTTTTGTTGTTTTAAATTATTTTTTGCAGTGCTTTTAAATAGTTGTCCTAAATTTTAATATGGATTTTGAGACTGTGAATGAGCAAGATGTTGAAAAGTTTGAAATACCTATTGAATTATCTCAAGCTGATGAACCAACCAAGAAGAAACAGAAAGCAACAAGTTCAGATTGTTGAAACTTTTTCACTAAGATAGGAGTGGGTGATGATGGGATAGAAAAAGCAGAGTGTAAGGCTTGTAAAACAAAGTATAAAATTGGAGGTAAAGCATATGGGACATCTCACTTAAACCATCATATCTCAAAGTGTAAGGGAATTAAATTTGAAGATGTTGGTCAAATGATGGTAGACTTACAAGGAAAATTAAAGTCTCCAAAGTTAGATCAAATGGTGTCACGTGAGATGTGTGCTGCTAGAATAATTGAGCATGATTTGCCATTTAACTTTATTGAGTATAAAAAGATTAGAAGTTGGATTAAGTATTTGAATCCCGATGCACACCCTATTTTTAGGAATACTGTAAAATCTGATGTCCTAACCATTTACAAGAGACAAAAGGAGAAGCTAAAAAAGATGATGGTTAGTATTCCAAATAGAATATGTTTAACTTCTAATTTATGGACCTCTTGTACCTCGGAGGGTTACATATGTTTAACTGATCATTTTGTTGATGCTGATTGGAAGTTAAATAGTAAAATTCTTAATTTTTGTCATATGCCTCCTCCTCACACTGGATTTGACTTGGCTTCAAGGGTTTTTCAATTTTTGAAAGATTGGAAAATAGAGCAAATTTTTTTTCTCACTTTAGATAATGCATCCGCCGATGATAACATGTAAGACATTTTGAAAAATGATCTTGGAACAAGTGATTGGTTATTATGTGATGGAGAGTTTTTTCATATTCGTTGTTCTGCATATATTTTGAATCTTATTGTTCAAGAAGGATTAAAAGTGGCTAGTGATGCCTTACATAAAATTAGAGAGAGTGTGAAATATGTGAAAGGATCGAAGGGTAGGATGAGAAAGTTTAAAGAATGTATTCAAAAACTTGGCCTTGAGTTTGATAGTAGAGGGAGACAATTATGTCTAGATGTTTCCACTAGATGGAATTCCACTTATATGATGCTTTGTTGTGCTCTCATATATCAACGGGTATTTGGAAATTTTCAATCAAAAGATCCTAATTACAAGTGGTGTCCTTCAGTAGATGAGTGGAGAAGAGGAGAAAAAATTTGTGAGTTCTTGTTACCATTCTATGATACTACAAATTTGATTTCGGACACTTCCTATCCTACTTTCAATCTATATTTCTTGCAAGTTTGGAAAATTTAGCGTGTTCTTAGAGTTTACAAAGTGAAGATGAAGTTATAAGGAGTATAGGGGAAATGATGATGATGAAGTTTAAGAAATACTTGTATCAATATAGCACCATTCTTACATTTGGAGCAGTTCTTGACCCACATATTAAGTTTACTTCATTGAGTTATTGTTACTCAACAACTGATGAATCTACTTGTGAGGAAAAGATTTTCAACATGTGCGAACAAAGTTATACATGCTCTTTGAGAGGTATTCAAACTCAAGAAACATTAATAATGCTACTTCTATTCAAAATCTTGACCCAAGACCCCAGACTAGGTCTTCAACCATGTCAAAGGAACTCAAGGGAATAAATCAAAGAATGTTTGGTGTAAGTACATGCTTATTAATTATTATTATTATTATTATTATTATTATTATGTTATTATATAAGTATTTACTTTTTTGTGTTGTCTACTTCGTTGATTTTATTTTATTTTTTTGTGTTCAACTTGTCATATGTAATAGGAATTGAAAATGCATAGTAGTCAACTTGCTTTTAAAATTGGAAAGTCACAACTTGATGTTTATCTGGATGAGCCAAACTTGGATTTTGTGTACTATGAAGAGTTGGATGTGTTGCAATGGTGGAGGGATAATTATAATCGTTTTCTAGAATTATCCATAATGGCCTGTGATGTGTTGAGCATTCCTATTACTACAATGGCTTCTGAATCTGCTTTTAGCATTGGATCACATGTTATAAACAAGTATAGAAATCGTCTCTTGTCAGAAAATGTCGAAGCCTTGATTTGTACTCGTAGTTGGCTACATGATTTTGCTGAGAATGGTAGTTTCTTTAATTTCACAATTTAAATTGCCAATTAATTTTCTTTTAAATCATCATTATTCATTAGCTAATTTTATTTTTTATTTTTGGATTGTAATTTGTAGTTGACGATGGTGAGGATGACTTTTGTGCTTTAAACATGGATCCAATTGTTTCCAAGGGATCAAATACAATAACTATTGAAGATGCTTAGATGCAACTACTTTTTCAATTTAATGATTTTGCATTTTGGAAGTTGTAATGTTTCTAACTTGTTTATTCGCAAATTTTAAATTTAATGTATGGATGTTGCTTTGCTAACTTTAATATAATGCATTAATCTAGTATCAGACTATCATTATCAATAATTGTTCCCCCAGTTGTGTATTAACCTGTTTTTCTCTTGAGTTTTCATAACTTGGTTTTTGTTGTTATCAGGGAGTGAAAAATATAGTGCTTAGTTCATGAGAGATATTTTAGAGTTCTAGTGATTTTTGCATTACTGGTATATATCTTTCAAAGAGTTTCAAGCATGAAATTGTTTTCATCATGTGGTTCTGCTGCTATTTGCTACATGCCTACATGCTGGTAGTGCTTGGCAGAATAACATCACTGATCCCGTCAAAATTGAAGGTATCATTTTCTCCTTTTTTTTTTTTTTTGGTATTCCCTAGTTGCTTTGTTTCTATTAGACATGTATTTTAATTTCATATTAAAAACCATTATTATAACAAATTAAGTTTCTGGCATGTTGGTTCATGATAGGATATTAATGATTGTAGGTAAGGATTTATCATTAACTTTTAGCATAAATTAATTACATTTTTCTAATGATTTTTTTTGTTTTTTATAAAAATTATTTTTTTGGTGGACTGACCGCCACTAGTCCACTAACCCACTAAAAAGTGGGTCAAACTAACATTTCCAATCTATTTTGCAAAAGTAAACCAGTTCGATCCGATTTATTTTTTTTGATAGATTGAACCAATCTGACCTATTTTGAGTAGACTAATCCACTTTCTCATCCCTAAATAACTAAATAACTATAGACAAGGAGTAATTAGATTAGATTACATGATGTTACAAAAACGAAAAAGGTCCCATAGATAGGAGGAATAGGGAGTAAAGTAGACGCACAAGGTAGATGATATGTGAGTCCGTAACGGAAGCAGCAAACGGTGTCGTTTAGCAGGCCCACGTCGTTTTTAGGGTGTGGAATCGTGGCGATCAATCAATAATAATAGTAATTTCATTTTCATTTTTTTTTCTTGCTATGTTTCTTTCTTTCTTTCCCTTATTCTTTCATTCTTCTTCTCTCACTCCAAACCAGACTCCAAAAAAAAAAAATCCCCAAAATTTTCTCCCAAATTTTCCTCTCAACAAAATCTTGCCGTTTCGCTTCCTCTTCTATTTCTCCCAACAAAATCTCTTTCTCTCTCTTCGATTTTCCCTCTCATCGGTCGCGGTTCCTTCGCACATAATAGCTGGATTTCCGCTATTTTCACCTCGATCGCTCGATCTGGAGCGAGACGAACAAGAACCCTCCCTTGATAATTGGGGAACACACACACGGAAACCGAGCCCTAAAAAAGCAAAAACCCCTCTCACTTCTTCCCCGATGGCGGATTGGAGGAGGAGATCTGCGACGCCGTGCTTGATCTAGGGTTTTCAAATCTAGGGTTTTGAGGAGGAGGCGTGCCAAATTCGATTTCGAATTGATGTTTCTTTTCAGGGACGAAGCTCGGATCGACTCGGAAGATGGCGGATTATGCATGGGTGCGGTGGTGACCAGTCGAAACACAATCGGCACATGTGGCCTGTACCTGCCAACGCGACCACTGTAGCCATCGATTCTTCACCGTCTCAATTTAAATGCAAAGTATATATACATACAGATATTTAAATCTGAACCGTTTTTATTAACCCTTTCGCTGCGTTTCCGATGAATTTCTCGATGGATTTTCCACGCGCTTTTTGTTGTCGCTTCTCGATTATGTGATTTTTTTTCTTTTTGTTAAAAAGAATTTCGGAAATCTCTGCTGTTTCTGATGTTTGTGTTTTTCTTTTCGTTTTGACCTAATTTTTTTATTTTGGCTCTGATGATAAAGGATGTTATCGCTTTGGGTGTTCGTTTTCCTCGATCTTAATCTGGATGATATGCGGTTTTTAGTTAATTTATGTGCTTGTTTTTTGGGGAATATACTTTTTTTTTGGTTTTTGATTGTACGGATTTTGGGTTGTGCTGGGGTTGTCTGTGCTTGTGATGTTGTCTTGTTTGGGTTTTGTTTGTGTTTGTGTGGATGATGGAAATCTCAGCAACGTGAGGGACAGTTGTTGTTGGTTCCCTTGTTGACTTGTTATGTGATTTGTTGTTTGATTTGGGGGAACTTATATTTTTTTTCTTACCGATTTGTTTTTATATTTTTTTGAGCTGTGTTGTACCTGTGTTTTAATGGTTGGATTGGATTGATTGTGTGCTACATTTTTGACTGGGCTTCATTTTCTTAATCGGGTTTTGGGTGAAATCTAGAGGATGGTTCTGCCTTTATCAGATTCACAGGTCTACTGTATTGAAAGAATTGAATGAATTAATAACATAGGAGTAGCTGAAATTGAATTAGAATTCCTCGTTCTCACTTAAAATTTATTTTAACATGTATGTAAATCCTGTTTGTGAAGTGTGTTCCTGGTATCCGATTCTAAATTCCTATTTATGTATAATGTATTATTTTTTCCCGTTTATGAAGTATTTTTGGTTTGCAATGGTTGCTAACTGCATTTGATAACTCATTACTTATTGTGTTATCTGATATTTTTCTGCTTATTAAAGTGACATTCTTTTTTCTTTATAACTTTAATTTTCTCTTATTTTATTTGCTTCAACTACATTCAGAATAGATTACTTTAAAACCCTTGAATATTTGTAGATTTATTTTATTTAATCACTGTTAATGTCCATTGTAGGATGGACGCAAGATTCGTGCTGGTGATTGTGCACTTTTCAAGCCACCCAGGGACTCCCCTCCTTTTATTGGAATAATTCGCAAGTTAACATTTGACAAAGAAGAAAGTCCGAGTTTAGAAGTAAATTGGCTATACCGACCTGCTGATTTGAAGCTTGCTAAAGGGATTGTACTGGAAGCTGCTCCAAACGAAGTTTTTTACTCCTTTCACAAGGATGAAACACCTGCTGCATCCTTACTCCATCCGTGTAAAGTCGCATTTCTTCGTAAGGGTGTTGAACTTCCTTCAGGGATATCCGCATTTGTCTGTCGACGAGTATATGACATTGAGAACAATTGTTTATGGTGGCTAACCGATAAGGATTACCTTAATGTTAGTTTTCTTATCTCTTTTTTGTCGAATAATTATGTATACTGATTTTATTTATACGTATTGATCTGTTGATGAATTCAGGAACGACAGGAAGAAGTTAACCAGCTATTAGACAAGACAAAACTCGAAATGCATGGGGCTGTGCAGTCAGGAGGCCGTTCTCCAAAGCCCTTGAATGGTCCAACATCAACACAGTCATTGAAATCTGGTTCTGACAACGTTCAAAATAGTTCTTCCTTTGGTGCACAGGGTAAGGGGAAAAAAAGAGATCGGGGTGATCAGGGTTCTGATTCATCTAAAAAGGAGCAGTTATTTAAGGTAGAAGATGGAGATTCCGGTCAATTCAGACTGGAGAGCATGTTAAAGTCTGAGATTGCTAAAATAACTGATAATAGAGGTGGGCTTGTGGACTTTGAAGCAGTTGAAAGACTGGTACAACTTATGCAACCTGATAGTGGTGATAAAAAAATAGATTTGGCAGGGCGGATGATGCTTGTTGATGTAATTGCACTTACGGACCGGTATGAGTGTCTATGCGGGTTTGTACAGCACAGGGGTTTGCCTGTGTTGGATGAATGGCTGCAGGAGGTCCACAAGGGCAAAATCAGTGATGGAAATATGCCTAAAGAAAGTGATAAGTCTGTTGACGAATTTTTGTTAGCTTTACTTCGTGCGTTGGATAAGCTTCCTGTGAACCTTCATGCACTGCAAACCTGTAATGTTGGAAAGTCTGTTAATCATTTACGCACCCACAAAAATTATGAAATTCAGAGGAAAGCTAGGAGTCTAGTGGACACATGGAAGAGACGTGTGGAAGCTGAAATGAATATGAATGATTCGAAGTCTGGTTCAAACCGTGCCATGTCTTGGCCAGCAAAGCCAGCAAATTCTGAGGCTCCTCATGTTGGAAATAGGAAAACAGGAGGAGGATCCTCTGATAATGTTGCAAAGAGCTCTTCAATTCAACCCTCAATATCTAAAAATTCCCAATCTAAATTAAGTTCTGGAGAAGCATTGTCCAAGTCCTCTTCATCTCCTGGCTCAACTAAGTCAATGACTACCTCAGTGAGCGGTAACTCAAAAGATCAAAACAGTAAAGTCTTAGTTGGAGCCGCAACGTCAGATCTGCCTCTGACACCTATCAAGGAGGAGAGGAGCAGCAGTTCTAGTCAATCTCAAAATAACAGTGTCTCTTGTTCTAGTGAACATGCTAAAACTATTGGTTCATGCCGGGAAGATGCAAAGAGCTCCACTGCAGTGTCAACGAGTGTGGGCAAAATTCCTGGTGGTGCGTCTCGAACTCGCAAGTCAAGCAATGGTCTACATGGGGCTGGTGTTGCAGTAGGTGCGAAGGAGCACAGCTCTGCAAAAAATTCAGCTAGGAATTCACCTACTGAAAAAGTTTCACCAACTCGAGTCTCCCTTGAAAAATCAGCTGAGCAGCCCCTTACTGATCAAGGGAATAATCAGCGATTGATTCTCAGGTTGCCAAACACTGGTCGTTGTCCTTCAATGGGAGCTAGCAGTGGCTCATTTGAAGAACCAGGTATCACGTGTAGCAAAGCTTCGTCTCCTGCTGACAGGAATGAGAACCAGGACAGAAGAGTGAAAACTAAAACCGAGTGTTTGCTGACCCATGTGTCAAATATGATGAATGAGGCATGTGATGCTAGTGAAGCTTTGCTTGGTGTCGACGAAGGTAAGGGCCCTCCAATGTTCGATGAGGGATGCAGGGCTAATGAAGATGGTGATAAGGTAGCAGAAACATCAAAACCAACTAGTTTGTCATCTGGATTTGTTTCCAGAACAGGGCAGACTTATGATTTAAGCTCCATGAATGCATTAGTTGAAAGCTGTGTGAAGATTTCTGAAGCAAGTGCATCTGTGTCCCATGGAGATGATGGAATGAACCTACTAGCTACTGTGGCTGCAGGGGAAATATCAAGATCTGAAAATGCCTCACCCATGGCATCCCCTGAGAGAAAGTCTCCTCCTGCAGATGAATTGAGCTCAGGCAATGATTTCAAGTTAAAACATTCTGGTGAAGCAGCTGGTTGCACTCTTTCACAGTTGGATGGTGGGGCTACTGCAGAGCATCCTTTGAATACAGTTGATTCATTGAAGATAAAAAATGATTTGAGGCATCCTGCTACGACTTCAGGAGATGATGAAGCCATTTCATCGAGTTGTGTAGAGAAAAGTGGTGATGGTAGATCTCAGATAAATAGCTCCCCTACAGATATCTTACAAAATGCTGAAGGTCCATGCTTACGGCCTGAAATCAAAGAGGATACTTCTGAAACTATATTGCCAGCTAAAAAGGAGACTAATGTAGACCCCGGAGGTTCTGACTCTAAATTAAAGTCAAGGACTTCCTCTATTGATGATGATCGGAAGGTTAATCACATGAATGTGGAAACGATTGAGAATGAGGAATTGTTGGTTCCAAAAGCTGTTGCAAGTGTTAAGTCTGAAAATGAATCAGGTGAAAAGCAATCTGAGTTATCCTCAGGCGTGGATAATGAGAACCAGATTTGTGCGGAGAAAGCAACGGGTACTGGTATACTAGTGCAAAAGGCCTCTCCAATTGCAGAAAATTGTGAGTCCTTATATTTAAAAAAGGAGTCACCTACTTCTGGTAATGCTGTAATGGTATCTAGGGATGAAAATGCTGATGACATGAAGTCAGTTGTGATTGAGCCTGATGAACAAAGAATGGAGCAGGATTTATCAGTTTCAGATGATGTTAATGAATGTGCTGAAGATACTATGGGCAGAAAAGAGGCTATTGGTCAGTGTTCTGGCTCATCAGTTCAGCCAGATTTACCAACAATGCCTAGGAAAGAGAATGATGTGTTTAAAGCATGTGAGCAAAAGTTGGATGCAAATCAATCTGAGGTTGCAGGAGAGAGGCATGCAGGTTCTGCTGCTGGGTCTGATACTGCTGTAAAACTCGACTTTGATTTAAACGAAGGCTTTCCTGTTGATGATGTAAGCCAAGGGGAGATTGCTAGACAGGAAGATCCTATCACATCATCTGCAATTCATGTTCCTTGCCCATTGCCTTTTCCTATTTCGTCCATCTCTGGGGGCTTCCATGCTTCAATTACAGTGGCATCTGCTGCAAAGGGGCCACTTGTTCTACCTGAAAACCCATTGCGGATTAAGGGAGAGCTTGGTTGGAAAGGGTCGGCTGCTACCAGTGCATTTCGGCCAGCCGAACCTAGGAAAAATGCTGAGACAGCATCCACTACTAATGATATTGCTTTTGTTGATGTCACTTCTATCAAACAAGGTCGCCCTCCCTTAGATTTTGACTTAAATGTGGCAGATGAAAGATGTTTTGAGGATGTTGGTTTGCATGGTTCTTTAGAAGCTGAACCACTTGATCGTAGCACTGGGGGATTTGAGCTTGATTTAAATAAAGTTGACGAGACTCCTGAAATTGGCACTTTCTCGATAAGCAAACTGGAAATTTCTTCTTTACCTAGTAAGCCTTCGTTGTCCAGTGGGTTATCTAATGGTGGAAGTGTCTCTAGAGACTTTGACTTAAATAACGGGCCAGGCCTTGATGAAGTTGGCAGTGAAGTCCCAGCACGTAGTCAGCAGATGAAAAGTACTGTACCATTCGCAACTGCTGTTCATGGCACAAGAACAAATAATACTGAATTTGGGAATTATTCTGCATGGTTTCCTCCAGGCAATTCTTATTCTGCAATTACTGTCCCACCACTTCTATCTGGTAGAGGGGAGCAGAGTAATGTTGCTGGTGCTGGGACACAACGGATAATGGGTCCTACAGGTAGTGGTGCTCCTTTTGGTCCTGAAATCTACAGAGGACCAGTGCTTTCATCCTCTCCAGCTGTTGCTTATCCACCCACTACACCTTTTCCGTATCCAGGATTTCCATTTGAAACCAATTTTCCATTATCTTCAAACTCCTTTTCTGGTTGTTCAACGGCATTTATGGATTCATCAACTGTGGGTGGATTATGCTTTCCTACCATGCCCTCACAGCCAGTTGGGCCTGGTGGTGTTGTTTCATCCACGTATCCCCGTCCATATGTTATGAGTCTTCAAGGTGGTACTAGTAATGTGATTCCTGACAGCAGAAAATGGGCAAGTCAAAGTCTGGATCTTAATTCGGGCCCTGGTGGTATGGATACAGAACGGAGAGATGATAGATTGCCTTCAGGATTGAGGCAAATGTCTGTCCCCAATTCACAAGCCTCGATGGAGGACCACTTGAAGATGTTTCAGATGGCAGGTGCATTGAAAAGAAAAGAACCTGATGGTGGTTGGGAGGGAGCCGAGAGATTTGGGTACAAGCAAACTTCATGGCAGTAGTGTCATGGCTCTTCAACGCAAATATTCAAGAGGTGAGCCACATTTATGCCCTGACACTCTCAACCCTTTTGATTATTTTTGAGCAGTTAGTTTGCAGTACTTGATGTTATTTCATGTTCCATGTGCCCTACTAGTTGATTTGCTCCATGAGTTTGTGATGTACCTGCATTTGTAAATGGGCAATAATCATGTATCTTGTATATTGAAGATTCTCACTACTATGTTAAAACCAACAGTTCTGTATACATGCTTCAAATTTCTGTCTGTATTGGGTCAATTTGGTTATACTGGTGTATTTCTGCCATGCATTTTCCTTATTTGGTTGTATGCATTATCCTTATTTAATTAAAGTTTAAAACTTGTAATGTATTGAAATTGCATCTGTTCTGGTGCCAGCTATTTTGGAAAATGTCAGAAAAATTGGGGATATTATTTGAGTGTTGAGCCATGGACAATGAGCAAAGATGCTACCCTTGCTGCTGTTGTGCCTCTACATTTCTGACTTGATAAAGCGATCAGAGCCTATGATGCAGTTGTTTTGTATGAATCTGCTCCCAGATTGTCGCTTGCAGATAAAAGTTTTTCCTGTGTAGATATCTAACTGAAACAGCAGGTGTGATAATGCCGCCTAGAATCAGAGAAATTGGCATCAAGTGTTTGACTGTGACTGTTCTGCAACAGCACCGAGCCCAATCCGTTCTCGAGCATTTGGAAGGAGAGAATTGGATGTATGAACTGGCTAAGCTTGAGGCTAGTTTGTCTTTAAATCATTTTTTTTTTCAAGTTTTGTTACATATATAGTTATTGCTGTAGTCTTGACTTTGGAATTTTGTTACTTATCACATTCTGGTTATTGATATATGCACAGGTTAGCCTCCATGGCCATTGTGTCACTTGTCTCTTATTGTTATCGCCTTGCACTTGCAACATTTTCTTTTTGGTATCACAACTGGAATTGGTTTGTAAAATTCCTTTGAATTCTTCATATTTCTAACTAACAGTATACAGTCATACAGTCGTGATTCGTTAACGCTCATTATATGGTAAATAATGAGTTGTACTAACTACTAAGTGAGCATATGCATGCGTACAATAGACATGATGCACTCTCCTTCCAAGCAATACTCTCTCTTTAGCCAAGTATAAAGTTCATTGATCCCCGTTGCATAGTTACTTAAAAAGGTGGAAGCTTATTGTTAATTGGGAGCATAAAACACGAACAAAATATGCGTATTATTGGCGTGCTTGTAGTTACGAACGGAATTGTTACTTATATGTTCTTACTATTCGTTCCGACACTGCGTTTGCTCAGCACTTTTGTTCTCAGCATCCATCTCTTTTAAGAGCACTTGAATAAACTCTTGAATTAGAGCGGTGGAAGGAGAGTTCACCATATTGGTGAGATGTTCCTTTTGTTTTTGGGACTGCAAGCAGATCTTTCAGAGGGTTGTACTTTATTTATATGATACTAGTTACTCGCCCCTTTGGCCAACCATCATACGAAACCTCTTCCACGTCTGAAGCCAATTCAATTCAATTCAATCAATGGCCTAAAGAAAGCATACGCGAGAGGGGCATATTTTTGTTTCTTCTGGATTTGAATTTGAATGTGTTGCTAATCTGGCTATCGCTGTACAACTTGTAAAAATTTGTTGTTTGAATATTATTACTCTAAAAGTTAGTGTTGAGTTCTAACCAAATATAATATAAAAAGTGTACCATCACTAAATATAAGAGTAACATACAGAAGAAAGAAGGTTGCATATTAATAAAAAGGGAGGTAAGATGAGAATTTACAAGGAGGCAAATATATATAATAATTATTTGCATTTTTTTATATTGGTAAATGTTAATTGTTAGTTGGTTAGTATTAGTTAGCAGGAGGAATCTAAAATGTGATCTTGTTTCTTTATTATCATTCAGAATGAAATATCAAATTATTGAAAATATTCATGCCTGTGATGGAAAATCAGATGTGCTAGTGTCTTGTATATTTTCTTCTTCTTCTTCTTCTCATTGCAAGAATAAGAGAGGAGAAGAAAAAAAGAAAAAATCCTAGCCATTAATTTGAGTCCATGGTATGGCCTACCACAACGTGCTACCAATAAGATTCAACTCTAACGTTGCAGTTAAAACTCATTCATATCGAAACTTAAAGCTTCTGAATGGTAGGTCAATCTAAATCTATAAAAAAAAGGAATTTCATAGTGAACAATATCCCTGAAAACTTTCTTTTAAACTGAGATTAATGGCATCATGTGGTCCATGTAGTTGACCTTCTCTAGTGGGATAGGGTCATTGTTATTTTTTGCGAGGTGCAAGGAAATATTTCTGACTTAGGGGAGGGCCACTTATTCCGAGCTCAAGGCACCTCGGCAAGAGCTTACCGTGATATTTACACATCCTTTACAAAGAGAATTATTAGCAACAGGAATATAACCCAGGCCTTTCCACTTTCAAGCAAAGTACTTTGATTTTAAATGTTAAACAAACCCCATTGGTAAACCACATATCACTTTCATTATTTTACTTCATTAATTGAAATGAAGAAAATGCAATTTTCCAATGACTACATGCATAGAGTCAAGTACAATTTAAATTGACCTGTTTCTTCTTCCATTTATCTCTTTAGAGCACCCATAGGCCCAATTAGGCGACGAAGAACATCGTTGTGGCTGCATCATCGACAATAAATTTCAAAGTGTTGTCAGAATTACAAGGCATATTAATATAAAAATCCAAAAGTATAATGAGTGAGCAGAGTATAAGAACTCGCCATGTCGGAGGTAAAAGTAAACTTTTGAGAATCTTGCTTAAGCAATTTGAACAACTTAGAGGAAGAGTTTAGGGAAATAGTAGGATTTTTTTTGGTATTGTAAATAAGGATGTTTGTTGTTAAAGGCTTAATTAAAATTTCTCGTGAAAGGCTTGAAATATCGTAACGTTAAAATAAAATCAAATGGATAACTGAGTCTGAGTGGTGGGAAGTTTGAAAGTGGATAAACTATCAACATGTACCTGTTAAGCAATAGTATATAAATTGTTTAGAAATCAAGTAAACCAATAGTCTAAATAAAACGTGCCCAAGGCTTCAGCCTATGTGACCCTCAGGTACCTATTGAGTAGTTGTACTTAAAGGTCTAAGATTAAATATCAAAGTAAAGGCATATACCATTACAAAATCCTAGTAAATATTTAGCCTTAAAATAAAGTCGTTCAGAAGTCACATGGTGACCTGGCCATGTAAGTGTTATCACCAAAACATAAATCCCCACAAAGTAGTATATATACTGAACATGATGCAAACAAAACAAGTAGAAAGAGGGGAAATTCCCAAGGTAGTATAACTGCCTCTGTGTCTAGCATTCTCCTACTTCACCAGGATGCGCCCCTGGTACTTGCCACCTCTATCTACTGTTCGTCATGAGATAAACAAGAACACAGAGAGAAAGGAGGAGTGAGGTTTTGTAGTAAATTACGGTAGAGATGAGAGAGTAAATACACTGATGTTATCAAAGTCCTTTTAACATATACAAGCATATCAAGTTGTACATCCAGACTATAAGATTGATAAAAACATTCAAGTATATTACAAACAAATATATTAACAATCTTAATCAAGCAGATTCATATCTCCTAAACACATAATTATACTTACACTAGTCATCACATAGCTTTTTTATTAGGAAAAAGAAAACCACAAATAAAAGTAAAACAAAAAGTAAAGAGAATTTAATGAGAACACACTTTCAGTGTAAAAGTTTTATCCAACATCACCCAATTACACATTGCCATATAGTAAGTTTATAATAGCTACTGATTATTTCTAATTAGTTCAACTAAAAATGATTTCTACAACGGTCCATAAATATTCAACTAAAAAGTTAAATGAAGAGTAAACTTAGTCAAGTAAGTTACTACAATATCATCCCATCAAATTATTGATTTTTACAATAATTATCCTAATAAGTTAATTGATTTTTACAATAACTATCCAAAAAGTAATACCTATCATCATAATTTCTAATTAGTTGAAATGAACAAAGTGCAATTTTCCAATGACTACATGCAGAGCCTAAAACTGTTTTAGTACAATTTAAATTGGTCTGTTTCTTCTTCCATGAGCACCCATTGGCCCAATTAGGCGCCGGAGAGCATCAGTGTGGCTGCATCATCCCAATAAATTTCGAAGTGTTGTCAATCTTGTTATGAGGCATATTAATATAAAAATCCAAAAGCATAGTGAGTGAGCAGAGCATCTAACTTTCGCAAAATATAAAAAAGCAACAAAACAAGAGACTAAGAATGGAACACCTTTCCATAGCTAGGATCAGATTACTAACTTTCTCCATTGTATTGTCAGACAACATTGACAATTTGTATTCCTTCTTAGATCTGCCAGCTTTAGCAGTAAGCCTGATTTGAGTTTCAATATTTACATAACTGCCGGAACAAATAGAAACCCAGTTAGATACACATCAATCATCAAAGTTTTGTCCTTTGTACAGGCATAAACCAAGTTAAGATCATTTAACAAGAGCTGCAATGGTCATTAGAACCAATAAGAGATCTGACGGGAAAAAAATTTGCATTTCCTCATTAATAATGTATGGTGACAGGCAAAAAATGACACAAGTTGATGGAAAAAAGAACTAAACCGACCAACAATTGCCATCTTTGAGAATAGTGGTATCAAGTTTGGAGCTTTAATACTATACATGAGGGAGATCTGTTGTAATTATGTAGAAGGTGGTGACGAAGAGATCTTTGTAGAATTTGTAAAAAATATTGAGAGTGTATTGTTTTTTGATCAAATTTGTTTATTTTCTATCACAATTTGAACAAATTTGGATTCATACGTATTTCTGCACATTATATTCATTTATAAAGTTGTAATATTGACAATAAAATGCAACACTGTTTTGTTAAATTTCTTTCTTCGTAGTTATTTTTAATCTTGGTACTAAGTTTGTCGTGTTGTTGGTTTATTGGGCCAAATCGTGAATATAAATTACATGTATTTATAAACACGAAAATTAATATAAACATATTCACCAAAGGCCATTAAAAATATAAAAAAATCGAAAAGAATTTACGTGTATTAGTACATGTCTTAAATTAAGAAAATGGAAATATTAGCAACAAACTAGAATTTTTGGTACACTACTAGAAAAGGGGCCTTTAGTGAGGCACCTTCTAAGATGGTTCCTCGAAAATCATCTTAGAATTTGAGACGGTGACAATTTTGTAAATAATAAGAGATCTACAAAGATGGTTTTATAATAACCATCTTAGAAGGTAAGGGTTCAAAAACGATTTTATTAACACCATCTTAAAATAAAGTATATAGAAACGGTTTTATTATAACCGTCTTAAAAAGAAATATTAAAATAATATTCTTATTTTCACTCTCCACTCTCATTCTTGAACTTAACTAAAATCTCCTTCTCTCTCCAGTTCGTCAAAGGTAGAAGAAAAATGGTTGAGGGTTCGTTGCCGGAGTAGGTGAATGAAGGTGGTAAACTCCTTCGACTACCATGTGTCGACATCGACACCACCAAGCCTCCTTCGTCCTCGTACTTGTCATGAGGTTGTCGACCCTAGCACTGGCCAATAGGAGAGGGTCGCCAGTTCGACAGAGGTCCGGGAGAAACCTGTTTTTTTCTTCTTCTCATTTTTATTTACAAAAATATCGGGATTCATCTTCTCATTTTGCCCCTTTTTTATTCTGCTTTCCCAAATCAGAAACCCTAATCATTGTTTGGGATTTCAGAGGAAAGAATTTAAACAGAGTACAAAGATGAAGGGTCTGATTTTGCTGAGGCGTATGGAACAAATGAGGCCTGGATTAAGACTCAGTATCAGGTGATTGAAGGAGATGTTTGTTGTTTGCAGAAAAAGGGGGATTTGGGCTTGGTTGCTAAAGAGAGCTGTTCTTCGCAGCCTATGATTATGATGTTCAAGCCTGAAGCATTGACTATTAGGAAGGTTTTCAACACTTTTCGCCTTATTGCTAAGGTTTGTTACCATCGATTTCTGAATATCGTGCATTTGGGTTGTTTGCATATTCGCATTACTTCTTACCACCCACCTTGCCTCAATTTTGTGGCTTGTTGTTTTAAATATTAGTGTCTAGTTTTGTAGCAATGTAGGTTCAGGAATATAGCCTGAGTTGTCAACCAACTTGAGCCAGTCTAGTGCCACAGGCACTCGTGTATAGAGGTATGAATTATCTTGCATGTGATGCAGTAGCCTCTCCAGTGATTAGTTTATTGCTTTATAATCTTGAGTAGTCTGTCTAACATGACCATGAGACATGAGTTAATATTTTGTAATTGGTAAAGCTATAATTATAAGTTTACAACAATTTTGCTAAAAAAATAGTATTGCTTTTCTTGAAGAAAGTTGATATCTTTCACTCCCTATCTTGACCCTGATATGACCTTTTGATCATGGATTAAAATTATCCCGTATACTATGCATGACGTGAGAAGTGGATAAATTCTTTGGTAAAAAGTTGAATCCTCTATTCCTCTTACAGGTGGTTGACAAAGTAAAGTGAAGAGACTAAGCTGTTGAATTTCTTATGCAGTTATAAATACTATTATTTATTTTTTTTGTACTAGGTCCCTTTATTTCACTTTAATATTAAGCTATCAATGCTATGAGTAGAGTCTGCCTGAAGTTGATGACAACACAAAGTTTTTAGGAAACAAAGACATATGAAAATAAATTTAGAAATAATATTGTAAAATATGATGACTGATTGGGATTATTTATGTGGGCTTTTCTTTTTCTTTTTCTTTTCAAAGGTGATTCAGAAAGATGCACAAACATTAATAAGTAAAAATCCAAAGACACTAAATATTCATGTCCTTCCTTGAACTTTGTGAAGCTTAATTGTCATTTGATTAATTCATGTATATTTCTGCTTGCAAATCTAGAACTCAAAAAATGAAAATGACACATTAGGATTGATACGTCTTCTATTTCATATATTGCACTGTTACTTAGCAATGCCTTTTATATACTTATTTTTGTTTCTTTTTATAGGATTTCTCTGCTTAGCTGGAACGGGATATCTTAACTTCAGGTAATATCATTTTTTTTGGTAATAAATAGGTAATAACATATATGTTTTTGAAATAACACTGGATAGTTATTAATAATGTCTCAAGTTCCTTTTGTTTTCTAAAAAAATATCGTCAATTCTTATTTTTGAAGCAGTCACTTCTAATGTTAAAAAATAATTTAAATGTATTCACATTTACTAATCATATTCATAATGCTTTCTAATTGGTGTAACATTTGATATACCTGCACCATTAATATGATGGATGATGTTTTCATCTATCTAATTTTCAATCATGAGTGTTATGTTTACCATACCCACCAATTTAGAAAAATTAGATGTTTGATAATTGTTTCTATTTTCAACAGTATATTGTATATTATTTTTTTTATGATAAACTGATGAACTTCTTTTAAATAAAATTTTATCGACATGGTGTGCATAATCAAACTTATAATCTGAAGTGATTTTTTTTAAAGAGTTCTATAAAAACTTGTTGAATGGTGTGACATTAAATTTGTTTTATGCTAGTTTCAGTTATTCATCCAAATGGAATTATATATGTATAATGAACTTCTTTTCCTTTTCACTTTGTAGTTAATTGTGCATGCAAAGTTTCTTCAATATATAAAGACTAACAGAGCAATTGGCTTTGTTACTAGATATGTCAGCATTTAAGGCAGCAAATCCAGATGCTATCTTTGAAGATTTTATTCGGTGGCATTCACCTGGGGATTGGGAAGAGGATGATGGCCCTGAGGGAAGTAAATCATCATCATCTAGTGCTCTTGACATTAAGAAGTCAAAAGATAGTTGGCCTCCACAGGGGTGACTTTCTAAGAGAATGTCTGAGCATGGAAATTTATGGAGAAAGCTTTGGAATAGTGCACCTGCTCTTCCTACTTCTGAACAGAAGCCTCTTCTTGATCCAAATAGGGAAGGAGAAAAAGTAGGTGTTTTTCTAGAAGTTTAAATTTGCTTTACTTTTGCTATTGTTAAACAGATTGTCGACCCCCAAGAAATTTATACTAGAATAACATTATTTTTGTTACTTGGTTTCTCATGTCGGCCCTCAGAAAAAGTAAGTTTGAATTTTCACGGATTCTTACTAACCAGTCAATTGGCTTTTTCATGTTTAAGAAATTTCATTCTACTAGACTCAATTCTACTAATGGCATTGTTATTGGCCTAGAGGTGGAGTTTTCAGTCTGATTGTAAGTTAGGAACTGACTGTTGCTTCTTTTTTGAAGTCACAAGAATGGCATTAGCACCTGTTCCAAAACTTGTCCTGGGTTCAGTTGCCTTTGCAATCTTCTGGGTGTTAGCAGTTTTCCCTGCTGTGCCTTTTCTTCCTATCTGGAGAACTGCAGGGTCCCTACTAGGTGCAATGCTTATGGTTATATTCCGAGTTATTAGTATGCACTCATTCTAAGACGGTTACAGCGAATAACAGTCTTAGAAACTATTTTTGTTTTTATTTTTAAAGTGCCTTCTAAGACGGTTGGGGTCAAAATCGTCTTAGAATTGAAACATTCTAAGACGGTTGAGTCATGTAACTGTCTTAGAAAGTACTTTTTTTTTTTTTATATAAGAAAAGCTTTTAAGACGGTCCAGTAACCGTCTTCGTATGTCCGACTTTCTAAGTTGCTCAATACAAAGACGGGTGGAGAACCGTCTTTGAAGGGGTTAAATAACCGTCTTAAAAGCCTCTTTTTGCAGTAGTGGTAGTTTCAAATGTCAATTATGCTGATGATTGAGGGACTCAAAGTTCAACTACAAAGAAACCAAAATTAAAGTTTGTTTATAGAAGAAAAAAAAATAATTTGTTAGTTTAAATTTAAGAGAATTTACTTTTATCAAATTGTGGTAGTCTTCGCAATGAGGTAAATAGTTTTCGCATCATCTACATGGAGAAGATGAAAAAGATTTGTGATCATATATGAAACAGTTGTGACTACCAATGCATAAAAATGGTAAGAGCGATACATTAATTGCATGAAAGAATGTATATATATATATATATATATATATATATATATATATATATATATAATTAAGTACTCCATTATCTAGAGATCAATAAAATTTTTAAAATTAATAATGTAATCATATGTTTGCATTAATTGACACCTAATATTAGTCTGGGTTAAAATTTTCTAGATATAGCATGAATTTTTATTGGAAATATTAACTTGTGATATATCTACCATTAACTTAAACTTTTAGAATTTAGAAAGTCATTGAAATTGAAATTCATTTCAATAATTGATAAGGCATGCTTGGCAGCATGTAAATTATTTAACATTAGTTAATACTTTAAGAAGGGATCAAAAGTGTGTCAGGATTTGACATATTGATAAGATTTTGTAAAACAATTCATTGAAAAAATGTTTGCATGATTGTTAGTTATTTTTAACTATATGAATTTGAATATGTTTATACATTCCTCTTGCTTCAGTTCTGAAGTTAATCTTTCCAAGTTAATATGTTGGTAGATACAATCTTAACAGAAGTCTTCTTTGGCTCTTTGACAGTAGATGATTAAGTTTGACCAAGATCAATACATTCCTTTTTTTCCAGTGGTGAAGTTGATTCTTTTCTTGATAATTTGTTGGTTGGAGTTTTTTCTACATAAAGGAGAGCCAAAGATGTTTTGCTATTTAAATCACCACCTTCAATAGCAGTCTACATAATAGAAAAACTCGTTTAGCCTAATTTGACAAAAAGTTACTAAAAACAATTTTATAATAAAACTCAATAAGAAGTTTAACACAACTACCCATGGCTTGCCAGCAACTAATTGGTAATAGTGTCATTGAAGTCAACCTCTTCTTCATGGTTGCAATGCTATGACAATCATAAAGAAAAATGGTACCATCATGTGCAATGTATTATATATAATGCAATAATGTTTAATTATATAATTTATAAAAATTATATGCATCTTATTTTGACGTATAAACTACTGGACACAATTTTTGCACACTAAAAAAATAACATAATATAGGTTCTTTATGGTTGTCTTCCATTGTTGATAGGTAACTACTGAGAATATATGTTGTCTTCCATTGCTCTTAGCTAACTATTGAGAATATAAGAATAATCAAATAAACACTATTATTTTCCATTTTGGTATAGTGAATCAATAGTGGAAAAAGATATAAGCTCGTATAGGAAAATATTTTTGTCATATGGTCTTTATTAGGATGGTATATATATAGTCAGATAAATGAACAAATTACACAAAACTCCCTTGAAGTTTATGCTAGTTACACACCTCTCCTCCTTTTAAAACTATTACTTTGGCACCCCCTGTGTAACAGTGTTAAGTAGTCGTTTGGAAATTAAAAGTTATTTGCATTAAATTATAATTATTTTTAAGAAAACTCGAAATTGTCCCTAACTTTTAAGTCACCCAAACAAAGAGAGTGAACCCCCTTTATCTTGTGTTAGGTCTTCTTCTCTGTGCAAAACCACACAAGCAAAGATTGAGTCGTGCTAGTTTGTCATCGTCGCATGTTCGCTGTTGTCGTCACTGCATAGCCCCTCTGCAGTGGTGGTAGGTGTTGAATCCACATCCTTGATTTTAATTATGACATACCATTAGCAATGCAAATTGTAAGGATGATGGGTGTATGTGATGACTAACATTATGCTTAAGTGTTTCAGTGTTTTATCTATTAAGAAGTAGACATGTTCATTCATTAAGAAGTGCTCCTAATGATGCTCATAAAGGCTGCCCCAGAACATCTGTCAAGAGTTGAAGAACTAAGAAGATTCCTTGAAGTCCATCTGCACGATGAAGAAACTTTTCCTTTGAGTACTTGACTTTGACAAAGTACTACACAACAAGACATTACATAGAAGACTAGATAGAGAACATCAAGCATAAGAATGAAGTTGTAATAAAGTCTACATTAGGATGATGAAAAACGCGAGTATAAAGGCTAAAGAATAAAGTTGACAACATTTCAATATGATGCCACACATACAGATGACACATCCTAAGATTAAAATTGACAACATTTCAATTTCCACACGCTGACAAACACATTGAGGGCACATTAGAAAGTGAATGCTAACTGCATTAGAAGATGTAATCCAAGTGAAAGTGTCCATCAGAGGTATTGATGTGAAACATCAGAATAGAAGACTGAAGACACTACACAATCTAGCCTTGGACAAAATACTAAACACCAACAACTGTACATTCACTTAATGATTATGAAGAATTCTACTTCAGAATGCTTTGTTCTATGTGTAACGCCCTGAAATTTTAATAACCGAAAATAGATGTTCGATGTATTTCTTATGTTATTTGACTATTTTGATTAGTTTATAATTAGTTGAAATGTATGTGTAATTGCTTGGTGTAGATGTCAAGTTATGCGGAGTTTGTTTGAGCTGTGTTGAATTGTGTGATTCTGAATTTGACCCGAAAACCTGTTTTAGTAAAATCATCATTCTAGATTGGTTAACCGTTGGATCTCCTTAAACCTTTAAATGTATCTTTATAACCCATATATATAACATTTTACCGTTGGGATTGTCAAAATAATGTCTGTAGAGTGAGACATTAATTTTTCACTGAAGTAGAAATTTTGAAATTTGGGTAGCTCGCCCATGCGAGTTTATGAAGGCTTTTTGGCTCGCTTGAGCGAGTAAAGTCGGCATTAAAAACGTCCAGCAGCATCTAGATCACGAAAATGGAGGATTTTTCCTCCCACAAGCTTTCCCTAACCTCCCTCCATCATCCTCCACCACCCACAGCCACCGGAGACCACCATTGACCGCTATTGCTTACCATGAGATCCCAGCACGATGAAGAACCTTTTAATTAGAGCATAATCTTCAAAACTTTTCTCGAAGTTTCAGTAGAGAGTGGAGCTCCCAATCCTCCTTTCTTGGTTTCCTTGGGGTAATCTTAGTTTCTTTTGTCTTTTCCTAGCTAGTTCAAGCTTCTATTAGTATCTCTTGTGTTTTGGATATCGTTGTTGGAAGTTTTACACTTCCTTTGAAAAATCCTTTGAAAATGAGATGCTATAAAAGTCTCATTTTTATGAAATTGATGTCATTTCTGTGATCCTTGTTGAACCCCGGTCACATTTGTGTGATTGGAATTTCAAAAGGATGTATTTTGATGTAAACTCTCAAAACACCCTTTTAGCCCCTTTTTGAATTTGAGTGGGTATTTGACCCCAAATGTTAATATTGATCTTATATTGGAAATCTATATTAAATTGTTTTCGATTTGGTATATAGAGTTCTGCGTTTGGACGAAAATACGCATATTGAAGGATCTCTAAAACAACATTGTGAGGTTTTAACAGGAGAACTCCTGATTAGGTAAGGGAAGTTTATTATGTTGGTAATAGTTTAGATATCATAGTTGGGGCCAGAGAGTCCAACTATGAAGATAACTGCTTGTCCCTACTGTGTGCTGGTTTTTAAGAAAATCTATTTTTAACTAATGGGATGCGATGTATTTATGATTGATGTATATTTGTTCCTATGTGTGCTCATTTTCAAGAAAAACTGTTTTTAACTAATGGGATGCGATGAATTGGCTTGTTGATGCATAAAACTGTAAATGATATTATTATTGTGATGATTGGATTTTTGGGAAAATATAATATGTTTTTCTATTTAATTATTTATTAATTTTTAAATGGGCATAAGAGTGTATTTTCTATATTGTAGTCCTCTTCTTTAATTTATAATTTTCCTAAAATACCAGCCTCATAGTAATATGGATTGTGGATGAATGAGGTGATATTGATGTCATTGATAATGTTGAAATGAGATGTTATTGATTTGTTGATGATGATTGAATGAGATGATGGTGATGTGTTGATGATGACTGAATGAGATAAAGATGATGTGTTTGATGATGTACAAATGAAATAATGTTGATGTAGTTGATGATGTTAAAATAAGATGACTTTGATATGTATAATGATGAAATTAGATGATGTGATGCGGATATTGATAATGACATTGATAAAATATTATGTTGATGCTAATAATGCCATTATGTGATATGTATATCTATTGACACCCATGGGGGGTGCATGACTGATTATCCTTGCAAGGAAGGATGTGTTCCTAACCGGGTCATGCATTGATGGTGCCCATGGTTGTCATTGTGTGATGTGGATATACATGGATACCCATGGCGGGTGTATGACACGTTACCCTTGTGAGGAAGGATTTGTTCCTAGCTAGGTCATACATTGATGGTACCTATGGTTATATGTTGTGTATGTACATGTGGGATGCAATGACCAATTGGTTACCCTTGCGAGGAATGATGTGTTTCTAGACACGGTCATTGCATCAGTGAACCCATGTTGGGGTGGTATGTATGTACATGGGGGTGCATGGCGGGTCACCCTTGCGAGGAAGGATTTGTTCCTGGCTGGGTCATGCATTGATGATGCCCATGTTACATAGTTCATTTGTTTTACGGAAATAGGATGATTGGCTGCAGAGTACAGAGGTACTGGGGGGGGACACAACTGTTTGGAACTCCTTTAATGAGTCCCATGGTTGATCACCAGTGGGGGGAAACGGCCTGTGCACGATAGAGTGACCCTGACATCCTGCTGCATCATCTTCCTGTGTTAGACTATTTTCGGGATGGTATCACATTGGATGCTGAGAGATGAGTCAGGAGCATGCATCATTTAAGCATTATAGGTTGACTTGTGGAATGCATTTGGATGACTGTCCTTGTTGGCTGCGTGATGAACTGATTGAGTATTGTGATGATGTTTCTGATGTTTTGGATTGCCTTCTCTAACTGTTGTTATCTATTACTTGTTGATTGTATATAATAAACTCACCCTTGTGTTTTTTGTACCGTGTGGTTGGTATCCTGTGATGATCGTGAACCTTCATTCGTGTGAGCAGATGAGCAGCCTTAGGTGACTCTGGAGGGAGATTCTTTTTAGTTGGAGCCACCAAGCCAACTTGATGACATTGGGTTTCTTTTTGGGAAAAAGTTGTGTTTTGTTAATCAACTCTTCCTTAGTTAGTTCTTTGACTTTTTGTTAGATATGTAATTTCAGTTGTATTACATGTAAAACTAAAGGAAGTTTTAACATGTAGATGACACGTACCAATTTAATATATATATATATATATATATATATATATATATATATACATATGTGTTGAATTATGAAATTGTGATACATGTATGATAATTGTATTATCGCGAAAAATTTACCATCATTTTCATAATCAATTTAATGAAGTTTTCATTAAAAGTTAAATCTTGTGTGGTAAAAGTTGGTGATACAGTAGCAACGAGGTGGGTCATTACACTATGAAGATGTGTTAAGTTTGATGAGGTTGTGTTTCTTCAGAAAGGCACATCAATTGATCTTCATCAATAGAATCTACTTAGAGTATGGATCTTTTCTGAGCTAACATCAGAATGACCATTATGGTGTTACTTCAAAATGCTCATTAGAAAGGTTCCTAAGAATGGGAACCTCAAATGATCTTGCTAGTTATCATTTCATGACAAAGTCTGTCTACTAGCTTTAGATGCTTGCTAGTTGTGTGGGCTCCACTCTAAGGGTCTTATTTGGAACTTTAAGAGGTAATTTAAGAGTATCACGAATTCAAGTTGAAGCAATACAAGTGAGAGTACTTGAGCCAAGATCTTTGTGTGAGAAATCTGAATTTCTGCTTCAACCCCTTTTTGTTGAGAGTGACTCACTTCTGTAAAAGATTATAATTTGTAATACATCTAAGATAAAAGTGAGAGATAGTAAATTCCTGAGTGGAAAACCTCCGTGAGGTAAAGATTTGTACTTGTGCAATCCAAACACAAAAATCTCTTTGATGTTGTAAGTTTAATAGTGGCTGGCAAGGTTGAAATCTAGTGGTGTTACTGGTCTAGTTAAAGTTAGGTGCCAAGTCTTGTGGGAGCGTTGAAAGTTTGTTGAACTACAATGGTTGTTGATCTATAAGTGGCTGGTTGTGCTAGTGAAATCTCATCTTGGAGGGTGAGGACTGGACGTGGCCTAAGGTTGGGGTGACCAATATAAAAATCATTGTGCACTACTCTCTTCCCTCTCTCTGCACTAGTTTTGTTTATTGATCTATTAATTGGGTTTTGTTAATCTTTAAGACAAGAAAACCTTTCACAAACACATCTGAAAGTAAACTCTTTTATCAAAGTATTTTAAAACAAACAACCCTTTTTGAAACAGAGCTCTTAATTATGAACGAACATTTTTTTTTTCAAAACTGCTTTTATTGTTATTCTAAGCTCAAAACAGTTCGTCATTATAAACTATTTCATTTTGAACTTATATCATAAACCTTTTCCCTTGAAAAAAGGAATTAAAAGTTTCTGAAAATAGAATTCAATCCTCCTTGTTGTGGTATTTTTGTCACTTAAGTAGGCATGTCTCTCATAGCGATTTTTCTTTCGTGTTGAGAATTAAGCCCATCTCCCCCATTTCCAAATCATTTCTCGTGTTCTTCTCCATAGTGATAATGGTGTATCGTGTCTTTCTCGTGCTAGGTCATCTCCCTCTCTGTCACGTGTTTGACTGATCCAGTGATAGGGCATTTGAGTCCGTTGCAACCTTTTGTGGTACGATGCTATCGCTTGCAAACGTATTTGAGTCAAGTGCTTGTTTTGTGTCTTCTATCAAATATGATGGGTTTTACTGAAGGTTTCTCCTTTGTTATAAAAAAGGTCAAATGTGTGGGGTATATTGTGGGGTTTCAATGTTTGTTTGTAATTGTTAATTCAAATTTTGTTGTTGTTTTTTTGTTGGGGTTTCTATGAGTGTGTGTGGGGGACAAGACAAATGATTGTGGGGGACCACTAATGTTCACAAACTTTCCTATTTTGTTGTTTTGTTTAACAATATATTTGGCAAATTTTTTGGTGGTTCTTATTGGATTGCAGGATATAATGTATAACATGGAAGATGGCTTGCCTTATTTGGATTTGGGCAAAGGAAACATGGATATCTTAGTGCATTTTGTGAAGAAACTTGGTGAACCATGTATGATTTGCAACTCAGACTCGGACAAATTTGGCATGTTCTGTTCACATGAAGATGTGTATCACTTTATAGACCAATTGAAACTGTCATTGTGTAATATGTACGCTCTTTGGTTTTAAGTATGGTGATAACAATAAAATCCTACCCCTCAAGTATGATGTAGATGTAATAAAGTTGTATTCTGAGAATCAAAATTAGAGATATATTCAGTTGTATGCTAGTAGAAATAGTGATGAGTTTTGGAGAAAACCTATTGATAATGGTGTGGGTGAGAAGTTGACTGAAACCATTAGTGTGACAGTTAAATCTATGAATGGAAGTGTCAGTGTGAATGCAACCATAAGTGATATTGTGAATGAAGTGTTGAATGTTGTATTCAATGAAGGTATCAATATGAGCTTGAATGAAGATCTAAGTGGAAAGAATGTTGCTGAAAATGGAAAGGTAGATGCCCATGAACAAGTTCGTATAAAATGCACATGAATAGGTGGTTCATGAAAAAGTTCAAGGTCAAGATGAAGTATTTTTGAATGTTGAGGATAAGACTTTCAATGAACCTCCCAATGTCAATGGGTCGTCAGACAATGAATACGACCCTTTAAATAATGAAGATAGTAGGAGTGAGACATATCACAATGATGACTTGATTGACTTTAAAGAAAGTAAAGATACCATTGGAAATCATCATCATTTCGATGATGAGTTTAGTGAAATATGAGGAAAAACAATTTTCGGAAAACTGCATGAAATCCCACAAAATGGAAGGATACACCTAGAAGTTGATAATTGTTCATGGATGTGATTCATTTTAGGCAAGTTTTGAAGGATTTTTTTTATACAAGAAGGGTTTTAGCTGAAGAGAATTAAAAAAGAACCATTTAGGGTCATTGTTGAGTGCACTGACTTAGGATGTATTCTGAGGATACATTAGAAGGATACATGCATCCCCACTCCCAGATGGTGGTACCTATGCTATAAAGTCACTTGAACATGCCCATACTTGCATTGGAGTTACGAGGAACTCTAATGCAAACTTCGCATGGATTGCTTCAAAGCTTGAGGGTATATTGATGGTTGATCCTAATTTAAGCTATTCCTTAATGAAGCAAATATTACTTGAAAAGTGTGGTGTTGTACCAACAAGAAACATGCAATTTTATCCTGCTAAGATGAAAGTTTTTCAACATACTAAAGGGGTACATGCAAAGTCATATAATGACCTACCACCTTGGGTTATATTGGTTAGAGAGAAAAATGAGGGGAGCATAGTGAAGCTGGTCATGAATCAAAATCCAGTACTTGATAATAATCCTAAATTTCAAAGGATCTTTGTATATATTGATGTTATGAAGAAAGGGTTTGTGAGAGGGTATTAATGGATGTCATTTAGTAGGATACCTTTATAGTGTTGTAACATGCTATTGGTTGTTGTTTGCCTGCTGATTCTGGTTCTTTTAATTCAGGATATACTTAGGTTTTCTTTATGTAGGAATTGGTTCCTTTATATATTTTAGTAGGAATTGTTGATCCTACTTATACGTAAATTATCTTTTGGTTTTATATTCAGCTTCTATTTTAGTAATTGCTGCATATCCTTTTGTTTTTCTTTATATAAGAATTGTTGTAATCATATATTAAACCATTTTAAAATGCGATTTAAATCCTTATTATTGGCACACCATTTTCAGTGATGTGCAATGGCTTACAATAAAGGCATGTTTTCAGCCATGAGCAAGGTGAACAATGATGTTGCTATTTAGTTGATGTCTAATGATAGGCCAAGAGAAACCTAGGCAAGATACACATAATCATCTTTTCAAGAGTGATCATGTCATGAATAATGTATGTAAAATCTTCAACTCCTGGTTAGGTGATTACTGAAAGAAGACTATATTTGTCTATGCTTGAGAATGTGATATGAAAATTAATGAAACTAATTCAAAAAATGAATGAGAATGCAACCATAATTAAGGGTATAATGATTCCAAGAGTAAGAATTTTTTTTTGACATGACCATGCATGAAATTAGATTTTTAAATGTGATGTATACTGGTCAAGAACAGTTTCAGGTTGTAGATGGTTTCAACACCTTTGTGGTTAACCTAAACTCAAAGGAATATGAATGTAGGTTTTGGCAAATTACTGGGTTGCCTTGTAAACATGTTTGTGCATACACATCTCATAGTAGACTAAAACCTGAGATGTTTTGTGATGATTCACATTCTATGGCTAAGTTAAGGAGTTCATATGTTGAAAGGATTCATCCATGCCTAATATTGACCCCAATAAGAGGGATGATTATCCTGATATTGAGGAACCTTCTTCAAGAAGGTAAATTGGAAGGCTTAGAAAGAAAATTGTTGTTG
The DNA here is from genome assembly GCA_007407185.1 of Glycine tomentella. Classification (NCBI taxonomy): domain Eukaryota; kingdom Viridiplantae; phylum Streptophyta; class Magnoliopsida; order Fabales; family Fabaceae; genus Glycine; species Glycine tomentella. The sequence goes on along the minus strand of PYAF01000497.1, from coordinate 556,606 downwards.
AGTGGCCATCAGGAAATAAACAAAGAAAAAGGTCTAACACCTTAAGGTGCTCTGCTTGCAATCTATTTGGACATAATAGTAAAACCTGTCAAAGGGCACCAGTGAAGAACAAAAAAAAAAGTAAGCATGATGTTACATTATGAATTGTTTGTAGTAATTGCCTAAATTTGAATTATTTTTGTTTGTTTTTACTTAGACAAACACTATTAATCAGTTTGGTACCAAACCACATGACAACTTTGGAAACTCTCAGCCTGTGCAAAAATTAGGTTCCTCTTTTCAGCAATCAACAACCACGATTAAGGTAACTTAAAACCATATAAAAAGTACTTTATACCTAAGACCAATTTTTAGTTAAACCGTGATTTTTATATTGACCGATGGTTTTTGTGTACACAGAGAATGCAAGTAAATTTAGAATCTCCTACTTCATCATCAACCAATCCAAAAAAGAAAAAGAAGTCAAGCCAAAGAAAAAACCAGTGGTCAACTAACTGTATTTTTTTAAAACACTTTGTTGAATTATCTTTTATGGTATAAGTAGATTTTAGGCAACTACTATGTTTTGAAATTGTTGATTAGAGTTTGTTTATTTTGGGTATAGTCAAAGTGTTATTACTCATAGTTTACTTGTGAAGGGTAGTTATCTTTTCTGGATATAGTCAAAGTCATGCTCACCTGGGTAACACACTTATGTGGATTGACAGTTTTTTGGATAATTATCTGGTATAGACAATTTTTATGGTTGTAAATGGGTTGTTAATTCTGGATAACACACTTATGTGTTGCTAATTTTATGAAGAAACATGAATATCATAGATAATAAAATTCGCTATGATAGGTTCAATTTATAATTGTCATTATTGGTATATATTGGCAACACCAAATTCTAATGGGACATTTCAAGGGGAAAAATGGGATATAGATTATTTGTTAGGCGAACACAAATATAGTTACTAACAAAAAGACCATGTTAATGAAGTAAATACACTACGCCTAACATAATTGCTTACACTTACAAAACAAATTCAAGCGAATACCAAACACCTAACATAATGACCATCTTAATTAAGTAGTTACATCATTACTAAAACCATATAATAACAAGTACTCTTCATCAATGTCTTTTTACACTAAAAAAATTACAACCATTGAAACACGTATAAAAGAGTTTATTGGAATTTGCTTCAATCCCACTACTCTAATTTATGTGGGTCTTCTACAAAATTGGCAATATCTTCTTTGAAATCTCATTTTTATTGAGTCTACAAAAAAATATTAATATAAAATTATTTTTAATTAATAATTCACAACATAAAATTTATATTATTATTGGTTAAATTCGAAAATATCAATTTAGATACAACATGACACTAGTTTCCCCTCAGCTTTTAATATTATTACACATGTATTCCTTGAGAATTTACAACTATTGTGTATATATCCCTTGACGTTTTAAAAATATTACACATGTATCCCCTGAGTTTTTAAAAATATTGCACATGTAACCCCTATCTTTTAAAAATATTACACATGTACCCCTTGTCTTTTACAAATAATACATGTTCCCCCTTTATTTTATAGAAAATACACCCAATACCCCACTTCCCTCTCAGTTGTTGGAATGTCAAAAAATTACAATAGAACAATTGAACATCATAGAAAATGAAAAATAAAATCATCACCATGAACAATAATCCATGAAAACAAATTAGCACTAGCTTCACTGTACTCAACAATAATAATGGCTTGTAAAAGTTCAGTAATGGTGTGACACAAATAGGGGTTTTAAACAAAGGAAGGAGATGTGAATAGTTTTAGGATTAAAATCTTAATAAAAGTGACATGCCCACCACATGATCTAAAAAATAAAAGGAATTAACACCATGTACGATGGAGGGGTGATAAGTGTAACAACATCACATAAGTTAGGAGTTTTTGTGTAGGGTCAAAAAAAGAAGGGGAGACATGTGTAATTAGTGCAAACCTCAGGAGAGGTTGTTGTAGTTTTCTCTAGATAAATACGTGGTTTGATAAATAAGGTGACGAGGGAGGACTTGGAAGAGTTATATACATAAATTGTTGGTCCATTAAAAGTGACCAATTTTCATTGACAACATAAATGAACTGACTCTTTAAAGCACTCAAAACTAACTTGAGAGTTGAGAATTGGATCATTGGCACAAATTATGTTGCATTAATGGAAAATGCATCCTAATATTTAATTGCAATAGAAACAAAAAGTCAAGGTCTCTTCCTTCTATAATCAGATACATTATTTTATCAAATGAATTGAAAAGATATCAAAAAATTAAATGCATATTTGGATGATGACATATTTGATTAGTTTTTTCTTTTTGTGTGGGTTTGATGGCAATTGTCTTGCTGAGTGAATGAGATTGACAACAAGATATGGCATATAATTTACACTACCAAAAACTATTTCTAGAGTGCATATACATTCTGAAAAATAATTTCTAAGACATATTGATATCCTATAAATTAATTTTTAGGATATAAAAGGTAAAAATTAACTTTTAGGATATGAAAGGTAAAAGTTTTCTTAAAAAAGATATAAGAGGTAAAAATTAATTTTTATGATATAGAAGGTAAAAGTTTTTTTTTTTAAAAAGAAATAAAAGGTAAAGGTAAGGTAGAGGAAATGTATTTAACAAGAGCCAATAATATATATTTTTTTCTTTTTAAAACTCTAGTTATTTCAGAAATGAAAAACAGAAACAAAAAAATCTTACCACATTTAGAAAAAGTCCAACTCATTTAGTTTAACCAAGAGACTTCCACTCTTTTGTTAAAAAGGGAGGCAACACACACAACAAACTTCACTTTCAAGACCTGTCCCTCATTTTCATCTTTATGTCACTTTCTCAGACAACATGTAACATCCTCAAAATTATATATGATAATAATTGGTTAAAAATACATATATATATATATGTATATAAACTTATTTAATTCTAAAATAAATTCAACCATATATAATAGAACCTATCAAAAATTGGTTAATTGTACTAAGCCTTCCACCTAATTATATAGTCATTAATGTATAAAATCTTTATTTAAAATATTAAACAAATGGTGCAGTAGATATATTTGCTTAATATTATAAATACTTTTAGCCAAACACAAGTTACACGTAAACTTTTTAGGAAAATATGAAATACATATGGCAGAAAATTAAGTATGGCTAAGAGATAATTTTTAGAGGCATTAAATGAAGAAAATCTTGCTTTATATGGTACATGTATATGGACATGTGCAACTAGTTCATATCTTTTAGAAACTTCCACGTACCTTATGCCATAAGTGAAGGAATATTTGTAATGATTAATTTAGGATAAAAATCTCCAAGGATAGTTACTTTATAACCAAACTAAATCCTAACCCGGTTATAATCTAATTAATTCACTTAATATCTAAATAAATAAACTACTATAAATAGCTGTTGAACTTCTAAAAATTTTACACAAGTAACTCTAGCTCCTAAACTCTCTCACGGCCTGTAATCTTTTCACTGGGTGATTTGCTTTCACATCTCATTTCCTTAATTACTTAGACCGTAGCCTCACTTTTATTGCCTTATATACTTTCATTTCTTCTACGTAAAGACTTTCTTCCTTAAAGGACAATCATCTACTCTGTTCATTTCAAAGATCCGACTTACTTGAGGTAGGCTAAGCTTCAATCTCTAGTTAAAAAAAAAAAAATTATTTGGACTAATTTATATGTTTAAAATGTACATATTTATGGTTACTATTTTAGGTTGGAATTTCATGTTATTAGAGGGTATTTTATGATGTGAAAATATTGATTTAAACCATAGAATAGGGGATGATTTATAGACTAAAGTATTAGTAATGTTTGGAAGTATATTTGATGATTTTTGGAGGTGATTCTGATGAGATTCGAACTGTTTTTATTAATTTGAACCGAAACTCGGCCACAATACCCTAGAACCTGGAACTCGGCCACAGTATCCTAGAACTTGGAACTCAGCCACAATACCCTGGAACTCGGCCACAGTACCCTAGAACCTGGAACTTGGTCACAGTACCCTGGAACTCAACCATAGAACTCGGCCACAGTATCCTAGAACTTGGAACTCAGCCATAATACCCTGGAACTCGGCCACAGTACCCTAGAACCTAGAACTCGACCATAGTACCATAGAACCTGGAACTCGGTCACAGTACCCTGGAACTCAACCACAGTACCCTGGAACCTGGAACTCGGCCACAATATCCTAGAACCTGGAACCTGGAACTCGGCCATAGTACCCTGGAACCTGAAACTCGGTCACAGTATCCTAGAACCTGGAACTCGGCCACAGTACCCTGGAACCTGGAACTCGGCCACAATACCCTAGAACCTGGAACTCGGACACAGTACCCTGGAACTCGGCCACAATACCCTAGAACCTGGAACTCGGCCACAGTACCCTGGACCTCTGCCACAGCACATGGACCTCGGCCACAGCACCCTGGACCTCAGCCACAGCATCCCGACCATCCCGGCTAAAAAAATATTATTAAATTAAATTAAATTTAAAAATATATTATTGCTTATTTGCTAGGTTACTAACTTGATTATCTATAGCTTGAAGATAATAATTCATGCCTAAAATGGTATGGTTTTATTTGTATAAGGTACGGTAGCCTAACCATATTTTTGATACAAAAATTTGATGTGATGATATGATGATTCGAGTTTCCAAGTCAAGCACGAGATTTGTGAAACCGGACCTATGATACTACAACTATAATAAAGATGTAGAGAGATCAGGTGCTAATACATGGAAATTCATGCATGATTAGCGTAAGACGACCACAACATTCCTACATATTGTACATATGTAGAGGCCATGTACACCTGTGACCATTTCATTTCATGCATTCATATAGTTGCTTAATCATTTTATGGATTCATTTAAATATATTGATTATTTACTAACCTTCTAACGTGTTTGATGGTTTAGATTTGCCTACTGAGAAATTTATTTCTCACTAGATTTATCCAATGTTTTATTTTAGATGGCATCAATCATACTGTTCCTTGATGCACTGGACATAGCATGGTATATTGATGAAGTCAAAAATTGCTATGTAGTAACTATGCAGCCTGTCCTGCATGCCCACATCTACTTCGAAGCCCATTTTCCTATTTCTGGTTTTAGTGAAGATTTTAACCCATTCGATCACTTTTTGCAATTTGCTCCTGTGTATCTGAACCCGGCCACAGATCCCATAATTATGCTCAGTGAAGAGGATAACACTGGAGAACATGTTTTGAATAGGGATAGGAGTTGTGTATGTTGTAAATAAATAATAGTGTTTAAAGAACTATAATATTAGGATGTAATATAGAAATAAATGTAATGAAATATGATATATATATATATATATATATATCTAGTTTCTTTTTGTTTCTACCTCAATTACGTTTAAGAAAATGATATAGTACGTTACAATTACACACATTAGATTATTTAATAAATTTAAAGAATTTAACTTTAATAAGTAAATAAATAATTAAGTAAATAAATATAACATATAGAATAATTTTTAGGTCGTTACACAACATATACATGGATCTCTCTCTCATTACAAACCATGGCACCCCCTTATCATTGCAAATGGAAAAGTGACTTGGACACTACAGGTATCCGCAAACAAGGAGAGTAATTATCCGTTTATTGGGGTTGGGGATAGGAGTGGGTATTTACCCGCATTTTTTGGCGAGGATGGGTGTGGTTACAGTACTATAGTACCCGCCCTGCCCCACACATATGTCATATATATATATATTAATGTAATTAATATATGTTACTTAAGTAAATAATTTATATTACACATATACTCTTTTATAAAAAAAATATTTTTCTAATTTTATGACTAATAGTAACAATCTAACATAGAATAATGAACTCTAATTCAACATACCTTATATTAAACTTAATTCACATTTTATTTAAGAATATTAAACTATTATTTACTTCTATGTCTAAATTTACGAATTTGTTAACAAGTTCTTTTAAGATTGACTTCTAATTGTGAACCAATATTTTGTGTTGTTTGGTGCTTCAAATTAGTAGTGTCAATTTGTACCTATTTAATGAATTATCTTTATAATGTTGGATGATTATTTTTGTAATGTTATTTATTTATGACTTAAGTTTGAACAAATCAATGTTATGTTTGCTTTTTTTTATACTACCTCTCCTATACAAGAAATAAAATACTACATTATTGCTGAAATTTTTTTATCCCTAATTAATTGAGATTTGTCAATGATATGCACTTATTTCCCATGAAAATTGGTACATTTATTGAGTCATCAACAAAACAATATATACTCATAGGTTAAAAAATTATCTTTGAAAAGTAACTACTTTTAAACCATTGAATGTCATGGGTAGTCTTGAAATAAAATTAAATTTTATGACAAATTAACTAATTTAACCACTTATATTGGTCTTCATGAATTAAGTAATTGTCTCTTATATATAGGACAAAATGTAGTATTATGTGTGGATGCTTTTAATGTTATATTTGGATTACTTAATAAAAATTTTGATTTTACTAGTATTAATTTTAATTAATATATTTTTACTAATTTATTAAAATTTTGCATAAGTCAAGTGTGGGTCGCAGGTGTGGGTATAAGTATATAGGTAGGCTGGCAAAACGGGTTGGACCCGTTGAACCAACCCGTTTTGGCCTATTTTTTGGGCAGACTGGGTTGGGGTTTTCAACCTTCAAACCTGTTTCAACCCATCCCGTTTTAGCCTACTAAAAAAAGGGTTGAGAGAAAAGCGGGACGAGCCAACCCGTCAACTCATTTTTTATTAAAAATAATTTAATATTTATTTTGGTATTTTATACATATATTTATTAATTTTAATTAATTTTTTTTGTCTAAATAAATTATTATTCAAAATTTAAGGTAATACATTCAATTTTTAATAAGTATTTATTATTTAATATTTATAAAGATAAATTAATTCAATTATATGTATTGTTTATTTTCTTAATTTTTTAGTTTTGGCGGACTAACTTGACAATTCGACAAAAATGGGGTATGTTGACATTTTGAATCCATATATGAAATGCAGGACAAGACGAGTTGAGATAAAGACCCTACCATTATCATCCTTACCATATTTGTTATTATATATTATTTTGTAATATATTTTTTCTTACCAATAAATATACTTTCTTTACGGATTATAAGAATATTCTTACTTATATAACCATTAAAAATAATTTGTTAATGTCAATAAATATATTCTTTCTTAAAACTTAGAATAAAAATTCTTCAACGGGTTATATTGAAAGTAATATTATCTAAACCCATGATTCACTTTTACTGTAAAAATTATTCTTAACTAATAATGTAATGAAATAATTAGGATATAATATTTTATTGAAAATATTTGTTTAGGAATAATTTTAAATTCAATGGCATCTAATTTTTATCATTTAAAATTTATATATAATTATAGTGGAAAAATAACCTATGTATTTTTTTTTATAAATAATTAAACATAATTTACATGTAATATCATTTATCAATAATTTATAAGGTTGATTTTGAACTTGGAAAGAATATTACTACAAAAATGATTTTTTTATATTGGTTATTTGACATTTTTCATGACGGTTTTCAATCGTCTTCGAAACTATACTTTCCATAACGATTTTTAAACCATCTTAAAAATTTGATTTTTACATCAATTTGCATAGAAATCATTTTAGAATATATTTTAAAAAAAATTGAAAATTTTACGATGATTTTTCAGTCTAAGAAAGTTGATTCTAAGACGATTTTTCGTAGAATCATCTTAGAATGTACCCTTTCTATTTGAAAAATCGTCTTAAAATGTATACATTTGAATACGATTTTATTTTTTATATTTTAATAATTATATATAACAGACACAACATACAATTCTCACTGGTGGTCCATCTAATCCAGAGAACGTATACCAGAGACACATGTTCGCTCATCTTTGAGCAATTTTCTGAAAAAACATGTCAAAGGTGGTCCATCCACTAATACCTCCTACATTGTAAATAAAGAACTTCAATGACAGACCAATGAAGACCTTTTCCAACATAACCAATTTGAATAACCCGTGAAACACCAGTCAGGAAAGAGAAAATTACTCATATGACACTCTTTAAATACCTATGTAAAAATGGGAAAGATATTCAAAATGGAGCATTTAGGAACAGGAATTGATGGATAAACAAGGCAAATATGAACCATTATGAAGTAAATAAGGTTAAGTTAGTTTTCCCGGCTACTGGTTATTTATTGGTTAGTTAGATTAGTCAGTTCTCATCAGGGATCATGTTTTCTGCAAATTTCAGTACCTATATGGCTATATCTCTTTGCAGGTCTTAAATATGAACGATTCAAGCTTTGAAGAATTCACTTACAAAGAGTACGGTTTACCTTTGAATGTAGTGACTTTAATTTAAAAGACCAAAAACCAAACCTGAAAAAATAACACAACCCAGAAAAATGAAATCACGGGTGAGGAAAAAATGTATCCATATGCAAAAAAAAAAAAAAAAAGACTAACCATCATTTTAAGCTCTACATACTGGAAAAATATTTGAAACAAATAACATATGTTTCGGAGATACTACAGTTGGATTTCCAATTCAAACAGCAAAATCCCAACCACATTTCATGCCTGAAAACTGTTTCCCTTGTATCCATGTAATATACTAGTGGAATTAATTGAGGTGCAAATAATTCTGAAATAAATATGAACAAAACTAGAAATAAGGAAATAAATATCAGACCTATTGACTTCTGTTTCTTCCGTGGTCTATGCCTGTCTGGTATACATACCTGCAGTATTTTTATTGTCTGATAAGTAAACTAGTCATAAGGTTTTGAGCAATTACAGGTAAAAATAGCATTTACATAACTTGTCCACATCCTGCATTTCCAAAATCTGAAATATAGGTAGTGATCTATGAATACGCCAACTAATCAAATAAAGAAAAAATTAACACCAGGTGCTCTGTAAAGAAAGGCATATTTTTAGGAAGATTATTATTTAAAGAACTTATCGTATAAATTGAATTCGCAAATGTGGCAAGACTCACTATCTGATTTTCTTCATCTCCACTATCCTCATCAGAGCAACTCTCCCCATCTTCAATTTTACCTTGGGAAATGGACACATTTACTGAGCGTTGACCACAAGTGAGAACAACGAACTCCTTCCTCCTCTTAGAACTATGATAAAACAATTGTTCTCCAGTTAGTGAAACACCATGCTCAAGAAGGCTAGGCAAAATGATGCTTTTCAAAAGAAATCATAGCTAGAAACCACATCAAATAAAACACTACACCCCTATAGTCAAATATAATTTTTCTTTAATAGTGTACATAATTGGTGATAAATCTATAACTATATGGAAGTGAGGAGTGAATCAACAATGCATCAGTGTCCAGATATATTATAGATTCTAGGAGTAACATTTTTTAGCAGGAGTAGCTAAGATAAATATGACTGGCTACCCCAAAATAATATGATAGAATATTTGGACATTTTTGTCTATCATTTTGAGTTTACTTGTTTTTTTCTTTTCCAGAATGTAACATAGGCAACATGAGCATAAAATAGGGGTAGCAGAAATGAGGATGTTAAGGTGAATGTGTGGTTATACAAAAATGGATAATATAAGAAATGATGATATTTGACTAAAGGTATTAGTGGTACTGATATGTGAAAAGATGAGAGAACATAGATTGAAGTGGTTTGGGCACGTCAGGAGACGGCTACTGGATGCTCCCATAAGAACAAGAGTTTGTTATCAAGAGTTCGACACAAAGAGAGGTAGAGGTCGACAGAAACTTAACTGGGGAAAGGTAGTTAAACAAGACCTAATGGAGTGAGATATAGATTGACGGACAGTATGTCTTAGGATAGAGTGGAGAAAAGCTATAAGCTTGGTGGAGGGTTAAACCCATTAGTAATTCTACGTTTTAGTCGTTCCTTTTTTTAGTTTTTTTCCTTTTCTTTTCTCCTCCTTTCACCCCTCTTTTATTTTAGTTTATTTTTCCTCTCTTTTATATTTTTTCCACTTTTTCTTCCCCTCTCCCTTTCTCTTTCCGTGTCTTATTTCCGATTTATCATTGGATTCATCTACCACCGATCCCAATTAACTTAGTTTAAAGATGTTGTTGATGTTGATGTTATAAAAAGCTGTCAAATTTACACTTGCCTTTAATATTGCTATCTCTTGATTCTTTTGGACTTGCATTAATCTTATAATTTAGCTACCTCGATAAATATTTTATGGTTCCACCCCAGCTAGTGGTGGTGGATATTTTCCTAAAGAAAGTATACAGCTTAAGATTCATTTGAGATATTCAATAAATTTTAGCGAGTTTTCACGAATATTGCTAAGCAAAACATACAGTGACACGAGAACAATGGAGAGGATTATAGACAAAATTTGATTTTCACAATAGACAAACGTTGAGTTTCTTTTATGTTATCTTAGTAAAAAGTAAAAATAATACATGAATATTTTTTACCAAATTGAGATTGCTCGTACATGACCCTGTTGACCAAAAACTAGACGAAAAAAAAAAAAAAAACAATTGTGTTGACTGATAGAAAAAAACACTAAAAAAATACAGACTATATTTGTTTCCAGCACATTATTTTTATGAAACAAATGAGACATAGTAGTATTATAAGATTTATTTAATCATACTTGTGTGGAAAATCCATCACTATACCACCAGCAAATCCAGCATGCATTGCAACATGTAAAATCCATTCACGTTGGTCTATATTTTCAGGATACACTTGAAATAGTGCTCTAGCTCCATTTGATAAGCATTTGTATAAAGATTCAAAAAAGGCCCTATACCACAAATTGAGATTATATGTTATTAGAGAAACAGAGAAAAGGAGATAGGTTCCAGTTCCAAAATTATTGAAACTCACTATAGATTGTGAGATGCAAAGAGCACAAAACTGTGCAAGTTCCCACATGGTTACAGTTAAAGAGACCCAAAACATACAAATTTAGAAGAGAAATAAAAAACAATACAATAAACAAGTAAAGGGACATACTTCAATCTTAATCGAGGGTTGTGAGAGGATTTATCAGCATTGCATAACCATTTCATTGTCATATAAAAGTTTGCCTCGTCTTATAAATGTCCACAGAATTAATAATGAAAATAAGATGCTCCCTATCAAACTTGGTGAAGGAATAATTATTCACATAAAATAGCCGTTTATGTTGAAACCACACCTGAACAGCATATATACTGATAGCCCCATCAATAACTCCAGGACGAATTCCTAGACCCTAAAACCAAAGACGAAGTGAAAGAAAAACGGTAAGGCAAGATGTAGAGCATAGATGTTATTTTTATTTTTTAAGAATAACTTGTTCATTGCACACAAACATCATGAACAAAAAACACACAGAAGAGTATTATAACATAAAAAAAGGAAATTGAAAGTCTTCAAAATTGTAACAAAATAACATTGAACTGGAATAGCAATAGCAATAATACTAATTAAGCAGAAATAAGGTGAATAGTATATATACCTGACCCATGTCACCAAGTAAAAGGTCACCCTCAACCTCTCGTTCCATCGCAACATCTACCAGTTAAACAAAAATAAATAAAATTAGCAAAAAATATAAAAATTCGAAATAGATAGGAATAACAAACAAAATTTCAAAATATAAACATACTAAACATTGATGCTCAAATGTCAAGCACAATCCAATGGTGTCCATTCTCGGAGAGTGTCTCTTCGCTAAGTCCAGATCCACAACCTACGTCGATCATTCATATATAAGCCATTAAAATTTGACAAAGCGAGAGAGAGATTAATTAAATTGAATTAAATTAAAATTACCGATATCAAGGAGTAATTTAGGAACGTCGTCATCGGGTAAAGCAAGTAGTTCGAGAGCTCTCTTTGGCACAGAGAAATTAATGAATGAACGAATTGCACAAAGAAAGAAAATTGAATAGGGAATGAGAAGAAGAAAAAGGGGAAAACCTGAAGGTGTACTTGCGAGCTTCGGTGTCGTCGTAGAAAATCTCAGGCGACGCAACCACCTCCCTATCAAATCGCTTCAATTAGGTCAAGAGCGCAGGTTTCAGAAGTGAAAACAACAACACCGTTGCTTCTCTTTCCCACAACCAAAGGCCTGAACTCGAAAGGGTCGCGAACGGCGACAAGCTAGTCCTCGGTGACGAAGACAAAAGAATAAGCCCCTTTGAGCTTTTCACAGGCATCAATGATTCGCAGAATGAGGGGTCTTTGTTTGGAGGTGCCGATGAGGTGGAGAACAACCTCGGTGTCGGAGGTGGTGGTGAAGATGGAGCTGTTGTCCTCCAGGTTAGTTCGGAGGGTCTTATAGTTGATGAGGTTGCTGTTGTGGGCCACGCCGACGGAGCGAAGCGGTTGCCGACGACGAAGGGCTGAAGGTTTTTGAGCATGGACTGGCCGACAGTAGAGTAGAGGACGTGGCCGATGGAGAGGCTCTGGGGAGCTGGTTGAGTTTTGATTGGTTGAAGACTTTGGAGACAAGGCCTATGCCGTTGATGGGTTGGAGGATGTTGTTGTTGACAGTGACGACTTCGGCGCCTTCTTGGCTGCGGTGCTGGAGGGCATGTAGGGCAAGGTAGCAGAGGTGCGAGGCCTCGGGGTCGTCATATATGCCCACCGCGCCGCATTTCTCGCGCGGCTTATCGTAGTCGTTGTAGAAAACGGGTTGGAGAGGGTTTTGAAGTTGGTGCGAGAGAGTAGACTGAGAGATAAAAAATTAGTTGAAAGACAAAACTTTAATGACATGACGATTTTTAAAAAGCCTCGATAAAAAATTAGTGGAATGACATAATCTTTTAGAAAATCATCATGGAATGATAACTATTATTAGACGATTTTTGTAAAACTTTAATGGAAAGACAATTTTTAAGATGATTTTTGGAAAATCATAATGAAATGATTGTATTTATTTATCAAAATACCATCACATTTATTTCACAATGTTTTATTCTCAATCAACAACATAGTATAAATACATTTTTATAATAGTGAAAGTTTATGGGTTAAAAAAAGAGGAGAGATCTCATGAATTTGAATCTTTCAATAATATTTTAACCAAAAATTAATAATTAATATTAGTTAGTAAAAAAAATTAACAAGTCATTTATCGTTACATTTATAATCAATTACTTAGAAATTACTTAAAATGTGTTAATTATTGCATTAATATTATTTTTTTACATCAGTAGTGTCTAATATTTTACATTAATATTATTTAGTTTTTGGATTGTATTTAGATTAATTTTTCAAACTGAAAAACATGTGATTTTAATTTTTTTTATCATATTATTAATATGAAATATTTATTAATTTTATTGATGATTAATTTTTATTGAAAAAATTAATGAACCAATTTGGTGTGATTCTCTTCTAACAACATTTTAAAACATATAATAATATAATAATAGGTTGTTTTAGTTATAAATACACAAGCAATTTTGAAATATGAATAAAATTAATGTAACCCGTGCATTTGTGTTATGCTAGTGTAGCATAAAAGAGGGGTCAAAGCGTGTATAGCTGTATTGATAATAATAATAAAAAGAATGTGCATAATGATCAGAAAAAGTTACAAGAAAGAACTTTTCTTTCTCCTGGGCTCTGCTAGGGTTTCACCCCCTCCCTCCGTAGGAGCTTCCTAGTGGCTGTGCCACCGTGGTAGGGTCGGTGCAAATCCTTCTTGTAGAGTCTCTTTATTCTTGGTTCCCTTTTCTTGCTTGGCCAATCATTCGGGGTTCTATTCTTGGTGTTAGTGGCCGATTATTTCTTGTCGGTCAATAGTGCTTAGGTGACGAAGGAGTGGAAGCCGCGTGGTTTTTCCCCTCTGGTGATTCACTTTTGGCCACTGCTTGGTTTTAATTCCCATTTCCTTTTAGTGGGTCTTAGTCCCGAAGCAGTAGTGCTCAAGGGAATATTGGTGGAGTGTGGTTCGATATCTATTAGCTGGTGGAACTTCGTGCGATTTTTCCCATTTGCTAAGTGGGTTTCATCATCGAAGCGGATTCACTTAAGCAGTATTGAAGTGCGGTTTCGGCAAAGCAGCTGGTGGAATCTGGTGTTTCTTTGTTTGGTGGAGATTTCTACATCAAAGGGGCGCCTTTTTCTTTTCTCGGCTCTGGGTTTTGTCGAAGAAAAGCTCCACACCGGCACTGTTCATAAGCATTGTGCTTTATATCGATTGCTATGTAATAGCAAACAAGTTTAGCTATATTTTTGTTCCCGATAGCTTGTTATTTGTAATAATTTTTATTTTTCTGCTCCATTGTAAACTGCTTGGTCTCTTCATCTTTAAGAGAACACGTTCTTCTCTTCTTTCACTTGTAGGTTACCCGCTTCTCCATTTGAGGTTGACCCATGTGTGTTGTTTGATATGGGGAAAACCAAAAATAATGGATTGAAGATGGGTAAGAATACCCAAGCTGCTTGTTCTTATGAAGCTACAGTTGGGTTGGTTGAAGAACCCGTATCCAAGGTTGCGGATGGAAGCTCTATTAAGGGTGCCCGCCAGGTGTTCGGAAAAATGCCTGAAAGAAAAGCAGTGTGTGTTTCTTCAGAGAGTGACTCGGTATCTCATTCGCTGGGCACTAAGGATACTAGTAGTGATCGGGTTAGTGTGAAGGATTATACATCATCCATGGGTGATGAGGAGGAACCTCCGGTTGGGAGTAATGTCGAAACCAAAGCAGCTACACCTTGGGTCAATCTTTTCAGAGATAACCGACTACCTTCAAAGGGTTTAAGCTTGGAACATTTCAAGCTTGATGATGCTGAACATATTGTTCTGGAGGAGGATGATATTCAACAACTGGAATCAGCTTGGGGTCATTGCTTAATTGGCTATGTAGTCGGCAGATTCCCAGTCAAAAAGGCGCTATTAGATTGCTGCAATAGATGGGGGGTGCAATACACCTATTCTAATCATGATAGTGGTTGGTTGATTTTCAAATTCAATTCGGAGGAAGATAGAACTACGGTCCTAGCCAATGGTTCTTATTTCATTTTTCAACGTCCGTTTCTTTTGAAGGTCATGCCGACTTTATTTGATTTTGGTGAGGAGGAATTGTACAAATTTTCAGTGTGGGTCAAAATGAGAAATCTTCCACTTGAGTTGTGGAATCCGGCAGCATTAGGGAAGATTCTATCAAAAGTGGGCACTCTTATTCGTACGGATCAGTTGACTGCTTCCAAGGGCTCTATTTCTTTTGCTAAAGCCTTGGTAGAGGTGGATGCCTAAGAGGAATTGGTGAGAGATGTGAAGATAAAATTGTCTGATAGTAGGTCTTTCGTGCATCAAATAGAATTTGAATGACGAGGAATCGCATGCTCTTCGATGATTACAGTTTTTCTTTTGTTGATGTTGTAGATAAGATCAAATTTAGAATTTTGAGACTTATTCACTTGATGCACTTGTATTAGCAAATGTGAGTGTTTTGTTGTAGCTAGTCTTGGTGTGCCTAACATCTCTTATTTGCTTCTCTTGTGTTAGCAAGTGTATTGTACCTTATTTTTTGGTTTTGGTTGACTAGAGTATGTCTTATGTATTTTGTAAGTATCTTTTGGAATATATTCATTTATATCTTTTTCAAAAAAAAAAAATGTGCATAATTGTAGATTGCTCGTTGGTCTTTTGGATCACCCTTATAGCATCTATGTTGCAACAACTCGCAATAATTGCTTATAATGGAACCCCATATACACATTATTCATTTTTACTTTTTCCAATACAAACAAGTTTATACAATAAATTTCTACAAAAGAGCAACTCTCAATAGTTACTTTCAAATGTCCCGCCAAAAAACTTTTATCATAGTATTTTATTAATAACTTCTTTATTAATTTATAATTATATTATTTATAAATTAATTGACCTTTTAAATATTTTTGGCAGATGTTAAAAAATTTAAACATTTAAAATAAAACATAAATATAAACATAATAAAATTATATTTTATTAAAAATACACAAATAATGCAACATAAAAGACAATAATTTAAAATAATAATTAACTTTGTTGATTATCGCATTTAAAATGTTCCTAAATATACTTTACAATATCCCCTTGAAGTTGGTGATCACGTCTTGAATTGTGAAATTCTTTCTCCTAAACAAGTATGATTCAAAGACTAGATGAAGAACAATATATATGTCAATTGTCGACACATCATTACATTGTCTGTTATTAGTATCCATTGAAAACTCTCAATCCATGTTAAGATTAATTGGTGTTAATTGTTACATAGAAAATTGATATGAATGAAATATGAGTTTAAGATATTGAAAATTTGTCATATTTGGATTTGAATTATTTTACAAATTTGGATTTGTAGAATCTTGAAGATTTGACATGAAATTAAACAATAATTCATATTGTGAGAATTTTTGATTTAGACACATCGAATGAAAATAAATCAAAGTAAAAGTTGTAAATTTTTTTAGAATAAAATGAGACATATTTTAGAAGTTTTGTTGTGTAAGAAAAAATTTACATTGTAATCTATTTATATTAAAAAATTGTAACGGATAGAACTGAGACTTTTATTTTAAAAATACATTGCAAAAAAAGCAGTTCTCCAACGTTCACAAATTAATAACATTATAATAATATTTTTCTGTGTTGTTAATTAAATTTTTATTATGAGTAACAATGTTGCTTGAGGAAACAATTGTTGTCTCGCTAGTAACCGTCCTTACGCACTTACAGTGAGAATTGCTCCACAAGCACGTTGCTTGGTGGGACGAGCTACCGATAATCTTGCTCACAGTTACAAAAACATGCACCCATCCATCCATCCATAACCATATTCATTCACCACCAACACTGCAAAAGGGTAGGGATTGCGCCGTGAAATGAGGGTATGTGTATGTATGAGACTGGTTCACACACCCAACAAGATCAAATGCACTGCTTAACTGTACCTTCACTGCCTCACTTCTTTTGCCTTTCTCTTTCTCACAAGTATTCTGCTCTTTCACAAACAATAGTTTCTCAAATACTAACAAAACAACAACAATAAGGGTTGCCTCTAGAGGACCCATCTCTATTCAAGGGTTACCATGAACTGTCATGTATTCATTATCTGATACAAAAATTAGAACTACTAATGTTCATTTCGATGTGAAAAATCACATTCGTGATCTGTTTTCAAATATACACTAATTATTATATTTAATGAATTCTAGTAATACCCAAAAAATATTCTATTACCCACATAAATTATTTGTCCTTATTACCAAATATATATATATATATATATATATATATATATATATATCCGAAAAGGATCACAAAGAAACAAAAATGGTATTTATTTGGTCATTATTGATTTTAAATATATTATTCAATGATTTTTCATATTTTTAAACACTTTCAAGATCAATTAGAAATAATCTTAAAAAAATTATTATAAAAAATTAACCATCTTATCATACATAACAATTCATACTTATATGAGAATCAATATAAAAATCTCTTGTACTATCAATGTATTTTAATGATATTGTTTTTTTTTAACTAATTATCTTTGAAGGGATACATATTGGATTGAAAAAAAAAATAACATAACAAGAATGTAAATAAACAAGAAAATAAGTATTTGTTGCTAGAAAATAGAACAAGGAAAACAATTTTTCCTATCTTTTCTATCTTGGTTTTTCCATATCAATATTGTGTACAAATGGTATAGCATAAAATTATTCGTGTCCAAATATTATTTCCCTTTTAGCAGTAACATATTCCCGAAGTTTCAGTGTTTCACAATGGCAGTTACAAAATACTTAACCTTCTTAAGAGCAAAATTTCCTCAGATTATGATTTTGGATTCTCATGGTTCTCTTCTCTCACATTATTAAACAGAACCCCACCATTTTCTCGCCCCTCTCTCTCTAGTGTCAGAGGGATGTTGGAGAAGACCATGAAGACATCTAGTACGATGTTTCAGGACAAGCATCATAATCATAGCAGTGGCAAAAAGGAGAGATGTCTGAGTCTGACCTTAGGGAAGGGTGTGCCTTTTGTCTTGACCTCTCTCTTAATGGCTTCAATTTTCAGTTTGTTCTTCCTCTATAATCCAAACCCTTTAACACTCATTCCTCATCAAGGCCATGACATGTTTGAAAATCCCTCTGATAAAAAACAAGAAGAACATGCCATCACAACAACAAAGGTTTCACCATCCAAACCACAAAAGGGTATGTCCCAAAATTATCACACACTAATGATCATGATTAGATTTAAAAAAATGGTCCGCGATCGTGATTTTGGACGTAATGTTAAGATTTTGAGTATTAGTGACCGCAACATGACCGCAATTCTGGCTACGCATATGTTCAATTTCTCACACAAGATCGAGGATTCTGATGAAATTGCGATCATGATTGCAATTTAAAACCTTGATCATGGTCATGATTCCCCTTTATGTAGGTTAATTTCATTTTGTTGTTCTCAATTTAC
The DNA here is from genome assembly GCA_007407185.1 of Glycine tomentella. Taxonomy (NCBI): domain Eukaryota; kingdom Viridiplantae; phylum Streptophyta; class Magnoliopsida; order Fabales; family Fabaceae; genus Glycine; species Glycine tomentella. Next base: position 538,025 of record PYAF01000497.1, on the reverse strand, counting down.
CTTACTAACAAGTTGTGTACTTTTTTTTGGGGGGCAGAACAGAAAACATGTGACCTTTCTAAGGGTCACTGGGTACCAGCTTTGGGAGGGTCATCAACCTATTACACCAATTCAAGCTGCACCACAATCCCTGATAGCAAAAACTGTTTCAAGCAAGGGAGAATGGACACTGATTTTCTCAATTGGAAATGGAAGCCCGAGCAATGTGATCTTCCAAGGTTCGACCCCAGAACCTTCCTCCACATGGTTCGTGGCAAGAAAATGGCTTTCATTGGTGACTCTGTGGCCAGAAACAATGTAGATTCCCTCCTCTGCCTCTTGTCACAGGTTAGTGTCTAATAGTAATTAGAACAATTCTATGCCACTTTTAGAAATTTAAGAGGCTTGGTATTGCTATTGAGACGTTCTTTTTGTCTCCCTCTTTTAGTGTGTCCAAACTTTTTAACTATCAACAAATAACTGTACCAATTGCAACTTTTGAGGGCTAATTTTTTTTTTTACGTTTCATACAATAAATTATTACATAATTCAGGACTACTATGATTTTGACTAATGTCTATGTGATGCATAATTAAGTAAATTAAAAATCTTAATTATATATCGTATAAAAATTAATTCAGACAATGAATAAGCGACAGTTTAAGGCTATGTAATAATTTTTCCCCCATACCCAGCCATATTTTCAAGTGTATCGCTTCTTTACACGTTGCACACTTGCGTAACACAGTTTTGGCTTTTGATGGAGGTGAAATTCCCTGCTTGCATAGAAAGGGGAAGAATAAAAAGGAAAAATATGCTGGAATGTGATGTCACATATAAATGTCTCTTATCACTACACCTTTTATTTTGTCTCTTTTGTCTTTGACTAACATAATTGAGAAGATTTTTTTGTACGGCAATAGTAGAGTTGGCAAAACGGATTTGGTCCGTCGGGTCAGCCCGCTTAACCCGCGAAAAAATGCAGACTGGGTTGATAATATTAGCCCGTTGATCAGAAGCGGGACGGTCCAACCTGGCCCACAAAATTGCAGGTCAAATGGGGGACGGGGCGGGCCAGTCCGCTGGGCCAATATTATTTAAAACATTAAATATTAAAATTAAATAGATATATTTAACATATTTTGAAATAGGTATATTCTTTTAATTTATGCTCTTTTGCACTCTCAGCGTATTCTAATTAATTTCTAAGTTTTAATATTAAAATGTTTATAATAATGATACTTTCAAATAGTCTTTCATTGCTAGCATATTACACTTTGGACAGTTTACATCCATAAATTTCATTTGCAAATGGTGTAATTTTATGAATTATCACATAACATCATTTATTTAGCATTAGTTTTAAATTATTTACTTTTATTTAAATTTGTATTTTTTTTAATTATCATATTTGTATTTTTTTTATAATTTTTTTGTATTTTTAAAAAAATTAACTTTATTATTTATTATTTATTTTTTAGGCGGACTAGCCTACTGGTCATCGTTAAAGCAGAGTGGACTAGCATTTCCATCCCACTTTGTAAAAATGGGCTAGCCCGCCCGTCCCGCCCAGCATTTTTGGTGGGCTGGGCCAGCCCACCCCATTTTTTGCGAGTTAGCCCACTTTGCCAATCATACACAATAGTAGTTAGATTAAGCTTTTTAAAAAATGACTATTTCAAAATTCAACTTAAGAAGTGTCTGGTATGAAAAAGAAAAGTATAAGATAGAAAAAAGGTGTTTGAGAAGTTATTTTTCTAAATTATTTCACCACTTTAAGTTTTTTTAAAAGTATTTCTTTTTCTTTTTTCATTTTTATTCTTATTATCTTGTCATAATTCCACCATTTATGTTCTTTTTGTTGGGGATTACACTCAGAAAACAAAATAATTGTGGAGCAGAAGGAAGAGAGAATGATAAAAGCTTGTAGAATGTTTATCGATTCATTCTGTTTATTTCACATAAGCACTCTATATAGAGTTGTACATCACAAATTAGTTAATAACTAACTAACTAACTACCAAAACTAACCTATTTTAATTAATTATCTAACTAACACCCTCCTTTAATTCAAAGAGGTACAACTCCTAATTCCTTTCTTAACTTCTCAAATCGCTCAACTTTCACTGTTTTAGTGAGCACATCAACAATTTGCAATTCTGTTGGACAATACAAGATTTCAATCATCCCCTTATTCACCTGCTCCCTCAGAAAATGAAATTTAGTTTCAATATGTTTACTCCTACCATGAGAAACGGGGTTCTTTGGTAGATCAATAGCAGACTTGTTATCAACTAACAACTGCATAGGCTTTTTCACTTCAATCTCTATCTCCTTTAGCAATGAATCAAGTCATATAGCTTGACATGCAACAAATGATCCATCTATATATTTAGCCCTACAATATGACAAAGCCACAATAGGTTGTTTCTTAGACACCAATAGATTGGTGCTCCCAGAAACTTAAACAAGTACCTTGAAGTGCTTCTCCTATCTACTTTATCTTCACTCCAATCTGAGTCGGAATAGCCTAGCAACTCCACTGCTTTCTTTTCTGTATTACTAGGAAATAGCACACCATATTCCAGAGTTCCCCTTAAGTACCTCAATACTCTTTTTGCAGCCATTAAGTGAGACTTCCTTGGTTCAACCATAAATCTACTAACTAAACCAACTGCAAAGCAAATATCAGGTCTGCTATTGCATATGTACCTTAAAGAGTCAACCAATTGATTGAACAATGTGGAATCAACCAGCTCATCATCTTCACTTGTAGTGTCCAGCTTGATACTCACTTCTGCAGGAGTAGTTGCAGGGCTACAATTCACCATATTGAACCTCTTTAGTACATCACCAACATACTTCTTTTGATGTAGAGCAGTTCCTCTTGATGTTGTACAAACTCCAAGCCTAAGAAATATGTCAATCAGCCCAAGTCTGACATTTCAAACTCAATCATCATTAATGCTTTAAAGCTTTCAAAAACCAGTAAGTTATCAACATAGAGGCAAATCAGCAACACACTTTCCTCATTCTTCTTCTTCTTCACATACACACCATCTCCATTGAGCACTTTGAAAATTCATGTTGAGTTAGGAAGGAGTTTAAGTTTAAACATCCATTTGACATCAATTCTTGTTCAGAGGTAATTCAACTAACTCCCAAGTGTGGTTCCTCTCAATAGCCTTTAATTCTTCCATCATTGCTTTCTTCCAAACATCTTCCTTCACGGCTTCTTCATGATCAATTGGTTCTGCATCTGCCAATAAAGCAAAATGCACTAAATCACCTTCTGGTGTTACTTCACTGTCATGAAGCATTAAAGTTTGCATACTTGGCTGGAAACTGCCTGTCCCTTTGTGCTCTTTGATTCCGAGCCCTATCAATTGTTGTATCTTCATTTTCATTATGTTCATCGCTAATTCTTTCATCTTGAGTTTGTACATCTTCAATTTGTATTAGAATTATTGAGTTGTGGTTGCTTCTTTGGTTCTTCCAATCCCATGACTGAGCCTCACTTACCATCACATCTATACTCACTTCAATTTCCTGCTTTGCTGGATTGAAAAGTGTGTATGCTCTAGTAGCATGATAGCTAACTAGAATCATGGCTTCACTCCTATCTTGTATTTTTTGCTCTTTGCATCAGACACATGTTTAAAACACAAAGAGCCAAAAATTCTCAAATGACTCACCATTGGTTTTTTGCCAGTCCAATACTCTTTTGGTACCTTCTCTTTAAGCCTCTTAGTGGGACATCTATTGAGCAGATAGGCTATTGTGATAACTAACTCACATCAGAAGGAATATGGCAGATTCTTCTGCTTCATCACGCTCCTAGCCATGTTGAGTATAATTACGTTCCTTCTTTATGCTAATCCATTGTGTTAAGGGGTGTAAGGAGTTGTGACTTCATGTTGAATGCCAAGCTTCTCACAAAATGACTCAAATTCATTTGATATCTACCCCCCTCCTCCATCTGTTTTTAGAACCTTGATGAATTTGCCACTTTGTCTTTCAACCGTAACCTTGAACTTTTGAAACACATTAAACACATTATTTTTAGACTTGATCAAGTACGACAATACAAGAATTATGTGAATTTGGATTTCTAGTATGAAAATATTTGTGTAAAATTGAAATATCAACAAAGGAGGTAAAGTACTTGTTTTCACCTAGTGAAGGCAACCTCAAAAGGACCACAAACATCAAAATGTACAACATTTAGTACATCTGAAGCCCTCATTGGCAGATGAGAATTAAAAGCATTTCTAGGTTGTTTACCAACAAGGCATACTTCACATACTTTCTCAGGCACAATAACCTTTGGAAGACCTATCACCATTTCTTTAGCTTCTAAATGATTTAAACTTTTGAAATTTAAAGGACCAAACCTCAAATGCCAAAGCCAACTCTCTTGGTCAGTCATAGTAGTTGTAAGATACTGCACTTCAGTTGTCTTTATGTTGGTCTGAAAGGTTCTATTCATTGAGAGAGGAGATGTCAACACCAATTTTTGACTTGGATCAAATAATTTCAAGGAATCATGCTTTATAATCACAGAAGACTCTTTTTTCACTAGCTATCCAACACTCATCAAGTTGCATTTCATTACAGGTACAAACAACACATTTGCGATTAGTGTTGCCTTACCATCTTTCCTTTTTTATCACAATGTTACCAACACCTTCAGCTACTAAGGTCCTACTATTTGCAAGCTTGACCTTGGTTCTTTTACTTGTGTCGAGGTCAATCAACCACTCCTTATGACCTGTCATGTGAGTAGAACATCCAGTATGTAAATACCAAGATTCAGAATGAGAGTTTCATTCACTAGTTGTAATCATCAAAAGAATCGGATCTGAATCTAAATCATCATCATGAGCACATTTGCTTTTTGCTCATTGATCTTCTGCTTTCCTTTTTCTTTTCCATACCAACATTCATCAACATAGTGATCCATTTCTCACAGTTAAAACACTGAATCTTTCTTTTGTCTTGCTTTCTTCTTCCACCTTTGTTGTGGACAAACCCTCCTCCTCTTTTGTTTGAGGATTCAGGTTTGTCTTGAGCCTTGGTCTTGTCTTGGTTTGAAGCCCAACCTCCCTTATTGAACTTCCCCTTATCTTTTCTTCCTTTTCTTTTGTCTAAACCTCCTTTCACCTAAGCTTGCAACGCTTGGTCTGCATGCTTTGCTTTATTTCTTTGAATCAATTTCAACTCCTGTGCTTCTAAAGAACCTTGAAGTTCTTCAGTTTTCATGTTCTTCACATCTTTGGGTTCTTCTATAGCAACCACAATGCGATCAAAATTTTGGGTTAGAGTCATGATCTTATCAATGATCATCTCATCTGTGATCTGCTTATTAGAACATTTCATGATTTGTGAGACTCAACACTCTGCTAAAGTAATCAACCACCCTCTCCACATCTTCCATTTGTAGTAATTCATATTGTCTTCTCAAAGATTGGAGACGTTCCTTTTTGATCTTCTCTCTACCAATAAAGCATCTTTCTAATATGTCCCAAGCCTCCTTGGCTCTGAATGACTTTGAGATTTTGTCACACTCTGATGTATCGGGAACAATGCTTTACTGTCTTTCTTCACTGCATCTCTGTAGGCAACTCTCTAGGCATCAGTGGGATTTTAACCCAGTTCTTGATAATCAAATTGCACAATTCAAGCACATATTGAAAAGAAACATGACTTTCATTTGAACACTCCATCTTTCCCAATTCTTGCCATCAAGAACTGGTAGATTTCCAGGAAATCCTCCATTTTCAACTATGGTTGCAGCAGCGAAGAACGTGGTCTACTCACTCTCAATACCTAACAGATCATTATTTTTTCCAGAATCGTAATAAGCTCTAATACCAGTTTGTTGGGGATTGCACTCAAAAAACAAAATAATTGTGTAGTAGAAGAAAGGGAGAATAATAAAAGCTTGTAGAATGTTTATTCATTCATTCTGTTTATTTCAGATAAGCACTCTAACTTATATAGAGTTGTACATCACAAAGTTAATAACTAACTAATTCTATGTGACCAACGAAACTAACGTATTCGAATTAACTAATTAACACTTTTACACTCATTTGCCAATTTATTAGTTAGTTTTATTCATACATTTTAACTCAATTTTTTTTTCTCAGCATTTTAATTCAATTAGTTAACTTAACTTATTGGCTTCCAGTTTCCTTAGTTTTCAACAGCTAATTAACTTTCTAACTTCCAATCAATTTATTAGTTTTGATAAATATCCCAAAATTAAGGACTCTCCTCGTATGGGACGCTACGTGATAATTAATATGCAAAGTTGGCATGTGTGAGTAAAGTGATCGATTCAGTGGCCACACGTTTCGAAATTTAAATAATGTCAAATTTACTTTCTTTCTTGATGGTGGTGGGATGACTTGAATACCATTTTTAAAGGATTAAATAGTAGTAGTAGTTGTCAAAATGCCCGCTGATTATGTACCACGTTCAATTGACTCCAATAATTTTTTTTTGAGTGGCCAATAATCTATTTTTAGAGCAATCATCCGTATATAAGTAGACTAATTCCAATTCTTAATCAATATTATCATTAGGGGTGGAAATGGGTCCCTATCAGAACCCTTTGACCTGACTTATTTAAAGCCTGATCTGACCTAACTATCATTAATAAATTTTTCAATTATTTAATTTATTTTCTATTTGATAAGTACCTGGCATTAAAATGTTTTAATTAATTTTAAAAAAGTAATCAATTTTTTTGAATTCTTAAAATAATAAATACTTTATTTCTATGTAATTACTGAATTACTTAACCACTATCTTTATTAACTTGTTAGCAAATACTATTATTTTAATAATAAAGTGTTAGGTGCTTTTGAAATTTTCAATACATTAAATATTTTAGTAGCTAGAACATTTTTTGAAAAGCGATTTGAAATAATATTTTTTAAGAAGTTAGTTTCTAATTTTTAATACTATATATATTTTTTTAATTTTTATCCTCAATAAATATATATAATTACTTGATTATCATTTTTTAAGACGTTAGCTTCTTATTTCTATTTTTTTTATATTTTTTATATTTTTATCCTTGATAATTTATCTAATTTTCTGATTATTATTTTTTAAATAAATCATGATTTTATTATTTTTTTGTTATTTTATATTTTTTTTAGCTATTTTAATAGTAAGTTTTGCTTAATAGTTGGCTTTCTGCTGACCCCGCCAACAAGAAGGGTTATCATCTGACTGAGAAAGATGAGCCATATCCAACACTTTTCTTATCTTGTTGAGAGTGTCTTCAAGGCCAAGGTGCATATGTCCAACCACTATTTTCTTTTTTACTTATCCCACAAATTATTATCACAATTACTTTGTGAATATAAATGAATAATCTTGCATTTCATGTCACACGATCGTAATCTGGGGCTTCAATATGACACTAAATGATTCGATATAATAAATAATTCCATTGATGGTATTGAATTCACATAGGAGTAATTAACGATACATGAATATCTCTGCACCTAATTAATATAATATTTTTTTATATATCTCCTTTTTGTTTGTTACATTAGTATATATTTATGTTTTTCTCTTTCTTTCTAGGTATCTAATAGGACACGAGTATCTATGTATGAACGTTTTTGTGCTTTTCACAAGGGTGTAGTAACAAGTTTCTTGAAAAAATTGCAGGATGAAATTCCAAAGGACATACACAAGGACTCAGAAGACAGGTTCCGCAAATGGTATTTCCCCATCCACGACTTCACCCTCATGATGGTGTGGAGCAGGTTCCTCATAGTAGGCGAGGAGAGAATGGTAAACGGCACAGTAGGCACCAGCATTTTCGACATGCAACTCGACAAGGTCGACAACGATTGGGCCAACGAACTTCCCAACCTAGACTACGCAATAATCTCAGCCGGCCATTGGTTTTTCCGAGTGATGCACCTCCACGAAGCAGGAAAACAAGTAGGTTGTGTCTATTGCAACCAACCAAATATCACAAGCTACAACCCAGACTTCACAATAAGAAAAGCATTCCGAACAGCCTTCAAACACATCAATGCATGCAAGGAGTGTGGGAGAAAAAAAATGGTGGCGGTGTTGAGGACATTTGCACCGGCACACTTTGAGAATGGGGTTTGGAACACTGGAGGGTATTGCAATAGGACAAGTCCTGTGAGTGAGAGTGAGGTTGATTTTGGGAGGTTTGATTGGGAAGTGAGGGGCATTCAGATGGAGGAGTTTGAGAGAGCAAGGAGTGAGGGAATTATTATGGGAAAATTAGGGTCTCATAATAGGTTTGAGGTGGTTGATGTTACTAGGGCTATGTTGATGAGGCCAGATGGCCACCCTGGGGAGTATTGGGGGAATAAGTGGATGAGGGGTTACAATGATTGTACTCATTGGTGCTTGCCTGGTCCTGTTGATGTGTGGAGTGAGTTGCTGCTTGCTGTGCTCAAGAGGGTGAATGAGTTTTGAACTTGATTAATTAGGCTCAAACATGATTTGTTACATGAAGATAAATAAATAGATACAATTATATGTAATTAGAACCAACAAAAAATTAACAATCATAATTAAATATACATTCTTTTCCATGGTGCATAATATTGTCCTCAATTATCACTTATTTTAAAGGAGAAAGTTACATGAACATCCCAATGTCCCATTCATCAACAGCTAGAAATAAAGAGAAAATACATTGATATAATAAGATTTATAATGTGATAAGAAAAAAGAGATGAAAAAAATAATAAAATATCAGTGGAGTATTTAAAATAATAAAATATTTATGTATCATTATTCTATTTTAAATTATGCTGTTGAATATATTGCAATTGTGAATGTGGATGCTGGAATTAATTAGTGATCGATGTTGTGAACAAAACACAACATAAATTACGAGAAATGATTCTAAAATTATAATGATTCAAATAGTCTTTATATAATTAACACATAATTAAGTGTTCATATATTTTTTTTAAAACTAAAAAAAAACTTGAATACATGTTACACAAATTATTGACTGAAATACATGATTTCTAGTTCGAGATTATTTAACATGATTTCAGACAATAATTAATTCAACATAGTCATAGCCTCTAATATTACAACCATTGTGGTGTGAAATAATTTTATTTGCATATATTTTATTTATAATATTTACAAGTTTATAGTCATTTTCTAATTGTTTAATATGTATCATTTAAATCAACAATTCAAATTAAATTTACAATTAATATTGTTTAAAACATTAACATAATAGTAATAATAATAGCTGAAATCATCTATGAGAATGTTACAATACAAAATATTAATCTACAAATTCAATTCAATAATATAAGATTTTTTTTTTTTTGTGAACTAAGGTATCTCTAATCGAAAGTCAATGACTAATCCCTTCGAAATATTAAGATTCATTTAAGGGATTCATCTCTTCTAACTAATGACGTATTTTCATACAAAGAGTTAAATATCAAATTCATGACCATGTTTAAGAGACAATATTGTTTATTAATTATGTTATATGATGTTGATAATTAATATAAGTTTTAGGCATTAGAATCTTGGCAACATGTGCTCATAATTCAATAATCTATATATTATATATAATTTTTCCAAGTATATTTTCCTTCTTTTTATTTATATATATGTATCTTTTTCCGTAAGTAACCACAAACAATGATTATATAATGTATAGATTAATTTAGTATGAGATTGCTCAATCTGATTAAAAATACTAGGTGATCAACGAAAGAAAAAAACTTGTTGATATTTATAGCTCTCTTTAGTGTGATAACTAATTATTTTCCAATTAAGGGCATGATGAACATTGGGAGTTTGGGGGTTTTAGAAAACATCTGTCCTATCGCAAACGCAGTATGCAACACAAAGCCCATTTCACCAAACCAAATTCAGGTCCCAACGAGAGTCGTTACTGAAAATTTTTTGGTCCTGGACGAAGTGGAAAAAATGGGCTCTTAACACACAAAATTTTTAAAATATAAATAATATTAAAATTAAGAGATGGAAAAAATGAGTCTCTAACATATAAATTTTTTGAAATACAAATAATATTAAAACTAAGGGATGGAAAAAATAGACCCCAACACACAAAATGATCCCTAATATAAGTTTTATTTTTATTTTCTTTTTTCAAATTTTTTTTTTTATTTAAACTATCGATGCAAATATTTTTGAACCCTGGACGGACGTCTCGTTTGTCCTGCCCCATGGCCGGCCTGGCCCCAACTTGGTAACACCTTTCACTTCAGAGTTCAGAACCATCCACTCTTTCTTCAAACAAATATCGTTTGTGTGTGTCAGTCTCACACACAAAGATCTGAGCTAGGTTAGGTTAGATTATTTTAGTTAAAAAAAAACTAAACAAACAAAAAATGACATCTAATGAAATCAAATTATATGAAGGAAAGAATCTGAGTATCTCCGAAACGAGCCTAAAAAGGCAGATGAAGAAGAAGCCAAGGTCCTATTCATCTCTTCTTCATCTTCCCTACTCTCAATCTTGAATCTCGTGTGTGTCACACACAGATCTGAGTTAGATCACGCTGAATCGAATCGCAATGTCACAGCAAGGGTTCACGATGGAGCTATACCTAGACCCAGCGCTGGAGAATCAGGTTCTGAAAGCATGGAACGTTCTGGCGCAGAGACAAATCAGCACACACCTGATAGAAATGGAGTCTCGGCCACACATAACCCTATTCTCCACACCATTTCTAGAACCTTCCAAGCTCGATTCTCTCCTAAAAGCCTTCGCCTCAAAGCACGACCCTCTCCCTCTCACTTTCTCCTCCGTCACCACTTTCCCCAACGACTCCAACAACCTCCTCTTCCTTGCCCCAACCCCTTCCCTCTCCCTCCTCCACTTTCAGTCACAGCTCTGTGACGCTATCAGAAAAAAAGGCATCGAAATCGCTGATGAATATGCTTTCAATTCCTGGATCCCTTATTGCTCTGTTGCGCACCATGTCCCCAAAAACAAAATGTCTGAGGCTTTCTCGCTCTTAAGGGAACTTAAGCTTTCGGTTTCCAGTTACGTTATGGATGCTGCGCTCGAACAGTTCTCTCCGATTTGGGAAATCTTCTCATTTGTGCTCAGCAACAACCTACACTCCTGACCGTCAGTTTTTTTTATTACTCTACAGAACACTATAGTTGCTAATTCTTTTTCCTTTTTTGTTTTTTTTTTTCAATTTTGTAATGTTAAGTTAGTAATATGAGGTTAGATAATTTGATTGTTGTTGGTTGGGGAATGGTTTGGGAGGGAGGGTTTTGGTTCCTCCTGAAATTCTCTTATTGTAATGATTGATGGTATTATGTTACACCGAATTTGATAGATTATGGAACTTGCTTTATTTATCTTACTAGTATTAATTGCTCTTGCTCCCTTATTCAGCCTTTGTGGATCTGAAGTACGCCTATATGTAAATTCACATTTAGTAACATATGTAGTTACTATAGTCTTTCTAATCAATTAAGACTCAGTTTATAAAGTAGTCGACTATCGTACTGTATTTTCACTATTTCAGCAATATTTAAAATTTTGATATTTTGATAAGAATCCACGTTTTGTGCACATAACCACTAACTCTCTTGGTAGTTTGATATAGTTCTATATATAGTGTATGTTTACGGTTCTTGAACTCACTCTTAAAAAAACATCAATACACCATCTGTGCTAGAGAGCAAGAGTTTGGAAGACAAGTAGACACTTTCGTGGTAGTTTGTAGTGCATCAGGAGCATAGCAATAATTGGAGGTATATTTTGATCCTTTTTATTTTCTGCATTAATCTAATTGCTAATATTTATAGTGATTAGCATGATTAGATCATTTAGATTTTATTCTTATAACATAATTTCAGCCTTTGTGGATTTTGAAATGCAAACCACATTAATATAGTCAGTTAATTATTGAGGGATATGTGGTTCCGTATCTATTAATATGCTTCAGCTATAAGTAATGTTGACATTGATTTACATCATTTCTTTGTCAATATATGTAGCTTAAGCAACATTACCGTGGAAATTTTAATTGTGTTCTCTTTTATGATAAGTCTTGCGTGGAGAGGATCAAAGGTCCTATTTTAGCTTTAAATTTGGTATTGGTTCACGTACCTTACTACATAGTAAAATTAGTCTCCGAAAGATATAGTGCTGATCATTTTATTACCCAAATGATAGAAATTATGTTATGCCCTTCATCACCTGATGTGCATTTCTTTAATCAAATTAGTTCTCCACGTAAAAAATCTGGAGGACTAATTTGACCAATAAAATATACATTATGCATGTTCAAGGACCATAAATGTAATTTCTTTCATTCATTCAGGAATTAATGACCAATGTGTATTTTAGGACTAATTAGATTTACTCCTTGTACATAGTATAGTGGACGAATGACGTTATCCTTGAACAGAATACCACGACTCAAAAGAGCTTGCCAGTGTGTACCTCTCCAATTCATATGATAGGGTATAACTATGAAATTGGTAAGGAGTTTATTGCTAGGCCTGAGCGAGTGGTACAATTGTATGGTAAATTCTCAGTTTTGTTTGCCCTTAGATTTTGGTATATCATATCTTGACTCTTTCTTCCTCTCATATCTTCACCCAGAGGTTGTTTCTTCCTCTCATATCTTGACTCTTTCTTCCTCTCAGTTTTGTTTGTCCACGTCGTGTGGATGGACGTTTGCAGCCAATGAAAATATCTGAGTTCTAGATAAACTAGGTTCTGGTTTAAGAGTCAATCATGCCAGCTAGACAAGCTCGAATTGTTACTTACTCAACTATGATATTTGCTCCGGACCTAACAATATTATATACGTTAATGTTAAGCACATTTCAATCATTTTCTTTCCATTATGGACGTGGACAAAACAACACAATTTATCTTGTGACTTGTTAATTGAACTTATAAAGTGTATTTTGATTCGAATTAACAATAATCGAGCACCAAGCTTCAATTCAATTTCAATTACTGCAAACAAACCAATTCACTACAATGTCATCTTCCAGGTCCCTTGGTGACCCCTTATGCTGTGTTTGGTTTAGAGAGAAAAATAGAGAAGAAAAATAGAAGATTTTTTTTTTAATTAAAATATGTGTAAAAAGCATGAGATTCACACCATTTTTTTTCTATTTCTCCTTCTCACCCTTCAACAAAAACACAACATTAACAAGATTGTAAACGAGATAGTAGAGGAACACAATAACTTGTCATAGCAACCATATCTCATCAGTATTTTTATTTTTAACGTTGATTCATTCTGGTGTAGTTCGCAAGACAAGACTTTGTTGTTATTATTAGTTCGTTCTGATGTACAAGTATTGCTATTAAAATCACATTCAGTAATGCTTACAATACAAATTTTAAGTACTCATTTTTTATGTATCAGTTCTTCACAAATATTTACAAATTTTGCAAGTTTCATGACGAAAAAATTAGAATAGGAAATTTTACAATGAACCTCATACACCTACGACTACAAAATGGTTTGAAATTGAATTATAATTATTTTAAAGTCATCATAATACAACACTTACTAAAAATGATAAATAATTATTTTTGTCCCCGAATATGTAGAGCGCTGACAAATTCGTTCTCGAAAGATAGAAATTCAAATTTTACTCCTCTAAAGTAAAAAAAATACGACAAATTCATTCATGCGTTACCATTAATGAAAGAGTCTGCATAGACAAAAAATGATTGTCAACATAACTACTGAATAGATTTGACCAAAATGTCATTAATTTTTTTTGGACCAAAATGTAAGTAATTTTTCATTTAACCAAAATGTCAATAATTTTTTTTGGACCAAAATGTCAATACATTTCCATTGGAATAATTTGTTAGATCCTAAATTTCGTTTCATTTAAAGATAAAATATAATATAATCTTCATTAAATGTAAGTTAGAATAAACATTGTAACTAGGACTTAAAAATAAAGACTTAAAAAATAGAAAAACAAATATAAGTTAGAATAAACATAATAATGAGCATAATATTTATTAATAAACATAACTACTTTAACAAACATTGTAACTCAAATGTAATCATAACAATAACATTAACATAATTTTTAAAATTTGATTAATTATTTTTATTGTTGTATACAAGTTATTTATGTTAGATGTTACATATTTGTAGGATGAGATTAACTACTCTCAATATGCTCCACAAGCTGGACAACCTCCATCTAATTTTGAAAGTACTCCAACTCCTCATGCTAAAAGTGCTCCAACTCCAATTATCACTCAAAGTACTCCAACTCATATTGTTGTGAGTGACTTTTACATATAATTTATTAGTTCTTGTTAAATTATGTTATGTATAACTAGTCACTATTTATAATTGTTCTAGGAAACAATTTTCATATCTCCAAAGATCCCCTATATCTCGATAATACACATTCCAGTTTGGGAACTTCCGGTGCCAAAGTCATTAAATGGATAAGTCGCCAATTCCTAAAACAGACTATTTAATGTACTTTATCCGCCCGTTGGGTTACGAGTGGGTATTTGCTGTCAACTGTGTTTAGACCACCTCTAGTTAAGCCTTCAGCACCAATTCAAATTATATTCTCAGATGTATTATCTCATAAGATGAATCAACCGAATTACATGAACTTCACACCCGCACCAGGGCTACCACGCCACCAAGATCCGAAGAAGTGAAATATTGGGATTGCTTGTCTTTTGTTTATAGTAGATTTTGACTAATTATTATAATTTGGATAAATTTGTAATGATTGATACACTGTTGCAATGTTTATTTTTGTATATTGGTAGAATGTTTATTTGAAAAATTTTCTATTGTGACAACATTAGATAGTGACAAAATCAAGTTGAGTCTTATTTTTTGTAAGGATTAAGGTAATGGTTGTGCATTTTTGTTTGAATCTCATATTTTAGATAAAGTACTGTCACATTAGAAAATTCATATCTACAGATAAATTATGCTTATTAATCAATATTATGTTTATTATTATGTTTGTTCTAACTTATGTTTGTTTCCCTATTTTTTTAAGTATTTATTGTAATGTTATGCTTACAACATAAAAAAAGGTAAGATGAAAATTAAATCATATTTTACTCTTAAATGAAATGAAATTTAGGTTCTAAGAAATTAGTCTAATGAAAACGTACTAACATTTTGGTCCTAAAAAATTACTATATTTTGATCCAAAAAAATTTAGTGACATTTTGGTCCAATGAAAAATTACTGACATTTTAGTCCAATGGTAACTTACATTTTGGTCCAATAGAAACGTATTGACATTTTGGTACAAAAAATTACTAACATTTTGATCCAATGAAAAATTACTGACATTTTGGTTCAATCTATTCAACAGCCATGTTAATAATCATTTTTGTGACATTTTCGTCCATTTGTGCCATGTAGGCTTATTCATTAACGGTAACGAATGAAAGTTAATGAATGGATGAATTTGCAATACGTTTTTCACTTTCGGAGACAAATTTGTTAACGCTCTACATATTCAGGAACGAAAATGATTATTTATCCTACTAAAAATAAGAATGTATCATACAGCCTAAAATGGAGTCACTTATGGACCACAACAAATAGCTTGGGGACGACTAGACTACGACCACGGATAAGAACTCAAACAGAGTGCCATCCACCAAAGTATAAATTATTTCTATAAACCTAAGAATACAAAGTATAGACTAAAAATGGATGAAATATTAAATGATAAAACAAACAACATCTCTTTACTTATCCCAGAAATGATGGGTATTTATGAGAAAAGCTATTTACACAAACAATCCCAGCACAACTGTTAATGTGTCTGAGTTAGAGTTTAAGCATGAAAAAAAAGGGTAAGAACCTCTGGTAGAAATCATTATTCATATGCAGTCATATTAACAGTTATGCAGTAGTGTAAGTAGCATTACCAGTGACAGTGACCCCCCTAAGCAGCACACATATATTCATGCCACTAACTTCATATAGCCCAAGATATAGGTTGACATAGAGAACCAGAGACAGCTGCCATGAGGAAATCTGACAGGAAAAAGAGTTATGGACACAACTCAAACAACTTACAATTTTAAAAATAAATAGAACCATTCAGAATCAGCATTGGATGCTAAACTATTTCAGTCTATTCTAGCCAATCAGTTAGAAAAACTGAACATTGATGGGTCATATGAACTTGAAGACGTTTAGAATACCAGCAAGCACTCCTGAGACTGGTATCTCAACTCTGTCCAAAAAAATTATGTTCACACATTATATATGAGAGTGAAGTAATCAGCAATACCATATTGAAGCTCTATATTCTAATCATTAATGATGAGCATGCATATAATTATAAACAAGTTTAAGTTACACCAAGTTACCAAAGGAGGCAATGTAAATCACTACAGCAAGATGGAGGGTATTGATTGATTTAAATGGGGGTTTGCATTTCAAAAGGTTAAATTAAACAACAGAAAACTCCAGAAAGTTTAATACTTGTGCTACTGAATGTTAATGAAGATATGCAACCCAGTAACAGAGGTCAAACAGACGACCATGAAAACTGAATATATTTTCACAGATCATTCAGACAAGAACCCAATGACCTCAATTAATTGAAGATAAAGAAACTCTACCATATTAGAAAAAATAACCAATGAAAACAGTCATCATAAATCAAAGAACAGATCGAGATAAGCAAGGAGATGGTTGGATAGTTTTGTAAATTGGAATTAGATAATCAGAATTGTCAGCTGATGCACGAGTCAAGAATGCAAACAAATGCACTATACAGATGTCTAAAATCATAAAAGAAACTTTGAAAAATTTGTGGGTTAATGTCTAAAATCATTAAAGAAACAAAACACATTTACTATTACAATCTTTTCCACGAATTTCAATCCAATTAAATAGCTATGAAGCACCGACATGGCAAAAATCAGGGAGAATCGGGTTCGACACGACCCAACACGGCGACACGCACTGACAGACTCCCGTTTCATTACCACATTAATCCATGAATTCTATATATATTCTTCTCATTGTAACAATGTTAATACCAAGTGCCTATGTTTCCTCCTAATGGCTAACATGAATGGCCAATAAACAGATTAATCTCAATTTACACTTTACAGGCAAAAGGCCATCCAATAGAGAAGTTTTCCAAAGCCATGAACAATGTCCATTATCATCTCGTTAATAGGTTATTATCTAACAGACCCACAGTTCTCCCAAATTACGATGTAGTACTTCAATATCATCAAGCCATCCTCATTAAAACAAAACAATTTTATATGAACCAAGTAATCATCTTCAGTGACATTCTTTTACAGTAAACCCTCAATTTGGTCTTCAAAAACAGGGCGTCAGCCATACTAATCCAATAAAGACTGGATTACCACATAGGTCCATAAAATACATATTTCCATGCTAAAATTCAACCATCAAAATGGATAATATTTCAGGGATTTACCCAAAACAAACACCATTCAAGGATAAAGATAACTTAGGCTACATCATTATTGATAAAATACATCGCTATGTACCCTTGTTGAAGTAAACACAATCAAACGCCTAAAGACAGAAAACACAAATTTCTGTGTCCTAAACTTCTCCATAAGCACTTATAAGAGAAGAAAATAAGATAAAATGAATTGAGCTTCTACTGTAAATTAAAATCAACTTATGAACTTAAACTTTTATAGAACTCCTTTCATCTAACTTTTCCAAAAGCTAAGCTACTTAAGTTGATTTTAGCTCATGCAAAAAACTTGATTGATTTCACATTCTTTCCTCTAACTGTTTAGGAAGTAGTTGATCCAATTCCAAACATAACCTGACTATGAGTAATAATGAATAAACTTGTCAACCAATACTTAGAAGAAAGAAAATAAAACAAATTAAGGTAAAACAAATAAAATATCTCACATAAACTATATAAAAAAAAACAATTTATCCCACTCAACATTTCTAGGAACTCTCTCCCTCATCTAACTTCTCCATAGTCAAACTTAAAAGTGCATGTTTGATTTGCAATTGAAAATGTTGAGGTGCACGTTCCCATGCAAATCCAAAATGAACGTAAAATCAAGGATCTGATCTGTTGGCAAAAAACCGTGGGTCAGGAGTGTAGGTTGTTGCCGAGCACAAACAAGAAGATTTCTCGAACCGAAGAGAACTGTACGAGCGCAACATCCATAACATAACTGGAAATCGAAAGCTTAAGTTCCCTCAAGAGCGAGAAAGCCTCAGGCATTCTGTTTTTGGGGACATGGTGCGCAACGGAGTAATAAGGGATCCAGGAATTGAAAGCATATTCATAAGCAATTTCGATGCCTTCTTTTCTGATAGCATCACAGAGCTGTGACTGAAAGTGGAGGAGGGATAGGAAAGGGGTTGGGGCGAGGAAGAGGAGGTTGTTGGAGTCGTTGGGGAAAGTGGCGACGGAGGAGAAAGTGAGAGGGAGAGGGTTGTGCTTCAAAGCGAAGGCTTTTAGGAGAGAATTGAGCTTGGAAGGTTCTAGAAATGGTGCGGAGAATAGGGTTATGTGTGGTTGAGACTCCATTTCTATCAGGTGTGTACTGATTTGTCTCCGCGCCAGAACGCTCCATGCTTTCAGAACCTAATTCTCCAGCGCTGGGTCTAGGTATAGCTCCATCGCGAACCCTTGCTGTGACATTGCGATTCGATTTAGCGTGATCTAACTCAGATCTGTGTGTGACACACACGAGATTCGAGATTGAGATTAGGGAAGATGAAGAAGAGAGGAACAGGACCCTGACTTCTTCTTCATCTGCCTTTTCACGCTCCTTCCGGAGATACTCAAATTCTTTCCTTCATATAATTTGATTTCATTAGATGTCATTGTTTGTTTTGTTTTTTTTTTTTTTTACCTAAAATAATTTACCTTTTTAAATTTTTTTATCTTTACGTAATTTTCAAGGACAAAAGAACCTAAATAATACAATTTTAATAAAAAATTATCAATTTGGGAATGTTTGCAAATAAATTACCAATCTAGGGCAGTAGGTCACCCCTAGAATGGGCATGACTGGTCACGCCCAGATTAGGCGTGACTAGGGGGCAGTCACGCCTAATCTGGGCTTGACCAGTCATGCCCATTCTGGGCGTGACCCACCCTTTTATACGCTGCCCTCTGTTACGTTTTCGTCAGTTTTACTGTAGTAAATTCCATGTACAACTCTATAAAATATTTCATTGACAGCTTGAAAAATTCTTCAATTCGCAATTCTATGTCTTCGTCATCCACAAGTTGAAAACCCATGTACTGTTCACGTTGCCATAATTTTCCCGTAACCAAAGTGATACATTGGTTGTCTTGCAAACCTAATTTTTGGCGTATCTTCTTATGTAATTCACTCATTGTTGAGCTTCGCTTAATATGTGTCTGCCTTTTCTCCCCTTCAAAAACAACACCCTGTTGCCCTTCAAATTTCCTTCCATTAAAAAATAACACAACACGGACAAGCTCCTCACCACCTGAACTCATTTCTTCCACTCAACAAAAACAAACACTTCTTTGTAGACCTTCGCTGTAGACATAAATTTCAAAAACTTGTGTTAGAATATGTTGTTACCATTACTTATAAAAAAATAAATTCATAAAATAAGATAAACAACATTGCTCGGGTTACAAAGATTCATAGAGATACTTTAACAACCCTAAACCCTAAAACACTAAAAACTAAACCTTAAAACATAAACCCTAAAACACTAAACCCTAATCGTAATCCATAAACCCTAAACCTAAACACTCAACACTGAAGCCTAACCCATAAACCCTACACCCTACACCCTAGACCCTCAACACTAAACCCTAAACCTAAACCCTTCACCCTAAAACATAAACTAAACTAAACCCTAGACTATTAGCCTGCATTATTAACTGCAGTAGGCAAAGAAAGATCCGAATAAAGGAAAAGCTTCTAAGAGTCATCCAACGAAACAACATACTACATATCATGCACAAACGACTTCTGAAAATCCACCATGTCATTCACAACCAACAAATTCAATGGAAGGGACAGACTCACCTGCTAGGACATCTGATGTATCACGTCCACCTTCAATGGAAGGGGTGCACTCACCATGTACATCACAACCAACAAGTTCAGATGTCGGATGAAACACTTATTAGACTTATATTGGTGATGACAGGAGGAATTTACACACACATTGAAACAATTGACCAAAAGAGCACCGACACAAGGTAAACCTCCATCAAGTGATTTAGATGTGTGGTGTGGTGTAGCTAGATCTAAGAAAGGAAAAGTTTTTGGGTTTGGAATGGAATCTAAGGTAATGGCAACAAGTCCATCCTATTGTTGCTCGTCTTCTTCATCAATGGAGTGGGTAAAAAAATAAGAGTTTGATGAATTGGCAAAAGAGATGGAAGAAGTTAAAACTGAAAGAGATAACCTTCAAGCCAGAGTTGCAAACACTGAATGCCTTATAGACCATAACAATGCATTAATACCAGGATTGATTGAAAGGGTGAACAGGCCATTTACTGTAAATGAAATTCAAGGTGAAGGCGAAGATGACTGTGAATACGAAGGTGACGAGGAGTCACCAAGTGAATCATAATGATTCAACACTGAACCCGTAGACCCTTAACACTGAACCCTAAACCTTAACCGATCACCGTAAACCTTAACCGATCACCCTAAACCCTAAACTAAACTAAACCCTGCACCCTAAACACTAAGTCCCAAAACCCTAAAAAATACCATACACACAAAGACCCAAAACCCAAAAAACTAAACCGTACACCCTAACCCTTAGACCCGAAAACCTTAAACCTTAAACCATAAACCCCGCAACCCTAACACCTTAAACCCTAAACCTTAGACCCTAAAACCTTAAACCTTAAACCATAAACCCCTAAACCCTAACACCTTAAACCCTAACCCTTAGACCCTAACCATTAGAACCTAAAACCATAAACCCCACAACCCTAACACCTTAAACCCTAACCCTTAGAGCCTAAAACCTTAAACCTTAAACCATAAACCCCACAACCCTAACACCTTAAACCCTAAACCTTAGACCCTAAAACCTTAAACCTTAAACCATAAACCATAAACCCCTAAACCCTAACACCTTAAACCCTAAACCCTACCACCTTAAACCCTAACCATTAGACCCTAAAACCTTAAACCTTAAACCATAAACCCCTAAACCCTAACACCTTAAACCCTAACCCTTAGACCCTAAAACCTTAAACCTTAAACCATAAACCCCTAAACCCTAACACCTTAAACCCTAACCTTTAGACCCTAAAACCTTAAACCATAACCCTTAGACCCTAAAACCTTAAACCATAAACCCCTAAACCCTAACACCTTAACACCTAACCCTTAAACCCTAAAACTTTAAACCTTAAACCATAAACCCCTAAACCCTAACACCTTATACCCTAACCCTTTGACCCTAAAACCTTAAACCTAAACCACAAACCCCTAAACCCTAACACCTTTAACCCTAAACCTAAACCATACACGCCTACAACCTAAAATGAACTAAATAAATTTTAAAAAGAACTTTAATTTAACAACCAAACCCTACACCCAAAAACACTAAACCCTAAACCTAAACATTTTTCTACACAACTAAACCATAAACACTAACAATTTCACATGTCACTAACAATTTTATAATATAACATATTAACTAATATTCATAATTAATAAAATAACTTACTTGTTGACAGAGCTTCGCGCTGCAAAGTCACTCACACTACACTTCAGAAACTTTTAGAGAGAAGGCGAGACAGTAAAAGTGACGAAAACGTAACAAAAGGCAGCGTATAAAAGGGTGGGTCGTTCCCAGAATGGGCATGACTGGTCACGCCCAAATTAGGCGTGACTACCCCCCTAGTCATGCCTAATTTGAGCGTGACTAGTCATGCCCATTTTGGGCATGACCTACTGCCACAGATTGGTAATTTGTTTGCAAACAGTCCCAAATTGGTAATTTTTTTATTAAAAATTGTATTATTTAGGTTCTTTTGCCTATTCTTTGACAAAAATAATTTTTTGTTAAACTTATTTTTTTTATTAAATTCTGGATTAGTTAAGATCACTTTCCCTTGATAAACTGGAGGGTTAAGAAAAATAAATGTCCCTTCCCCGTTAACGACCAAAAACCAGTCTGATATCTCGACGCGTACAGATTGTAGCAAGCATAGCAACTCCCATTGAAACCAATAACAATGTGACGTGTTGCTTTGCTAGATAAAAGCCTAAAAGAAAGAAAAAGAAGCATGACATTATAGTTTCATGGTCCTAAATTAAACCACGACCTTCTCCTTATGAGTTGCATAGCTTTAATTTTAACCATCTCCACAATTTCAACTGGATTGACGTCTAATTGATAAACTAATTTATAATTTATAATTCTTCTTCCCTCTATACAGACCCAAATGTTTGAAATTTTGAGCTATAAAATATTTTCTTAGTGACATGACTGTTGAGGTCCCAAATTTTATACTTTTGGAGATAAAGTAGCAAAAGGAGCCCAAGAAGTCCTCCAACTTGTAATTTATAATTAAATTCTTATCACGCATTGTGGAAGTGCGGATCAATTTATCTCACTCTCTATTTTAAAACCATGTCAGTAAAGTTATAAAATTCATACTATGGACCTGCTTGGATACAAGCCACAAGTGCTTTTAAGAGCTTTTCTACTGGAAATATAGAGTGTTTTCCAGTAGAGAAGCTGTCAAAAGTACTTCTAATCTTGTATCCAATAACAAGTTAGGCCTCTACAAATTGACAAAGCACAATCCTATAGTCCATATGTAAGATTTAAGGTGCAGTGGATGCCAAGCTCAAGCATGTAGATGAAGACTACTCCTACCAAGTTCAACCTATAATTTCAAGAAGAATCATACGTTAGACATGATCAAAATTTCGTACTTGAGATGAAACAATATATGATGAATGAAGTTTCTTCTTATGACGAAATTGGTGGTAGTAATAGAGGTGGAGCCAAGCTCAAGAAAATACAGGAAAAGAAAAAGCTATAACGGATTATTCTTCCTCCTCTAGTCTATCACGTCGCAATCCTTTGGTGATTTTAGTATCGAGGTATCATATGAAGGTAGCCAAGGCAACTATCTACTATATCATTAATATCCTTCTTACATGTTATTTGGATATTATCCAACTATTAGTTCCACCATACTACCTTCCTTTCACAAATTACCAAGACTCTTAGATCCGTCATCAAATCTTTTGCAGAATAAACCCTTACTTTAGTCCTTATTTTAAGTTTCATTCACTTTCATTCTTGAAATCACGTGTTTTCTTGCCTAGTGCCCTATAAAAATGTGTATGTAAATCTACTCCTTTCATGTTTTGAAAAGAAATTATGAATTAATGATACTGCTTTGGGGTTTCATTCCTTAGCAATATTGACTATCGTATTGAAGTATAAAGGTGCATGATGCTCCCATTATTGTGGGGTCTGGGAGGGTAAAGCACTGAAGTGTTTCATTCCTTAGAACCTATAGGAAGTATGGGAGAATTGTATTTTCATAAATTACTGAAAGTTACAGAGGTACTTATATAGAGATACAAGAAGTTGGTACAACAACTAAACAAGGCTGAAGAATAGGAGATTTGAATCCTAAACAATCCTACCGGATCATGATAACAATAAGAGATAACAACAATTTGAGTTTAAACTACTTTAAACATCTGAATTCTGTTATGACTCCTACAGAACCAACAACAATCAGTTCTAATGTCAAGCTTGCTGGTGACCTTTCAAAGAGTTCCATGTTCTCATCAATTGATGAGTTTAACAAGTTGAAAGAGTTAGGTGTGGTCTGCCACCCTAGAAAGTAAGGGTGCTTCCCGCTTTTATTACAAAGTTTTTTGTATAGGATAGATAGGCTCTCCCTTATTACAGGTTTAGTTAGAGCTTTGCCTTTCTTCCAAGGGTTTGGTTCTTTACCCCCCTGGTTTCTTGTATGGTCTTTTATTCTATCTTTTGATTAATGCATTCGGTCTGTGCAGAGCTTTGCTGGTGGTTGCTGTGGTGCCAACCTAGTCGGGATTGCATCAACCATTAGTTTCTGCCACAGCCTCTTTTGTCAAAAAAAAAAAAAAAAAATCAACAACAATCAGGTTATAATACAGTTTCCTTACTGTTGTATCAGGGTCCCTTCCATTAAGCCTTCACTTTTTTTCCTTTTTGTTTATCAACAGACAACAACAACAAAAATAACAGCCTTATCTCACCAATATAAAATCCTTGAGACATGTGGATATGTATTTACTGAGAGATAATTAGAATTTGGATATGTATTTAGTAAGAGTTAATTCTGTACAATTACTATTTTAATCTTAATAAAATTGGTCACATCTTAGTTACATCATCATCTGCCTTCTATAAATTAACTTACCAATGTAACTCAAATACTATAATACAAATCAGATTTTACACACACATACACACTGCCTATCCATAATTTCTAGAAACTTATGGAGACATTTGAGAAATGAAATGAAATAGATGAACAACTAATGTGATTTTCTAATTATTTTCCTGTTCTTCCGCTCCTTTATGAAGCTTAGACAAGTACTGCATGTGAAATTTTGAATGCCCCTTTCTTCATATATGTCCTGCACTACCCCGGCAGCAACTTCAGATATTTCTACAACACATTCAATAACTTTAGCAATGTCTGATCTGATGACTGGAAAACATGAAACACAGTGGCATATATATTTCTTCTAGCTGCCTCACAGGTCATATTTAAATTGCATGCATGGTTCCATAGCAGATCGCAGTAGTAGAAGATGCACACTTGAGAGAAGTGGAAATTGGGTTGGCAAAGAGGAGGGGTAAGGAAATAAGGCATGGTTTCGTTGTTTTCTTTACTTTAACAGCTGGCTATGTATCAAAAACCTTGCTTCTTGATGAAAGCACAGAACAAAGAACTTTTACTAAATGCATTCCCATTCATTGCCATAAATCTAGTGAACCACTGCTGAAAATCTTCCATACACTATCTTGCAAAGGGGTAACAACTAGGCCACTCAGGGAACAATGAAACCAAAGGACCTTCATAACAATATGCTTTTCTGTGACAAAAAATGGTCTCTAAGAATTTTCTACAATGCCAAGACTAAAGAGGTGCAAACAATTTATATTTGTCTTCTATACACTTCCACCTGTCTTCTATTCAGAATTTACAATTTTGTAGCTTTGCAGAAGAGGAAAATTCTCATTTCTCTGTAGTTGGTGGTCTATACATTTCCATCTATTTTCTTCGTAGAATTTACAGTTATATAGCTTTGCAAAAGAGGAATGTTCTCAGTAATTGACGACTCCTGGCTACCAACATTTTCCTCCTCGTCCTCCTCTTCCTTCTGTTCAGTTGCTTTGCCCCACATCACAGTATAAAACCCAATTGATATTATTGTGGCTCCAATTATACTGCAGAATGCAGGAAGAATGTTATGCAAATTATATGGCCAAATACTATATCATTGAAATTGCTTATCTTCTTTCTATATCAGATATGCATCAGAAGCAGTAGAAATTCAAAGTGATTGCATGACTGTTTGGAACATTCAAAAGGTTTTAATGACATTAATTAAGTGCTAATTAGAGCAGCATTTTGATCCGTGCAGACTGCAGAACATGGAAAATAACAAACGAGTATTCAAATTACCAAAAGTGGCTAGCTCCAGGTGGAGAATGATTGATGAATAAGAAAAAGAGGCCATACGGCTGATATTAGCTGTTTAACATGTTCCGTTTCTATTGATGTAGCGATTATATATTAAAAGACTTAGCTTAGCTTCATTGGTAGTTATAAATTTTTGGTTAGGGAAATATGGCGACTAGCACTTCCACATTGTCTAGTTGACAATGAATTAAGGGAGCATTGTTAATTTTTTAATGACTAACCAATTTACCACCGGCCAAACTTAAGTTTAGATTTTTTCCAATCCATTTTTGTTTGGCTTAACACTGGATAATCATGCACAACAGGCATAAGATAGGGGACTAACAATTGTTCCATTTATCTACATTTTCCTAATTACTTCACCATGATCTAAAGAAGAACCAAATGTGAAAGTAAAAATACTAACCTTCCAACATATAGAGAATCACCAAGGAACATAACACCCATGGCAACCGCAATAACAATTGAGAGAGGCTTGAACATTGCTACATATACAGGGCCCTTTAAGTGTATTCCCCATGCATATATTGCACTACTCAGGAACTTGTTAAATATTCCCTAATCACAAAATGTATCATCATTCATTAACAAATTGTATTAACCTAAGTGTATTTTTTAGGTGAAAGTACAGCAAAAAGTTTCATGGGTATCTTACAGTGCAAACAATAGAGATCAGTGATATATCTGGTCTTATTTTCCAAGCACTTGAATTTTTCTCCCCTAATAAGCCTACAATTGAGGCTACAATGGCTGCACACAAGTTGTAAAAGAAGACCATAGTTAGTTCATCCGGGAACTCCTTCAAGATTTCAACCTGTAAAATGAATATCAGAATTTAAAATTATTTGAGTACTACCTTAATGATTATTTCCATACGAATAAACTATAAATTTCGTCCTCAACTATTACCTTCTCTTCCAAATAGTCTCCATATAATAAAACTACTTAAAGTAATCCCCAAAATATTGAATATTCATCAATTTAATTCCCTTAGTACTTGTTTGAATCAGCGTTAACAAAATTAATTTTGAATAAAATTGATTTTATTAAATTGAATTTGAAGTGGTGTAATTTATGTTTGAATTTTTTTATTATAAAAATAGATTAGGAGTAAAACTTAGTATAAAACTTTTGATCCAAAGCAAAATCTACCAAAAGTTGTTTTAGCTCAAAATTTCTTCTCTAACATTAAATGAATTTGAAATGATTTTTTAATATTCTAGAGACTATTTAGCATGATTTCTAATACTTCTGGGATATGTAATTTGCTTTACTTTAAAGACCATTTAGGAGAGAAGATAACTCTTTAAGGATCAGTAGTTTACTCATTTCCATACACAGCAACAAATATATACCTGGTAAACGAACCATACAGTAAGTAGTATATTGCAAGCTGTGAGCAGAAGGCCACCAATGACCCAATTTCTATCCACTGAAGTAAGAATGCCATTTGATTGTGGAAGTTGAATGGAAGGGGAATTATCAGCTATGATGATCGATTGGCCTTTGTAGAAAGTCACAACAAATGCACCTAATATTGATATTATGCTGCCCAATATCTTAGCTTGGGTTGTTCTACGTTTTACAGCTATCTTTTCCATCCTTAATTTGTGGTGGTAATAGGGAAAGAAAAAACAAAATAAGAATGTGCCTGTTAGTAAAATTAAAATTGATTACTAACAAGTAGTTATTATAATCAACAGCTTACAATCTATGATTGAATGTCAAAAGTAAAAATTTGTAGACTGTCAGTGCTTTCTAATTGAACTCATATATTCTTATACATACTCCATGCATTCTTTAAAGTAAGGAAAATAAAAGTGCATTCACCCTTGACTTGAGTTAAATCTATGAGGTATTCTAGTTTAAATGGATTAGATGCACATTGTTACTTTCTTCCTTTACGCACTTTCTACTGAAATCAAATCCCTTTTTTCTAATACACTATTATTGGATGAACTTAGTGTCAGTTTCAATTAAAAAAAAAATACTGGCTCCACTCTCTAATGAAAACCACTTTACTCAATAACGAAGTATGATAGAAAAAGTATATCAAACACCATATTTTGGCCTTTGTTTTTTTGAAATTATATACCAATCACCAAAAGGGTAAAGTCCATGTGGGGTTCACATTCTCTATAATGAAACAGATCGGCCAGGAATTTGTACTTCTGCCATATAATAAATAAAAGTTATATTTTTTGCCTTTTCTTTAAAGATATGAAGTAGGCTTGATACATTATTTTAAGTGTGAATTGTCTATTTTACGAAATTCAATCAGTAAGTTTGTTGGCTTTTAGAGTAATTATCTTAAAAGTAATGCCTTATATGAATTCTGATTTGTTGATAGTTGAAAAAAAAAAAAAAAAAAAAAACTCTCACTCAAGTATTTATGATGCATATATTGTCCTCAAGTCAACTAGCCAAATAGAAAAATGAAAACTAAACATAAAAGCAAAAAAAAAACAAAAAAAGAATGTCAAATAGTATAATTCAAGATAGGGTAGGGAACCTGCAAATGACAGCAAGCATGAAGGTGAAAGCAGGAGTGAGGTTGCTGATTGCAGAGGAAAGTGTGGGAGAACTATAACTGATGCCAGCATAGCCCAAGATCTGAGATGAACTCCTGCATCAAAATCCAAAAGTCAACACAAAAAAGAGAAAAAATTCTAAAAGGCTTTAGAAACTGTGAGTCCTTACTTACCCTATCACTCCAAGAAGAGCAATTTTGGATAAGATGGAAAAATTGAGTGGAGGAACCACTCTTGATCTACAAAGAGACATGATAAACAAACATCAATTACTCAAAGTTAGAACTCAGAAACATATTTGTTAGTTTAAGACTTGGAGCAAACCTTCTGTAGAAAAAAATGACAGGAAGGAGTACAAGAAAGGCAACAGAATAGGCATAGGTGACAAAGACATAGTTGCTCATCCCTTGCAGTGTGGCTGCTTTGAAGAGAGTGAACAAGCCTGTGTTATTGCATTCGTTGGCAACAAGCACCACCAAAGGCAGCAAATCCTTGTAACAGTGCCTTCTATCCATC
>PYAF01000497.1:498485-509162 GCA_007407185.1 Glycine tomentella | reverse complement strand
AGCAAACCTTCTGTAGAAAAAAATGACAGGAAGGAGTACAAGAAAGGCAACAGAATAGGCATAGGTGACAAAGACATAGTTGCTCATCCCTTGCAGTGTGGCTGCTTTGAAGAGAGTGAACAAGCCTGTGTTATTGCATTCGTTGGCAACAAGCACCACCAAAGGCAGCAAATCCTTGTAACAGTGCCTTCTATCCATCGTTCAGAGCTACAGCTTTCTCTGTTTTGCCTTCAGTTTTTGAGACACCCAATCTAGTAAGCACAACCTGACTAGTTTATATACTATATATTAATTAATTATGGTTTTGAATAATTACATAAATATATGAAAATATGTCATATGCTCACTAACTTTGTTTTTTTTAACTTAACTTTATATATATATATATATATATATATATATATATATATATATATTGTTTCAGTTTAATTTAATGAGTTGTCTCGAATTTGTTTAATCTATAAAAATTGAAGACAAATAACAAAGAATTTAGAATAAGTCACTTATCATGTTTAATCAATTAATTTAAATCATTTTAGTAGTTATCTCAAATTTAAGATTTAATTGTTTGTATTAAATTTTTTTTAAGATTTAATTATGTATGTGTTCAATTTTTAAAGGATAAAACTTAAATGCAGTAACATGGGTGTTATTATTATTATTATTATTCTTCAATCAAAATTAAAATTTTACATCAATAATACATGCTGACATTTATGGAATCTTTTGTTAAGTAGATTACCGAACTGAAACTTTAAATCTAAGTGGATAACAACACAAATAGTACTTGGCACTGCACCTTGAATAAGACCGTCTCTGGAAAATAGCTAAGATTGCCTCATTAAAAAAATATGTGATTTACTAAAAAAATTGAGGTTTAATTTTTTTTAGTGTAGTACATTTACATTAAATTCATATTTTTTATTTTATGTGCCATTTTCTAAAAAATCTATTTGGATTGAGGAAACGGATCCACGACGTCAAAGGCCACCACACGGCACAGCCAATAATGTAAAGTAGAAAGTGACCCTTCTTGAGGACGGCTATGTTGCACAAATGGACAAATAAGATAACGATTTTCTTACACAATTTCGTAGTTTTTTTTTCTTTAATCAGAAAATTGGATGCTGAGACTGAGATTTTAAAGTATTAAGTAGGTTTATAGGGAGGGTCATTTTTGGAATGTGAGTGGGAAATATCAACTCACCATATAGAGACAGCCAGACAAGGAGATCCATGCTTTGAGTGAGTCAGGTAAGGGTAATAGTGGAAAATCATTTTAAACTTTATTTTTGTTGAATATATTTTGTCCAAATCTCCATTTTAAATTAGTGTTAGATGAGATTTTCTCTTTTTTTTTTTAAAAAAAAAAAAAGAATTTTTCTTGAAAAGTATGTTTGATTAGTAGAAAATGATAAAAAAAAGTGAAATAATTGATAAAGAAAATTTTTAAATTATTATTTGCTTAATTGATAAATGAATGAGTCCTTCATTATCCATTAATAGAATTATAGTACATAAATTTTGATGTGCAAAATGTAACTTGATCATTTTATAAGGGTGAATATGGATATTGTTTTGGCCGATATACAGAGTTGATCTCTTAAAAAATGTTAATATTGATTATAGTACATAAATTTTGATGTGCAAAATGTAACTTGATCATTTTATAAGGGTGAATATGGATATTGTTTTGGCCGATATACAGAGTTCTCTTAAAAAATGTTAATATTGATTTAAGGAGTTGTCATTTTTTAATGAATATTTTTTGATATTATAGACTTAAAATTAAACTTTTAACCACATGTTTAAAAAGAGAAGATTATCCATCAATCATATTGCATCATGATTATATAAATAATATAGAACAATACATTTCATTATGCTAATATTTTAACTTAATTATCATTCTAGTTTCTATTGAAAACTTTTTTTATGTACTTTTCTCAAGTCTCATAATAAAACTATTTTAATTTTTTATTAATCTTAATAACTATCAAATTTCATAAATTTCCATTCTCATCCGTTTAAATGAAAAATGAAAAACTTATGAGAAAAGTACAAAAAATTTATAACTACTCACATCTTCTATTCAATTAACTAAGTTAAATTTCCATAATTATAGAGTTTAACTTTCACACTTTAATGTAAAAAATTTATACTGACAATTAATTAAAAATGTACAACTTCCAAAATATTATTATAAAATTAATAAATTTATCATATACATCTCATATCTTTAATTAAATATCGATATAAAATGATTTTATGCTATCAATAATCAAATTCATATTTCTATGCATGAAACTAACAAAACAATGAAATACAACCTTTAATGACATAAATTGAAGATCAATGACATTTACAAGTTTTTTTTTAATGATAGTGACATTTAAAATTATTTCTATATTCGATGGATACTTTATAAAGAGTTGAAAATTTATAATGTTATCCCCACTTCACATTCTCACAATAATTTCTACAACAAAGAGAAATATTGAAAAAGAAGAGAAGGAAATGTGGATAAATAGTTTACGGGATAAAAGAAAGATAAAAGGAAAAAAAAATTACATTGTTGATATAAAAGTGAGAACAGTGTTATTTTGAAAAGAGTAAAATTTGCCAATTTGCTGTATGATTGCTTGCTTTTTTCGGCATTATACTTCTTTTTTAGTAGGAACAAAACATAGGGACGGACCTAGCCAGTAGCCAACCCTCCTTCCCTATCCTTTTTTTTTTAAAAAAATAAAAATAAAAATAAAAATTTCTTTCAACTAGAGAAAAGGAGAAAATGATAAACAAAAGCTATTTTTCTTTAGAAAAAAGAAATGCAATGTGAACGGAATCTTTTGTGCAATTATTAAATTGTGTTTGATGTTTATCCTAGGAATGTTTGGTGAAAGAGAAATAGCCAACTTTTTTTTATTTCTCACTTATTTTTTCATTTGCCTACTTATTTTTTTTCTTATTTTTTCTTAAATGAAATATTTTTATTTATATTTTATTTTTCAACTATTTTTATTTATATTTTCCATTTCCATCCACCTTATTTCTTGCTTATTTCTTTTCTTCTTACCAAACAATCGTCCTTGATGTTTACACTATGTGTTCTACAAATTTTCTTCATAGGTTTTGCCTACAATTTTAGATTCAAGTTTTGTCTATTGAATTGATATGGATTTTTTACTTCAACTTTTACTCAATATACCTCCCAATCTAGCTAAAAGGGTTGGAAAAAAAAGAAGAAGAAATCTTTTGAAGTTCTCAAATCACAAGATAAGTAATCTTTTGATAAGCACTAGTTTCTGTGTGTTGGCAACACAGATTAGGCACGAGATATAGATACCTAATTAAAGTAGGTGACATCATTTTGGACTTGGTGACAGAATTGCTTAGATTGCAACTTGGTAGGGACATATTAGAATAGAAAAATGTAATTTAAATGGGAAGTTTCAATCTATCTTTTCAAATCTTTAGAAGTAATAATGGAATTGGTATGTGATTCTATTTTATAGTTAAACAAGGACGTACTAGTAAAAAAAGATAACATTTTCAAATCTGATCCACCCGTAGCAAAACTAGATTGAGTAATCCATTTGAAATTTTAAATAATCAATTCCTTCTTGTTTTGACTTTTGATTTTTTTCATCTCTTAGATTCTGCATCAGGAAAACACAGAATTGAGACAACCATGCTCAAAGTATACTTATACACCGAATAAAAAGTTTCAATTCACTAGCTAATTTCACTATAGTAGGCTATTGCTTTCAATATTCATCAACCATTACAATCTTTTCTATGATATTTCCTTTAGCATTTCGATGCATTACACAAAAAAAGCTGTGCTATTGAAAAGGTTCCATAGTAACTCTAGTTCCAGTGACCATATGAAGAAAAATTGTTTTCTTATAAAATGCGACATAGTCTTCACTTTCCTTCTTTTTTGAGGGTCGGCCTACGTTACTCCCTAGCAAAGATAAAGAAACTAATTCCTTGAAATACTTAAATCCATTTAAGGGTCTTATTTCTCCCAATGCTTTTCTATTCACAAGAAACTCGGGGATTGAATCCCTCATCACATACTTGAGAGACATAATTATCCATCAATTGCACAACATCACGATGGTTGACCTTCACTTTCTTGCATAAACAAGTTAATATACATTTATATTATACGTATCCATACATCGTCATATTGAGACTGCTAGGCTACTAGACAGAAAGATGTCATCTTTTCCATAAAACACTTGAAGAAGGTTGCTCCCAGTTTGTGGAAAGAACAGTATTGGTTCCACTCTAAGGCAAATGTACAGTAAGTATATATCACAAGTAACAGCAGGTTATGTATAACCACCTTTGCTCATTGGTGAAAGGAGACAAAAAAGAACTTTAATTGAATGCAATTCCATCTAATATCGTATATACTGAAAATCCTCCATTCACTTTACTTTAGAGGGAAACAAGTCAACAACTCAGGTATAAGCAGCACAGGCTTGGAGGACAATGAAACCAAAGCTTTGACCCTCACTCATGTATGTGTACTTTGTTGTTGTTTGCCAAGAAAATGGGTTCATTATGGTTTTTTATGATGTTAAGTGTGGAAGAGTTTGCACTTGTCTTTCAAACATTCTTTTCTGACGTTTCAGTTCTGTGGCTTTGCAAGAGAGGAACATTCTCAGTAGTTGGTGATTCCAGGCTACGAACATCTTCCTCTATCTCTTCCTTTGCCTTGCCCCACAATACAGCATAAAGGCCAATTGATACTATTGTGGCTCCAACTACACTGCAAAATGCAGAGAGAATTCATGCATAAAAAAGTGAACATTTCAACAAACCATATCGTTAAATTGTATACACCTTTTTTCATTTGTATTCCAATATTATATCAGCATTAAAATGACGACTGTTTCGAGCTTATAATTAATGATATTAACTAATTAAAATGGCCTTTGGTCAGTAGAAAAGCACAAATCAGCAAGAAAATGGTCAAGAAAAGGCTAGTTTGAGTTTGAGGATCTGTATATCTATTTATTGTTTATATTGACGTAGCAGTTCTTTACAAAGGACTTACCCTGCATTGGCAGTTCTCAGATAGGGAAATAGATGAGTAACAAAGTTAGATGTTTAACGGAGGATTCTTCACCTATTCCATGAACAAATCTAACACCAACTAGTCTTTTTATTTATGCATTCTCAAATCTCAATTGTCTTCTTTGACACTATCATGATTCTTCCCATTAACTAACTCATCCTCATCTCATTTCAGTCTAGTTTTTCTCTAGCTAATCACTTACGTCCTTTACCACTGTGTTTTCGGTTTCATTCTTGACTATTTCATAAAACACATGCTCAATAGGTGCAATTTTGTCTGATTGAAGTTGCTTTATTTATCTTAACTTGAATAATTGCTTCCCCATGTTTTAAACAAGAATCAAACACAAAAAATTGAAGTAGTCATACCTTCCAATGTAAAGAGTATCAGCAAGGAACATAACACCCATTGCAACGGCGATAATAATTTGGAATGGCTTGAAGGATGTTACATAGGCAGGCCCTTTTAAATGCAGTGCCCAGGCATAAACTACATTGCTCATTAACTTTTTCCAAATATTCCCTAAGAAAATAACCAAAATGTGTCATCAATAAACTACACAAGCATAATAAAGAGTATCTTATTGGTCAAAGTGCAGCAACAGTTTGCAGGATATCTTACAGAGCAAACCATGGATATCAGTGAAATATTTAGTCCTATTTTCCAAGCTCTAGCATTTGGCACTGCAAAGAAACCGACAGTTGTAGATAATATGGTTGCAATCACATTGTAAAGGAAAGCTAAACTTAGTTCATCGGGGAACACTTTCAAGATATCCACCTGCAAGTGAATTAAAACTTTTAGAACTTTTTGAAGCTTTTCCATAATTCCGTATAAAGCAACAAGAAATATAGTTCCATAAAGGATTTGGATCCTTTAAAGTAAGGAACATATTTTTTGAGAATAAAGTGCAAGTAAACACTAATGAGAAAATCAAGGAACCAAATGCTCATATATATCCATATGAGCTTGTGCTTGTGTTTTAAAAAATTATACTTATTATCAGCATTTATCCACTTTAATTTCTAAACTATACCTCTCATTTTAGACAAACTAGAACCTACCTGTACCATGTACCATACTGAAGCCAGAAAGTAGTCAGCTATCAGCAGAATGCCAGCAATAGCCTAACTTCCATCCGCTGATTTAAGAAAGTTAACTGGTTGTTGAAGTAGTAAGGAAAGATGTGTATGAGCATTGATGATTGATGGTCCTTTGTAGAAAGTCAATACAAATGCACCTGCTATTGATATTGTGCTTCCCATTACCTTAGCTTGATTACTGCTACTCTTGGCAGCCAACTTTTCCATCCTTAATTGTATTGAGACAAGGGAAAACAAAATAAGTGGGTAATAGGCTTGATAGTGGTTAATGTCAATCACTTACAAATAGTTTAAAACCATTTTCTTTAAAGATCACAGTAAACTTGATTTCTGCCATTGATATATTGAAATAAGGTCACCTATGAACTTCGGAACTAGTTAATTGTGAAAAAAAGTAGAATTATATCCACCAAAGAAACACTAGTTTGAAAGTAAATAAAATGTGTAGTTGTTCACTTTGAAGAAGAAAAAACTTCCAAAAGATTCATATATGCATGAGCTGAGCTCTATAATGGTGATGCTTGATGAATAGTAATTACCATCTTGGTTATTGGTTATCTTTTCTTTAATCTGTCTTTGAACCTCCAAGGAAAATGAAACTTGATTAGTAGGCATTAATCTGAAAATATTTAAAAAAGTGGTGGGGATTCTAAATTGACCATGCCTTCTTTCACACACTACAAATATGCTTGTTTTTATTTAAGATATTGCATTGCGTGCAAGATAAAGAAAATATATGACTTGGACTTTGAAATAATTTCTAGATATTTTCCTTTGCATATCATATAATATAATAACCTTAGGTAGACAAAAATATTTAAGAACTTAGCTTAAATAAGAATTGCCAAATACAATTAACCAAGCGGATTAAACCTGCAAATTACGGCAAGGATGAAGGTGAAACCAGGTACCAGATTTCCAATTGATAAAGCAAGTGCTGGAGACTATAGCTAATGCCGGTATAACCCAGTACCTGAGATGAACTTCTGCAAAATACAAAACAAGAACCACAAGTTATTATGTTATTGATGAGAATACTTGGACCAAAACTAATTAAAAGAAACACAGAAAAAACTTATACTAAAAGGCCTTGACAAGTGTGAATTTGAAAGTAAAGTGAAGCAAGTGCCCTTTACCCTATTACATCAAGAAGAACTATTTTGGATATTATGGAGAAACTAAGTGGAGGAACCACTCTTGATCTGCAAAGAGACATGAAAAACAAAACATATATGATAATTAATTGATAAAATCATGCAAGATATATGTTTGATTATGATTTGCAATAAAAATTGGCAACCTTCTGCTGAGAAAAGTGATAGGAATGAGCACAGTGGTAGCAACAGCATAGGCATAGGCCTGAAAGACATGGTTGTTCATCCCTCGCAGTGTGGCTGCTTTGAACAGTGTGAGTGTACCCATGTCATTGAATTTATTGCTTACAATCACCACTGGCAGAAAATCCCAGTAAAAGGACTATCCTCTTGCCATCGATCCCACTCTTCACTTTTTGTTCTGTCTCAGAGAACTCAAAACCTTATTGTTGTTTGGTTTATTAAGTTGTTTTTAATTGTCTCTCAAGTTATGGGCACGTTCTTCCTAAGTCAACACTCAACGGCAATTTCAAAGTAACTATTGTTGTAGTTGGAGTTTTTTCTTTTTAATCCGTAAGAATAGGAGATAGTGTAAAATTTATAATAATTCATATACTCTTTTCAACTAATTAAATTAAATTCTTTTATTAGAGTTTTATTTATAATTTAAATATATTTTTAGTTCTTTTAATTTAATGTTTTTTTAATTTTTCATCCTAATAAAATTATTTTTTTATTTTTTATCCTTACAAATTATATTTTTTTGTCCTAAAAAAAAGTATCTAAAGAGCTATAAGCTCAAAAACCATCATTTGCATTTTTTATTTATTCAAAAATTTATATTGAGGAGTATAATGGTAGAAAGAAAGAGCAAAAACATAGGTCACAAAGACATGGTTGCTCATCCTTGCAGTGTGGCTGCTTTGAACAGTGTGAATAAGCCCATGTCATTGCATGCGTTTCCTATTATCACCACAAAATGGAAACAAATCCCGGAAAAAGCACCATGTTCTTCCCATCTCTCTATCACTTCACTTTTAGTGGTTTCACAGAACTCAAACCTTATTATGATTTTTGGTCCGATAAGCTGTTTTGAATTGTATCCCGCAAGTTAAAGGGATGTTCCTGCAAATGCCAACAACAGTATCAAATTCAAAGTAGCTTCATTTGTAGTTGGAAACTTGGAATATTATTGTTCCTTTTAAAGAAATAAATAAATAATACAAGCTGATGCTGTTACTATAAATTTATATTATCCCCTTCTCGGTAAAAGGGATTTTATTATCCCTAGTTTTTTTTATATATTATCTAGAGTCATGATATAAGCATTTTAATTTGTTTCTGGATATTATAATAATTTTGCACATATGTGATCAGAAAAAGATCCCATCCACTGTTTAATACTAAATTTTTTCTGTAATCATCTAGTGTAAGTTTAAATTAAAATTTTAAAACATAAGTTTAAATAAAAGTATGTTATAAACTTAAATTTTGATAATAAAAAAATAATTTACTATAGCATGATTTAAGTTTAGACATTTTTTGTTCGAATAAATATTTTTATTGTAAAATATTAAAATCTAAAGTACTTCGGATCCAAACCTAAATTGTAGAGTTAATTTTTAAGAACTCAAACATGACGTCAACATGAGTTTGGAGCTCTAAGAATACGTTTTAAGATAACAAACGAGTCTTCGAACATACCCTGCGATGGTTACCATACTTAACAAAAATGACAAATGCCTAAAAATAAAATTATTTTTAATAAATAAAATTTCAAAAACAAAAAACAGTTTTATACTGTATATGTATTTAATTACTTAACTATGTCAAGATTTTATTTCAAAATTCAAACAACATGGCACAATTTTCATTTGCATTTCCGTTTCCAACAACATAAGTATGCATCTCATAGTATAAACACAAACAATAAAAAGAAAAAGGAAAATAAACATAAGCATTAAGCAACAACATTAACTAGCTGATGACATATTACATTACATATCAGCCTTGGTGGCCTTAACATCTTCAGCAGCAGAATCCCTCTGAGCAATGTCAATAACCTTAGGATGTCTCTTCTTATCCTCACCCAACTTGGCCACCGTGATCCTCAGCACCCCATCTTCAAGCCTCGCCGTAACCTTCTCCAAATCCGCATTCAGCGGCAACCGGAACTGTCTCCAGAACTTTCCGTTAGCCCTCTCCGCCCTGTGCCACTTCTCTCCCTCAATCTCTTCTTCTTCTCCCTTTCTCTCGCCGCTGATTCGCAGCACGCGATTCTCCTCCACCTCGATCTTCACGTTCTCCTTCTTCATGCCGGGAAGGTCAAGCGCTATCACGTGCGCGCTAGGGGTCTCCTTCCAGTCGGCACGTGCCAGGGCAAGAGTGTCCACTCCTCTGGTGGTGGTGGGAATGTTGCTGAATGGGGTGTGTTCCAGGATTCTGAACGGATCCTCGGATGAGAGCATCGTGTCCCAAAGGGTGCTGCTACGTGTGTACGGCATTAGGGCATTGGTGGTGGTGGTCACACAGAGGGACACTAATAGTGAGAGAAGAAGACACGTTGCTACAGTAGTGAGTGTGCGACCCATTGCGAGCATTTCGCAAACTTGTTAATGGTAGCGCAAAGGTTGTGTTGTTGGAGATTTTATGAAGAGTTCTTTGATAACCTGATTTTAATGTCTGAAAGGTGTGTTGGGTTGGTGTATGTATATATAGGAGAGGGTGGAGTAGTTTTAGGGTTTCTGGATTCTTCCTCATTGTTATTTTTTTGCGAGAACGAGAGAAACTGAGAGATGTGTAGGAGAGTCTAGAAACTTAAGCGGGTGGCAGAGCGAGAGCGTCAACTTCGAATGTTCGCGAAAGAAGGTCTTTGTTTCATTTTAGGAAACACAAAGAAATAAAAAGACAGAGCAAGAGTAAACACGTGGCAATACACAACTTCAAACGCGCAATCAAAGCAAAGCTATAACCGACTGTCGCGCTTCTTCTTTTTTTTTTTTATCCAGCATCTGTGACGCTTGGTCAGGAGAATTTTTTTTTTCTATGGCAGCATGTTAGTTGTAAATGAATAAAATTTGTTTTAAGTAATATTTAAGTAAGTTTTTTTAATTAAATAATTATTTGATATTTTTATCATTTATATTAATATAATAAGAATAATATGATGTATTTATTATAATAAAAGAAAAAATAAACTTAAAAAAGAAAAGTTTCACTTTTCACTATGGAAAAATTTTCATAAAAATTTGTTTAAAAATATTCCAAAAAAACATCTTTCTCAAAAATGTTAACTTTTTAAAATGAATATCATAAATGAAAAATTAAGATGATACTTGATTTGTGT
This sequence comes from Glycine tomentella, assembly GCA_007407185.1. NCBI lineage: Eukaryota > Viridiplantae > Streptophyta > Magnoliopsida > Fabales > Fabaceae > Glycine > Glycine tomentella. The sequence continues at coordinate 498,527 of PYAF01000497.1, read as the reverse complement.
ATTTATTTTTTTGTTTTTTATTTTTATTTTTTGAAAATAATT
>PYAF01000497.1:446782-498385 GCA_007407185.1 Glycine tomentella | reverse complement strand
GACTTCAAAAAAAAAATGAAAACCTTCATTTATTATTTTCAATTTTACGCCTATTTTTTAAAATTTCTAAATGTCAAGCAAATATATTTTTACTCTTATTTTGTGTATGGGGTAACTAAAAACTTCTCCCTAGATCTAAGACAAGTAATCTATAATTTACGGTATAATCTAGTAAAGCTAGATATCGCATAGTATTTTACATTAATATATTTTGGTTTAAATGTGCTTTTCTAATGTTATAAAATGAACTAGTTTTTTTTTAATGTCTATTCTCGTCAAATCTGAAATATTTTTTTAGTTTTTATAAAAAGAGTAAATTTTAATTTTGGATTATATAATTTTTTTACTTTTATTTGTCCAAAACCTAAAATCATTACTTTTTATACGTAAGATTGTTTTAAGAATCCATTTTTTTTATCAGTATTACTACATGCAAATATGATATTGCATGTGCTACCGAGTGTCATTGAATTGTGTCCAATGAACTATTGAAAATCTTTTTATTTAGTTCAATATGCGTACGTGTGACAAAGTAGTCAAAGTCATAAACATATGGTAATTCTAGATTATCTAATAATTTTTGTCCTTTGTAGGAATAACAACAATCGGATGGTGCATTCTGAAACCAAGTTGTGACTTTTGACCCTCCTGGTCGTGTGTACTCTGTTGTTCTATGAGAGTACTATTACAAAGAAAACTATAATTTTCTGTGATGTTAAGAGCAGTCAAGAGTTTGTACTAGTCTTTATGGCTTGTTCACATGGTTGCTCTTCAAACATCAAAGGGCATTCTCCGATGGAGCTGGCCTCAATTGACATCGATATCACGCTATGTATCACCACTTCCCAGGCAATGTAATAAAAAAGAAATTACACAATTCAATTAAGTGATGCTCCCAGTTTCAAAATAATTATCATTCTAGATTATTTTATATAATTCAAAAAAATTATAAAATTAATTTTATATCATGATTAATTCATTTAAGTTTTGTTATTATCATTCATATTATAAAGGATATAAGTAAAAAAAAATTAATATTACATTAAAAAAGTTATAATAATAATTATTTTAGATTAAATTTTTTATATGATAATTATAATGAGACTAAGAGAATAGTTGAATAAAAAGTTCATTTAAGTATATTATTTATGCATTTTGCAGCATAGTTGGTGCCACAGTAACATCAATCGGCTTTTATGCGGTATTGGTTTTGTACATATTCCATAATAATTATGCATTGTTTTTAGCAGAATGATGGCAATGTGGTGTGAATGCAAAGAGTCTCCAGATGGGAAGTGGAAATTGTTGTTATACTATACATGTTATTCTTGACGTGCGGTGCAGAAATTAACCCATCCATATTTTAGATTTATGCTTTAGACTTTAGTTCATTTACAAATAAATAATCCTAGAGAAGAGGGTGCAGCTATTGGAAGAAAACGGTGTTAGATAAACCAATTCAAATCCAATTGCAAAGGCCCGAATCCATTTACTACATTTGAAAATGAGTCGAATTTAATGAAGTTCAACTTTGACGAAATTGGATAAGAATTGATTTAGTTTCAAACTGAACTCAAGTTTAACGGAAATCATTTATAGCTTGGACTCAAATCGATTCGAGTTTGTGGACAATTTGATTCAATTTATTAGCTTGTTTGGATTTAAAACTATAATTATTTACATTTATTTATTTTAGACAAAATTTAAATATTAATAATATAATTACTTCATTAACTAATTGAATCAAATTATACATAATTCAAGTTTAATTCATTTGTTTAACTAAATTAACATTTTATTTAAATTTAAATTATTTGATTCATGAATAGATTTAACAAAGTAGTTGTCGAATTAAAATCTCAAACTATATTCAAATTGGTTAGGTTGCTTGCCACCCTAAGTATCCCCACTCGTCAGCTTTCCTTAACGGTGAAAGGAGACAAGAAAAAAAAAAAAAAAGATAATAAAACTTGTTTTGAAGGAATTCATCCATTTTCTTATAGACAACGAAACCACAGCTTTGGTCCTCTTAGCCGTCTGTAGCTTCCTGTTCTATGACGAATAAAATAATATAATAGGTTCTTATGGTTTTCTATGATTATGTTAAAATAAATTGATGTAGAGTTTTCACTAGTTTTTAAACATTTTTTGCAATAAAGGAACATTCTCAGTAGTTGGTGGTTCCAGGCAACCAACATCTTCCTCTATCTCCTCTGTTGCTTTACCCCACAACACAGCATAAAAGCCAATTGATACTATTGTGGCTCCAAGTAAACTGCAAAATGCAGAAACAATGTACTTAAGTGAACCTTTTAAGTACAAAAATGAATATTCCATATATATGACTGCTTCGAGCTTATAAAAGCTTTAGTATATTATTTTAGGGTTTAAAAAATAAATGACAATATTTTTTAATAGTTAAAAACTTATGTTGAACTCTACTAAAAAAATACTACACTATTATTAAATTTTAACAGATATTCTTAAATTTTATGTAATAGTAAGAAACTTTAGGGTCCGTTAAAATAAGTCTATCTACATGTATTTTTAGGAGAATAAGTAAAACGAAAATTACATGAATTTTTTTATTATCTAAAATCATGTTATGCGTAGATTAAAAATATTTTTTTAAAACTTTAACAAATTAACTCATGCATAAGTGAATTTAAATTATTAAAAAATTATTTTATTTTCACACTTTTGAAGAAGTTATTCAAATATATCCCTACTAAAAAATTAAGAAATTAATTTGAACTATTACACACTAGAGATGTTCATTAATTTACGTATAAGTTAAAAAACATTAAGACTTTTACAAATTAACATATTGATATGTACTAATTTTAATTTATGGAAATATTTATTTTTTTTCCTAAAAATACTTTTGTAAAAATTTATCCATATATATAACCCTACTAAAAGAAATTAAGAACTCATATTCAACTATTACACTAGATATGCTCTGATAAATTTGAAATGCAAAAATTGAATATAGTCATACCTTCCAACATGCAGAAGTATAAGCAACAAAGACATGATTGTTCATCCCTTGCAGCGTGGCTTCTTTGAACAGTGTGAGTGATGCTACAAAACTTAATTGGTTTCCTATAATCACAAAAATTGGCAGCATATCCATGTAAAAAGACCATCTTCTTGCCATTTACTTTATAGTTCTATTTTCTTCTTTTCCTTCTTCAGTCTTCACAACCAAATAAAGGCTTAGATTCCCGGAGATGATCGACAACAGATAACAAAGCTAAAGCCGTTAATAATTCTATATTTTAAAGTACAAAACTATGTATGCTATGTCGGCATGTACATAATACGTATATAATTTCCATGTCAATAGAAAGAAAATAGGACCGAACCTTAGAAATGAAATGAAAAAGATAAAAGTGTGTGCTTATAATTTTTCTTTACATCTATTCTTTGGTACATTTACATTAACAAAAAAGAGAGAGAATAATTAACTCTGAGGAAACTGTACAAGAGGGTAGCTAGTGGAAGAGCTGGAAAAGGTGGATTAATAGGCACCAGGAATTAAATGATGTGGGGATGCTTAGTAATCTTCAATTTGAATATTTAAGAGTACGTTTGGATGGAGTATTTTAAAATTTCAGAAAATTTAAAATTTAGGGAAATTAAAATGCATTAATTAAAATTCTTTTATTTTCAAAATTTTGTGTTTGGATAAAGAAATTGAATTTCTTCATTTTTAAAATTTTGAACCTCATTCACGGAAAAAACACGTAAGATGGATGGTGTCTTGAGAGTAACGAAGGTCGGAATACGTCAATGATTGAGATGGAATAAAAATTGTGCATTTAGAGCTTCTAAAAAAGAAGAGAATTTCAATTTCTCACCTTTTAGAGGAAAATTCAAATTCCACAATTTTAGTTGTTTAAAATTCTGTTTTAAAATTCCAAAAATTAAATTCCTCGTATAGAAATATGCAAACAGTGAATTTTAAATTGAAGAATTCTAAATCTCCTAATAAATTATTTTTTCTAATTAAAATTCTCTATCTAAACACACTTTAAGTACATTATCTTTCAGTATATAATATTAATAACATTAAATATTTGAAAGAAGAATTTTGTTAGTGAAAATGTTTGAAACTGTTTCATATCTATTTCACACGTGCTTCTGTAAAATGCATTTCTTGGATTTTGAACTGCTCTTTATCTTTATATTCCTGGACTTAATTAGAGGGATAAGTAAAAGGTTTAATAAAAAGGAGAAGAGGTCGTCCAAAACTTCTGGGTGGACTTGCTACACCACTTTGATTCATCATAAGAAAGAAACCATATCCAACATGTAGTGCAATGGATGCATGTTCTACTCAGAATATTCAATTTGATGGATGTTTAAGACCATAAATTTCTTGACCAAAAGAAAAGCCTGTAAAGAATTTATATGAACTAGCCCTTTACATTGTAGTGAAGAAAATGGGCTCATTATTAGCCTAAGGCCTTACCCATATACTGGCCCATCAAGTGTATGCTTCTCAAGACAATTACTTAACGCACCATACTTTTGCTTAATGCACCCCATAATTAAAAATTATGAACCCAATTATTTTTTATAAAACAATTATCTTACTTCCTATATTGAACCCTTTCCTCTCTCTCTCTCAGCAAACCCTAGCACCCCATTTGTTTTTCATCGTTGTGTCCATCCATTTTCAAACCCACTATCGCATCAAGTGGAACCCTCACGCCCTTCAAGCTTGTGCCCATCCATTGATTGGTTTTCGATTGCGTTGTTCAGAGGAAGCTTCAAGGACCATGGTCGTCCACCTTATGCTGGTGTTGGTTAGTGATCTAAGTGAGAAGGCACCTCCGCAATATAGTTATGGAATAATTATAGAATGAGTAATCTATAAATATTTTTTTTGTTTATGAATTTATCATTCCATAATACAAAAAATGCATTATGGATTGAGAAATCTATAATACATTTGTATTATGGATTGCTCTATAGAGAAGATAAAATATGATTTTATTCAAGTGTTCAGTATGTGAACAAGAGGTTTATATATGGATCAAGAATAATAGAATCCTAAATTATCTATAACTTAAATTAAATTTGAATTTAAATGGCAACAAACTAAAAAATAAACTTGAATTATCATGTCAACAGTCCAATACACCCCCACAGGATGGTGATGATAGAGACAACGCTAATTTTGTCCATCAGAAATTTGTGGTGTGAAGACAAAAGAGCTTTGGTGAGGAGGTCAGCATGCTAATGACTGGATGGAACATGTGAGACATGGGGTTGCTTTGCTGGCTACTAGATCCCGCACAAAGTGATAGTCAATTGCAAGATGTTTCATGCACGAGTGAAATACTAGGTTTGCACAAATATATGTTGCTCCAATGTTATCATAATACACCGTTGGAAAAGGATAAGGCTGAATGTGAAGTTCCTAGAGTAGTTGTGTAGTCAATGTAATTCAGTGGATATTGTGCAGTACTTAGCTTCTGTGGAAGATTGGGCAATGGTGGACTCCTTCTTGTAGCTCTAGGAGATGACATTCGAGCCAAAGTAAATTACGTAGGCACTCGTGGACCTCATGTCAGAAGCATCGTCCGCCTAGTCAGCATCACAAAAGGCATGAAGATGTTGATCTGGAGACTATCGCAGTTGAAGTCCAAAATTTATTGTTTCTTTGAGATACCTAAGCACTCACTTGGCTGCTTGCATGTGAATTTCAGGAGGGGCCTTCATGAACTGAGAGAACTTGTTAATAGGGAATGCTATATCAAAGCATGTGAGAGAGAGGTGTTACAGCGAGCTAACAAGTTGGCGATAGACAATCCCATCACAAGAGACATCACCTGATGCGAGATAGCATGTGGTCGATAGAGGGATGTTGATTGGTCGAGCATCATGCATGTTGTGGATTTGGAGAACATCACATATATAGTGATGTTGACTGAGAAATGGTCCATGTGATGTGAGATCAACACCCAAAAAATGTGTGGGTGTGCCAAGGTCCTTTACAAAGAATTGTGAAACCAATACATCTTGAAATTGCATATCATATAGGGAAGATAAAAGAGAATTTTATTCAATTGTTGAGTATGTGTTCAAGAGGTGTATATATAAAATTCAAAAGAATAACAGAACCTTAAGTTATTTATTAAATTATTTATAACTTAAATTAAGTTTGAATTTAAGTGACAACAAATTAAAAAGATAAACTTAAATCATCATGTCAACAGTGTCGAATATGCTGATTCTGTAACTATATCGTGTAAGTGACGAGGTGAAAGTAGCGAGTGGATCTGGTGTGTAGGGAGCTTGGATGTGCCGTGGAGGGAGGAGGTAGCAGTAGCGTGCGCAAATCTGGGTGGTGTAGTGGTTGCAGCACACAATTGATGGTGTCTTGGTTGGGTGGCGTGCACGCACATCTGGGGGAGGTAGCTTGGTGAAGGTTAAGGTAGGAAGTGGTGAAAGAGAAGAAGCTAGGCTTTTGCTTGGAAGAAGAAGGATAAAAAGAAAATATTAAAAAAATTGGAGTGCATCAAACAAAAAATGGAATGCGTTAATTAATTATCGCTTCTCAATTGTCAAAGAGTCTTGCGAGTTGGAACTGCTTTTAGCTTCTTTTGTTAAGTAATTACTGCTTTTAGCTGTGCACATACAACTTTATTAAGGACATATTCCAAATTATTAAATTATTATTAAGTGAAGAAACTTGAATGATTTATATGTATAACAGTACTCAAAGATATTTTTCACCACAACCCTCTTGATCCTCCTCTATCTTCACCAGACACGTGCATGACACGAAAGCAACAATTTTAGTTTACTTGCTTGAGGAATTTAGCTAATACGATATGATCATTTAGTGGAGAGAAACCTAAGGCATTGGTGGACCATGTTGCATTAAATCCGTGTTCTACACACTAAGAATTTTCCTCCTGATCAATGATAATGATCCAATATCTATATTGTAATTGCCTTGAAAAGTCTTCACCCAACTTTTTAAGAATTAAGAAGCACCATCTTGTCCTCTAGGCATATCCAAATAACCGTTTCTTGTAAGCAACATCCTAAATAGAAGCGTTCATAAAATCAAATAAATATGTTGATTTTAAACCAAAGTTTGAGAGGAAAAAAATAAACAAACACATTTCCTAGTTCCTACCATACTTAACAGAAAATATACATAATGAGTAATTAAAGACGACTTAAAAGGCATCCCCGTTTCCTTTTGTTTTTCCCCCTCTTTTGACTAATAAGTAAATAATTAGGGTGGCATCTTAATGTACACAAGATTAACAATGAGATGTCGCAATCCTTAATTTCGAATTACAGGGATACTAATTATTATGTAACCTAATGAAAAGGATCATTAATATGAATCAATTATTCAAAGCCTTTTGGTTGACAAATTCGAGTTATTAGTTGGATGGAGTTAACCACATTGTCACTTTTGAGATTTTTTTTTTTTTAAGTCAATTGTTAATAACATATTTCAGCTTAACGTGAGATTATTCCTACCTATCAAATTTAACGTGAAAAGCTAATTAATGGGCGTAATTGTTAAACCAAAAGAAGGACTATTTTGTAAATATACGAGTATTAAAGATTATATAATTAAGAAGAGTTATATGATCCGATCCCTTCTCCACTAAGAAATCCCTAGACTATAGTAACTAACAAGCATGTCCTAAAAACTACAGTAATTAGTAAGTTGATTCAACACTCATACGAGTCGCATTAGTCATTAAGCATATATATCAAAATTATTTATAAAATATAGTAATAAGCTAGTATATATCCAAATGCTTCAAGAAAAACATGAAGTTTCTCAACAATACAATGATTATTTGAATTCCAAAAGAATAAAAAGAGACTTAGTGCGTAATTTATTTGGCGTTGGAAAATTGATTCTTGATTTAAAATTGAGTTTAGATACATTTTTACATGTTTGGTTTCATTCAAGAAAAATTCAGAATTGATTCTAGATTGAAGCAATTTTTAGTAATTTCTGCATTGAATCCAAAATTTTATATTAAATTTTACTTCTAACTTAATTTTTGTATAAAACATCCAAACATAAATCACATCACTTCAAAATCAATTTTAATCAAAATCAATTTTATAAAATCAATTTCATTTGAAATTAATTTTACCAAAGTTCATTCAAACACACACTTAATGTATTTATCAAATAAAGAAGACCAACAATAATAAGCAAATTGATAAATTTATTGATTTTCCACAATTGATTTTTAGAGAAATTGTGTCACTCATTTGAATTATATGTTTTACTTAAATTGTCCTCAAGAAAGTGTCGTATGGTATTGAGAAATAAAATATTATTTGATTAAAATTATTCTAGTTCTAGTAGGAATCTCTCTCATTTTAAGCTTATTTTTCATGTTTCGATTTTAAACAATAAAGAAATAAATGATTAAGAGTAGATACCAAAATAGAAAATTGGAGTTTTCACTATTAGAGTTTTCTTTATTTAGTCTTCTATTGATTAGTGCAATTTATTTTATTAAGTATGAGTTGGATGTATAACTCAATATATTTGTCCTTGTGAGCTTTATTTTGTTAAATGGTTTAATTTGGACTTTAAAAAAATACCATGTATTTATATGTTTATTGAGTTAAATCCAACAAAATACGTGTGTTGATTTAGTGTATAAACCCTAATGAACTTAATATCTATGATGGACATTAGGTTACCTTTCTATTAGAAATTGTATTTGTACATTTTAATTAACTTTTGATAAATTGTTTTACAGAATTAAGTTTCGATCCTTAAGAACAATATTTAATTATTTATAATATTATTATTATTTGTGAGGATTTGGTATACACTTGTCGTATACTCGATAACTCTACGTGTAAATATATTAGTGACAAAAGTAAACAAACGTAATTATATTCAATAAATGATGTGATTAATAAAATCTTAAAAATATTGAAAAGTATAATTATTTTTTTGAGAGGAATAGTGAATTATGTGATTTTTGAAAAGTCTAATGATGGTTAACATCGTCTCACAAATGATTAGAGTAAGAATATAATTTAATACGATTTATGTAAATTTTTTTAACCATTAAATGCAAGTGAAATGTATATATATTGAAAGTTATTTGTGTTATGTTTTTTTTTATGGGATAAGATATTTGGATCAGATATTAATCTCTTTGGAAGTATATGATTATCATTAATTTAATATATATATATATATATATATATATATATAAATAACGAAATCAAATACAAGTTCTTCATTAAATAAATTTTCACGAGTATTAACGCGACAAGTTTTGCTCTCTGTGCCAATCCTTTTTGTTCCATGTGGTATTGATATTTTGATAAATTAATCGATTATTTATTAATTTTTAAAGTTTTTAAGCTAAAAGAATTATGATTAAATATCTTATTTTTCTTTTTAACTTAAGTCCTTAAAATTTTAAAATTGCCGCAAATCATCATTTTTTTTTCTGGACAATTTTAAAAACCCAATCACAAAATGTTGCAAAATCAAGAACTTCATCATACAGTAATTTTTTAATTTATAAACTTAATTAAAAGCTTTCAAATAATTTGGGAGACTACTAAGTACTAACTAATTTATCGTTTATTTTGAATTGGTACATGATACTACTAGAATACAAGGGCTAAGATGAGTGGCACGCGCCATGTGTTGGTAGTGGGATTAGAATTTTGCTTGTATCTTTCTATCATCCTTTACCTCGCACTTCGGGAACTGCTGCCACTTTCACCCTTTGGATTCTTTCCTTCTCAAACCACAAAGCAATTTATCCAATTTGGATCACACGCTCAGATACAGCCGTTTAGAAAGACCTTCACATTTCACTTTTCTTTCTCTTCTCATACAAGATACATAGGATTTTCTTTCTTCTGCTACCTTCAAAACATCACAAGAAGCAACATCCCCCTATACGAGTTAGGTGAGTTCAGTTCAACACATCGTGTGAAAAAAACAAAAAGGGTAAAAATTACTATTTTGTAATTTGTATGTGATAAAGTGCCCATCTTGATGTATTTACTTCTTCACTTCTTCGTATGTGTCCCTAGTTTGAGTGTAAACTAAAACATTTTGAAGTGTTTAAGGTGTCAAGATGTGACTATGATTGTGTTGGGTGAAGGAACATGGTTTCATGGTTGTGTTGTTGCCTTTGTGATCTGTCAGATGAAATGAGATGAGATGTCAGAAAACATGTATCCTAGGTTGTTGTTTTTTGACCATACCCATTCGAAGATGGCATGGGTTAAGCATCAAATCCAGCAAAAAGATGGTTACTTGAGCTACTCACCACCCCGTTTGTCTTCATCTTCTTCTTCTTTTTCTTCTGCACCCCCTTACCCTCTTGGTGCTACTTTCCACAAGGAATCATCATTGCCTTCTTCAACAACACCACCACCATCTGGCACTAGAATTAGTCCTGCTGTTCTTTTCATCATAGTGGTTCTTGCTGTTTTGTTTTTCATCTCTGGCCTCCTCCACCTGCTTGTTAGATTTCTCATAAAGCACCCTTCTTCTTCTGCATCTGCTCAATCCAACAGACACCAAGAACTTTCCACATCTGATGCACTCCAGAGGCAGCTTCAGCAGCTCTTCCACCTCCATGACTCTGGCTTGGATCAGGCTTTCATTGATGCTCTTCCTGTTTTCCAGTACAAGGAGATTGTGGGGTTAAAGGAGCCCTTTGACTGTGCTGTTTGCTTGTGTGAGTTTTCTGAGAAGGATAAGCTCAGGTTGTTGCCTATGTGCAGCCATGCCTTTCACATCAGTTGTATAGACACATGGCTTTTGTCAAACTCCACATGCCCTCTTTGTAGAGGAACACTTCTCACTCAAGGGTTTTCCATTGAGAACCCTATATTCGACTTTGATGATCTGAGGGAGGATGAAGGGTGCCCTTGTAATGGGGAGAATGGATTCAATACTAGGCAGAAAACAGTTGTGGTTGAAGAAATTGTGGAGAAAGAGAAAGGTGTTTTCCCTGTGAGGCTTGGGAAATTCAAGAAGCTGAGTGTGGAGGGGGGTGGGGAGACTGAAGTGGGAGAGACAAGTAGTAGTAATTTGAATGCAAGAAGGTGTTACTCAATGGGGTCTTACCAATATGTGGTTGGGAATTCAGACCTAAGGGTGACTTTGAACCCTGATGAAATTAGTAAAGGTCAAGTCACAAGGCTCACCAAAGGAATGAAACTTGATGATGGGAAGGTTTCAGTGGAGGAGGGGGATGTGGAAGCAAAGAAGATTAGTAGTGTCAGTAAAGGTGACAGCTTTTCTGTGTCCAAAATCTGGTTGTGGCCAAAGAAGGGGAAATTGCCTACTTCTTTGGATGGTCAATTTGGCAGGCCAATGCCTTATCTAAACACAGATTTTCCAAGGATGAGGGAACCAGAAGGGGCATGAAAGGTATCCATCCACATGTTTTTACTTTTCTTTTTCTTCTTATTTCACTTGAATTCGTTTCAATCCATTGATTAAAGCTGGCTTCCCCCACTTGCCTTACAATTCCAAAAAAAATTGGTGTGCTAATTTTGACGTTGTGATGACTGATTTTGCCATACTATTGATGTATTATGATTGTACTTCATCAAGATATAAGAAATACTGCATCTCTTTCTCTTTCATCAAACAGATCTCAGGACTCATTGGTTAGATGGAATTAGATTTGTCCAAGGTTTTAAATACCCGATTTCTAACACAACATTAAGGATTTTGAGGTATCTGCAACCATAATTCTGACTGCAATTTGTCTACAATTTATCTTCAATTTCATATAATATCATAGAACATGACCAAATCACTACTATAACCGCAAATTAAAACCTTAGATTTGTTATAATAAATGTTGATCTCAGGTTATTTGGTTATGCAAACAATTAGACATATCAAGATATCCTTGCTAGATTCATTAACTCCCTAGTCCAACAATTTTGTATCATTTATTTTCTCATAATAATGTACAACAGACAGATCTATACTAGCTGATTGAATATGGTTGTGGAGTGTAGCCTGTTTCAAAGCCAGACTTGTCTCTTTCTTTGTCATTGTTCTCTTGCCATTAGTGTGTGTATACTTGATCATGAGGAGTGGCAAGTGCACTTGCTTTCTTTGCTTTTTAAGGCTTTTGGTTTTGTCTAATCTCTCTTTTTCTTTATTATTTGCCATTGCACTTACTTTTTGAGAGAGGGTGAAATGTGAATGCAAAACTTTTTCTTTTTCTTTCTTCTAATATCTTTTTGGCTAGGCAGTTACAGATAGTGGGATCCATGAAAGCTGGCGTCATAGAATCTCTTTTTTTCCTTGTGAGGAGTCTTCTTGATTCAAAAAAAATTGCTGTGGATGAACCGTGTGGGGCCATTTTACACCCCTGCCATGTGTACATTTTGCAATTAAAGACAGATTTAGATTATATCAATCATGATGATAATCAATTAGTCCATGTTAGGTCAGAAAGAAAACGATAATGGATTTGCTCAATTAACTACTAGTCCCAAATGGTTACACTTTGCTTTGGAAAGAAAATAAATAGAAAATGTGAAATTAGAGAATTTATGTAAAGAGAAAGTAGAAAGATAATGAAAAAACTTTCTCGTTCTTTTATTTGTACAAGACTACACTTTCTCCAAGATAATCATGTTGGAGTTAAATAAGATTACTATGAATGACAATTTTCCATTTTGGTTGAATATAAAGTCAAAAGAGAGAAAATAACTTTTTTGCTTGAATAGATGATTTTATCCTTAAAAATATGATTTTTCTAAAATAAATGTTAACATTACTCTTTATTTTTAAGTTACTATTTTTGATATATTTGAATAAATAATGTACATATTATTTTTAAACAATTAAAATGAATATTATTTAATCAGATAAAATAAATGTTTATTGATTTACGTAAATGCTGCGCGTTTGTTTTTTATTATACCGTATGCCTAAGCTAATGTTAGAGACTTTCTTCTGTTGCTAGTGTTTTACTTTCTACTGAAGGCAAATACCAAAAAATAACAAAAACAGAGCACCTAAAATAGCGAAAGATGTCGGTTATCCCCTTCGTTCCATCCAAAGGGAAGTGGGATGCTAATAAATTGGAAAATGATGGATAGCACAAATATGCTATTTGACATATAGAGAAATAAAAAAGATAAAAGAGATAAATGTAATTATAATAAATAATAGACTTAAATATATTTTTGGTTTCACAAGTTTCAAATTTATTTCAAATTAAAATTTATATTTTTAAATCCTTTAAATTGACGAAATGTTTCTTCTTAGTCTCTTCTAACTGAGTTTTGAAAATTTGGATGTATAAATTTATGATGATTTTTTATCGTAAGATCAAGAAAAACATTTTGCAAATTTTAGGAATTGAAAAATACACATTTTAATTTATAGAACTAAAAAAAATAGACATTTAAATTTACAGGGTTAAAAATATATTAAGTCTAAATAATACGATGCTATGAAGGTTTTAAAAAAATAATAATGAGTATTATTAATAAAATGTTTACAATAGAGTAGTATCCATGTATCATTACCGTCAAAAGTACTCAGCTCTCAGAAAAGGGAAAATTGAAAATCTAGTGAGACACAAGTCGTATTTTTCTTTCTCGTTAGTTGCTCAGTTGAGTCAAATAAGGAAGATTCTCTTCATCTTATCAATTTCTTTCTTTTCAATTTCTCTTTCTCATGATTCATATGTACTAAACACAGTGTTAGTATTAATGATTTTATAGAATAGCAACCATCCTATACCACACAAGGTAGTCGTGTTCTTTGTTTGGAGTATACGTATTGGTGTCTCAATTTCATTTTAAGATTACGTAGGAGGCACTATGACACATCAAAACCGAATTAATTTACTGAGCTGTGTTTTCTTAAAAGCAAGGTTAAAGGAGGAAAGAGAAGGTACGAAGAAATTAGTGTGAGATACAAAAATGATGCATGTCTTAATGTAGTGGATAACGTTTTTCATTTGTTGTTATTACTTGTATCCCAAAGCCTAAGGTTAACAATACGTTAGCTTGATATACTGATAATCCAGCGATCATCATGGTAGAAAAAAGTGGGAAACAAGAATAAAATGAAAAGAATACTACACTATCAAACTTTGAAAAGAAAAAGGTGCTAGCATAAAGGGTAAAAAATACGTTATAAAGAAAAAGGGTGAAATGAACGTAGAATGCCAATCGAAGAGGCACAAAACCAAATTGGCTAAATTAAGAAGAAACTCATCAATTTTAATCACAATTGGTTAGTGTCCTTTTTTATATCTAGATTGCTTGTGGTCGGTGACATCTTTCTTGTTATTGTAGCTTAAAATTTTAACTTTTGGTAATGAGGGTCGGAAAGAATTGTTAGGATGTCAACTTCCAAAAGAGTGTCCTCTCATGTGAAATGAAATGTCTTCAATCTCAATGCATTAATCAAATAGAAAAACAACCCTCCAACCGAAAAAAAATACAAAAAAAGAACGCAGGAAAGAAATACTTGGTCTACACACGCTCACCAACAACAGTATATACTAATATACCATGCATCATCCAATGCATTCAAATGATGCTAGTATATGTTAGTATTTTATATTTTTTTGTAGGTCATACCAAATGTACTCTTTGACTAAAATTCAGATAAAATTATGAATAATAAATTTTTTTCATTAATTTAACATAATTATATACAGAGGGTTTAAATTTGAGATTTTTGATTAAATAATCCTATCTCAATTGATTAAGGTGTTTGGTGGTTAGTATTTTATATTTTATACAATAATATATTTCTTTTCGTATTTTATTTTTCTCTCTCTTGCTCTGTTAATTTTTATAAAATTTGTTGTGTATATAAATTTCTCTTTCAGGAATTGAGTTAAGCTGTGATGGTGGGGTACCATTTGTTGGTTTGCTCCAAGATTCTGCTGCGGTCAGAGTACAACTGTGCATGCTGCCGTTGGATGTTGTCAACGAGCCACTGTGACAAAATCAAGTTCACGCTCTTCTTGCGCGTAATTATAACACTATCAGTATCAACTACTAAGGCGGAAATATGCGCATAAAAAGAATTTAGAATGAAATATTATATTTTAGTTTCTATAAATAATATTTTATTCAATTTTGATGTTTTAATTTTTTTTTAATACTTTTACTATTTTATAAAGTTATAAGATAACATTTTTGTTTTTTTACATAAGAAGCATTTATTTGGAGCAATTAAAATGGGTCACCCCACCCTTCTTGGCCTAAGTCTAAAAAAGCCCACAAAACTAAAAGGCTCACGTAAAAATATGTTTTCATAGTATCTTGTGGGTTAGGGTCATCCCACAGGTTTTAAATTTAAGAATTTGACTTCAGGTTAAGCTGAAAATGTGTTGATCAAGGTCCTATTGAAACTATTTTGTTCAAAGTCGAGTGAGTTGAAGATTATAAAGGTAAATATATTGAATTATGGATTTAGAAATTTTTAAAGTCTTTTTTCGTAAAAATCAGAATTATAGTTTAAAGAGAAACTTTGTAAGATAAATGATAATTTTTTGCAAATACACTTTCAAACGATGAAAACTGATTTTGCAAAGTAGACAAAGTTTTCAAAATAAAATCAAGTTCAAACTCCAAATTAGTTTAAAACAAAAGAGAAATAAAAGCAAATAAGACACAGTTTTATACTAGTTCATATCGACCACTAAGACTATGTCTAGTTTTTTACTAACCATCAAGTTTCACTAACTTCAACAAGTTGCATGTATTAATTACTACCACTTTTGGTTCTTACAACTCAAGTTTTACACTAAGCTTGTTACAACCTAGTATTCTTTGTTCTACAAAGTCATTGTTGCTTAGTCTTTTTTCTCAAGGTGTTGTAAGTGTTTTGAGAGCTTTTTCGAACTATACAACGATTTATAGGAAAAAAATTTTACAAAAAGAATTTGAATGAAAGCACATAGGTTTGTGTCTCTGTCTCCAAAACTTTTGGTATATATAGGTCTCCTTCAGCAAGTGCCTATTATCTCTAAAAGGATGATTTTTTCACTTAAGCTTGCTTATGAAGATTGTGGTCGTTAGAGCATTTAATCCTAAATGCACGTAATTCTTCATGTTGGAAAACCTCTCTTGTGAGCTTTAATGTTAACCATTATAGCATAAAACCACTTGCTTTAAGTCAGAGCAGGTTTCTTACATTCGTGCGTGTCTTTTGATGGTATTTGGCAACTTCTAGATCTTGAGTTTCATTTATTCTTCATAGGATTCGACAATGTTATGAGAATATTTCTACAAAATGAATCCAAGATACAAAGCAATAAATGAAGTCTTAAATGTTATCGTTTTAATGTTGTATCAGATCACGACATGTCTCTTCTATCGTCTGATGATACATATGTAGATGTATGAGGCATAGTTTGATATCGTAGAAGCAACTTTTAACCTTTGCATTTATTTGCATCTAATCAAAATAATTAAGGATTCTAAATCATCTTAAGATACAAATATCTTTTGACTTAACAAAGATACTCTAGGAAAGACTAAGCTAGAGATGCTTTGGTCGAAGCCAAGGTAAAAATGGTTTGGTTGAGACAAAGATGAAGTTGTTATGGCTGAGATCGAGCTGAAGATGTTCTAGTTAAGATTGAGTTGAAGATGTTTTGGTTGAGGCTTAGGTGAAATTGCTTTGGCTGAGGACAAGTTGAAGTTACTCTGGCCAAGGTCAATCTGAAGATGTTCTGAATGAGGTTAAGCTAGCAATGCCCTATTCAAGGTCAAGCTAAAAATGTTGTAGTCGAAATCAAGCTAAAAATTCCTTGGTTGAGATTGAGTCGAATGTCCTATCTAAAGTTGAGCTGAAGATGTCCTGGTTGAGGTTGAGGTGAAGATACTCTAACAAGGGTGAAACTACTCTAGTTATGGCTGGAATTTAGTTGAAAATATTATAATCAAGATCGAGTTGAAGATACATTACCCAATATCAGATTTAAATTAATCTAGTAGAGACTAAGCTTAAGTTACTTGGATTAAGGCTGAGGTAAAGATACTCTAACCAAAATCAAGGTAAAAATATTCTAGTTGAGATTGAGGTGAAATTACTCTAATTTAAAGTGAGTTGAAAATATTTTTACCAGTAATCAAGAAAAAGAAAAACATTTCTAAAATAATCATAACGTGTGAGATGACACCTTATGTCATGGCCTAGCCCCTTATTAAATGGGTTGTGTGGGTTAGTGACTTTTATAGGCCCTTCATTGGTTGGGCTAAAAAAATTTATAATCATTATTGAAGTCACCTAGGTTGGCTCTAAAGCTTAGAACAACATTGATACCTCATTTATATTGTAAGACAGTTTAAAAATAAAAAATGTTGATAAGTTAATTTTTCACGTACTTTTAGCGTAAATGTTACATTATGAACTAATAAAAACTATCTAAGTATAAATTTTACTATAATTATTATAAAATCTGATAAATTAATCAAATGATAATGTGATTAAATAATAGTATAAAAAAATTATATTACAAAATTCTAATTAATTCAATAACCATTAATATAACATGATTAAACATATGGAACATTTTCATTAAGTCGTAAATATAAAAGATAAAAAAGATAAAATTTATGCTAAAAGATTAGAATGAAATAAAGTCGTAAATATAAAAGATAAAAAAAATGTATGCTAAAAGATTATTTCATTAAAAGTAGTCCAAAGTAAACATAAATTTAACACAAAGAACATAGATATAAATTTTTAATTTATTATTATAGTGAGTTGTTATCTTTCCTATGTCAATATTAGAATGCATCTTTTCAAGTTTAAATTTAGGATAAGTTTAATTGATACCTGGTTAAAAAATTAAGACTGTTCTGTAAAAAAAAATTAAGACTCATTACTATAAAAATTGGTTTTAACATCGCTAAGTTAACATCGATTTTCTCAAAAATCGATGTTAACAAAAATGTATTGGAAAATTTGTAATCAATAAGACATGGTTAACATCGATTTTCTAGGTTTTTAAGAAAACCGATGTTAATAGGAGATAGTTAACATCTGTTTTGAATGAAAATCGATATTGTTGTTATTATAAAAGTTGGCCCCCAAATTAAACACCCTTCACTTTCGCACCTATCTCTCACTCTCAGTCCTCCCTTCATTGCGCCAACCTTAGGTCACTCTCACAGCGTTTCCAGTCACCTGAATCGCTCTCATTGTCGGTGTCGGACTCACTCTCACGGTGCTTCCACTGTTGGTGTTGTTCTCAGAGGTGGTTCTCTCGCTTGCAACTTCCGACGGCTCCCACAAGGTTAGGAACTTCCATTGACGAAACCATGAAAGTAACTTCTGCAATTACTTGAAATTAATTGTTTGTAGCTTCTTTTTCTCTTTACTAGCAAGAAAAACTGTGAGCTAAGGGAACAAAGCCTTGCCATCTTCAATCATTTGTGTTCTTCATAGTGTTTCATCAAGAAGAGCCAACAAAACTGTGAGCTTATACCTTTTCTCTTGTGTTCAAATTTCTTATAAGGTAGCATGAGTAATTAATGGAGGATGGTTTGTGATTGTCTGTAGATTGATTTTTTTAGTTGTTTTGGAGATGCTTGTAATGGTTAAAAGTTTTGCACTATTTCCTCTTATGTTATCAGCCTATATATTCCTTTGTACCTAGCACTACACAAAGCTATGCACTGTACTGTAAGTAAGCTAAGCAGTCTAGCATATGAAATCTGAAATGAGGCAGGTCACAAATTGTGATCACAGGATCACCACTTATACTGAGTACTTAGGTTTAGCTGCGGGGGTGGTGTTAGTGTTTGCCTATAAGGTCTGAATAGATAAGTTGCTAGGTTATCTCAATGTAGAGCAGAACTTAATTCACTCACTTGATTCACTAAACTTATTGATTGAAAGTGATACATGAGTTGCCTTTGTATACGCAAGTAAATATAATAAAGTAAGAAACACTTAATGGCTTAGTAAATACGAAAGTCACTGCAGCCAAATTGTGTCCAATTAGTGTGGTGGTGTAGCTGTGAATTGCGGTGATAAATTCTTGAAGTAAAACTCTTAATAAGTTAAAAATGATAGTGCAGTAGTTTTAAAATTTTATAACTAGCTAATTTGTTTCAAAAAAGAATTTACTAGCTTAATTTTTTAATTGACATAAAAGTTCAACAAAAAACAAAGCTCTTGGTTGGACCTATAACAGTTTCAGTTCAGTTTTTTTCTAAATAAAACCAGGTAATTGAACTTATTATTAGTTCAATTCAGCTCAAGATTTAAAAATAATGGTTTAGTTCAGTTCTTTAGAATCATATTTCAATTTCATTCAATTCAATTTAGTTTTCTTCCCTAAACTAAACTATGATCAACCCTATTGTGGGAGTGCTATTGTGAGAATGTGGGAGTGTTGTTGTGTTTTGAGTTTACCAATGTGTTGTGTAGTACAATGTATAATGTATATTAACTATTCTATACAATGCATAATGTATATTAACTATTCTATATTTCAGTTTGTTAATGGTATAATGTGATGTTTGACTATAAAATGTCAATATGCAGAAATCTAAAAGCATAGATTTGGTGAGAATCTGTGATTGAGATTTTCTTACTGAAATTTTAATATAGTGTTCATAGTTATCAATTAGACACTCAATATCACATTAGGCTATTCTTTGAAGGTGACCTATACCCTTTTTAATACCTTGCTAGTCAACTGGTTTCTGTTTGTGGTTTTGCTATGGGTCAAGAATTTTGGTTTGTTTATGTTTGACAAAGTAATTAGGCTATTCTTTGAAGTTGATCTGGACATTTTTAATATTGCTTTCTATTTTTTTCTAATTGGCATGGTTTTGAATTTATGTAAACAATGAAATAAATATAACAATATACGACCTATTGAATTTGAGTCCATGTTTCTTGAGTCCCGTCTAATCTAATAGGTCGACCCAAATAGGCCAATTCTATTTAGGCCAACAGTAAGTCCAGCTAGAAGAACCAACAGCCTAGTCCGGTAAACTTGGTCCATTTTATCAATTCTATTAATATATATATATATATATATATATATAAGTTTGTTAGTATATTTACAAATCTTTTTTGAACATGGATAAAATCAACATGATCCGTGCAACCTATGGGCACCCTGCTAGTATGTATATTAAAAGAATGTGCGTGTGGGTCTGCTTTTATTGTTCCTTTGTCTGAAAAATCTTATTGAGAACTACAAAATAAGTGTTGTCCGTGTGGATAATAAAAGTTTGATAGAAGTGTCACTTTCTGCATTAGAACTTGAGGTGTCTTTTGATTGTCATGTAGTTTTAGAGAGTTTGAGGATCTTCAGTCATTTGACTATATAAGGTATATAATATAATGTTCTATGTTCATTGTAGGTTGTAGGCACTTTTCCCTTTTCTAGTTTGCCTCGTCATCTCGACCTTCATTGTTGGAGATTTCACACAGATCATCATCATAAGTACGAATGTGTTTCATATTTTTATTGTTCAATTTGTCTTACTACTGGTTTTAAAATATTTTGTATGTCAAGTATGCATCTTTCTTTTTCTATACAGTTAATGTTCATTATGAGTGAACCTTAGTTTCCCGTTTCAGATTCATTACAGTGATTCTTCCGGACAGTTTGGATTAATCATTGTATTGATCCTTGAATTATCCGTTTGGACAGTTTGGGAAGGCTCATATTTTTTTAGTATATCCATATGTATAGGTTGAGTTTCTTTTCTTAAATATGATGAAATTTCAGTACAATGCATTTCACTTTGTTCTCTGGGTGCATACTTGACTGTGGTGGAACTCAAGTCACCGCTTTCATGTCGTGTACTTGGAGATCAAAGCGAAATGCTGCCGAAATTTTGTCAAATTTTAGTAAAGAAATTCAACCTATACATACGAATATACTATACAAATATGTCTTCCTGAATGGGATAGGGTCACACCTTGAATGAAAAAGTGAGGTTTTCATGCATGGAATAACTTTGTGAGTATCACAGAGTTATTAATTAGATGGTTCAGAGTTGGATGAATGCAAGTCGCATGAGTACTGAGTATGAAGAAGGCGTTGAACATTTCTTGCAATTTGCTTTAGAAAGAAGTAGACCGGACAAGGATGGAAAATATTTTTGTCTTTGTATAAATGTTTTCATGGGAGAAGCTAAGCACTAGACGACATACGGGAACATATTCTGTGTGATGGGATTAAGAAGAATTATACCACATGGATATGACATGGTGAATTGACGGACATGCAGAGGGGTCACAATCTGAACCACTAGATGTAGACATCGGAGATCGATTAGAGGATATGATCTGTAATCTAGGACATGAGTCTTTTTAGCAAGCACATGCCCCTATGTATGATACATTGGAAAGTGATTCGAAGAAGTCATTGTATCCGGGGTGCAAATAGTCAATGATATTGTTGTCAGCGGTGTTAAATCTAGTTAATGTGAAGGCCAAATATGGGTGGAGTGACAAAAGCTTCAGTTCACTGCTTCAGGTAATTCAAGAGATGCTTCCAGATGAAAACACGTTGCCAAGTAGTTACTATCAGGCGAAGAAGATTCCGTGTCCGATGGGTATAGAGTATTAGAAAATTCATGTTTGCCCTAATGATTGCATATTGTACAGAAATAAATTTGAAGAAATGCATAAATGCCCCAGGTGTGGGGTGTTGCGGAACAACAAGTGTATCGATCGTACAAGTAATAAAGTGATAAGAAAGTATTGTCTCCACAGGGATTGAATTCCAAATTTTATCGTAACTTACTGTCTTAGAAATTGGAAGAAAAATAATGTTTGAATAGAATAGTGTTGTATTTTGGAAATTATGCAAATTAAATAAATAACAGAAAATTAACAAGAAGTTTAAAGCAAGTTTAAAGTGATGATTATGCAGTAATGAGAGACGATTGCGGTCAGAGCACATTCCTCTTTGATCCCTACCTCCTTTACTTAGATTGGTTATTAAATTCAATTACTTCTAATTACTCAAAGGATGTATTTTTGCGTAATTAGTTAAATCCTAATCCCTTAGTGATTTAACCCTTTAACCTAATTAGAAATCCTAATTCCTTAGTAATTCCCTATCAAGCTAAGCATTAAGAGAATACATCATATAAGTTCTGCAATCATACATTTCTATCCCTAGGCAATGTACAAATTGTTATTTTACTCCTTTCAAAAATTAGAGTCCCAACATCCCTATTGCAAACTCTAACCCTTAGAACTTTACTAGAATGGTCAAGCCTAATAAAGAATAATGCAATGAAGAACAGAGTAAAACAAAGCAATTATTATAATTTCATATTAATACCAATCAAGTTACAGAGGAGTTCACATTGGTTCTGGTTCTAACCACAATAAGAGGAATTAGCCAGACGTGTTCAAAACTAACCTTAATCTCATAACTAACATGTCTCTAAAGAGAATTACAAGGGAAAATAGAAGAATTACAAGCTGAGCCGTCGTTCTTTAATCTTCTTGCAATCAATCCAATCTTCTCTCTCTGCGTTTCTATATGTGTTTCTGTGTCCCCTTTCTGTGCAAAAGTGCTCTCCTTTTATGCCCCCACACGTCCATTCATTAATTAGGGTAATAGACCCCTTTTTCTCCAGCTATTTCAGTGCCAAATCATTTAAAATAGGTAACAAAAAAATTGTGGCGTTACCAGCGTGGTATCTCACGCTAATCGCGTGAGATGTTCGAGCTGAAGATTCTTTCCAGACTTTCTGGCGCTACTGGCGCGGAGTGTGGCACTATTCACGTGGGGTATTCGAGATTAAAGTGTCTTTCTAGATCATTGGCACAGATAGCGTGAAGTGCGGTGTGGATAGCGTGGCTTGTTCGAGATGAAGGGTTGGTCTTTGCAAACTGGCGCTACTCGCGTGGTGATTCACGCTGATGGCGCGGGATGGTTGTGAGCTCATGTCAACTCTTTTTTCTTCTTTTCCTCTCTTTTTGACTCCTAAATAACAAAATATTAATAAATTAAATAATAAACAAGTAAATAAAGAAACTTACCTAAATTCTAACCTATATTACTAATTATTGAATGAATTATTAATTAATTAACCCTAAAAACTAATATATGCTAGCAGCATATCATGGGGTATCACGGTACAAAGTGAAGGACGACGATGACTGTAGCAGTGATGATAGCACAAAGAAAGCCCCCCCCCCCCCCTCGAAGGTGTTGTGGTATCTTCCGATCATTCCAATGTTTAAGCCTTTGTTTGCTAACGAAGATGACGCAAAAGACCTTACATGGCATACAGATGGGAGAAATTGTGATGGATTGCTCCGCCACCCGACTAATTCCTCACAGTGGAAGAAGATTAATCGTTTGTATCCAAAATTTGTCAAAGAGCCAATAAATCTTAGGCTTTCACTTGCCAATGATGGAATGAATCCCTATGGTAGTTTAAGTACTCAGCACAGTTCGTGGCCTGTTTTACTAGTCATTTACAACTTGCCTCCTTGGTTGTGCATGAAGCAAAAATACATGATGTTGTCTTTGATGATATCAAGCCCAAGACAACCAGGAAATGACATTGATGTTTATTTTAGTCCCTTGATTGAAGACTTGACAAACTTGTGGGACAAGGGGGTTGTTGTGTTTGATGGGTATCAAAAGGAGATATTCAAGTTGCATGCAATGCTATTTTGTACCATTAATGATTTTCAAACGTACGGGAATTTGAGTGGATACAATGTTAAGGGCCATCGTGCATGCCCTATCTATGAACAAGACATGAGCTACGTACAACTTAAACATGGAAGGAAAATAGTTTACACCCGACATCGACGTTTTCTGAAATCTTATCACCCTTATTGGCGATTGAAAAACACATTTAATGGAAGTCAAGAGCATGAAATTGCATCGATTTTGTTAACTGGTGAGCAGGTTCTTGAGCAAGTTGAGGACATCCATGTTGTATTTGGAAAGGCCTAAAAGAAGCATAAAGGTAATACTTGCATATGGAAGAAGAGGTCGATATTGTTTGATCTTCCATACTGGTCTGATCTAGATGCTAGACGTTGTATCGATGTTATGCATGTGGTGAAAAATATGTGTGACAGTGTCATCGACACGCTTCTTAACAGTCAAGGCAAGACTTGAACACTCGTCAAGATCTTGCTAAGATGGGTATACGTGAAGAGTTACATCCTAGGTCTAATGATAAGAAAATACACTTGCCTCCAACATGTCACACTTTGTCAAAAAAGGAGAAGATCAGTTTCTGTCAGTGTCTGTGACACGTAAAAGTGTCATAGGGATACTCTTCAAATATTAAGAGTCATGTGCAGATCAAAGATCTAAAACTAGTTGGCTTAAAGTCTCATGATTGCCACGTGTTGATGCAATAACTGTTAGCCATGACGATTTGAGACATTTTGCCTAACAAAATGAGGCATGCTATAACTCGTCCGTGCCTTTTCTTCAATGTCATTTGTAGCAAAGTCGTGAACCCTATAAAGTTGGATGACTTGGAAGAAGAGGCTGTAATTATACTATGTCAGTTGGAGATGTATTTTCCTCCTTCATTTTTTGACATAATGGTTCACTTACTTGTTCATTTGGTCAGAGAAATTAAATTGTGTGGTCCCATTTATATATGGTGGATGTACCCAGTCGAGCGATACATGAAGATCTTGAAAAGGTATACAAAGAATCTACATTGTCCTAAGGCATCCATAGTTGAAAGGTACATTGCAGAAGAAGCTATTGAATTTTGTTCATAGTACATTTAAAAGGCAAAACCTGTTGGGCTTCCCGAGTATCGACATGATGACAGAGTGGGAGGTAAGGGTTCACGAGGGCTGCATGTTATAACTCCTACTTTAGAGGAATTACAACAAGCTCATTTGTATGTATTGAATAACAGTATTGAAGTCTTGTCGTACATAGTTCGTCACAAAGCCTTAGTCAAGAAAAGTAATCCAAAAATGACGAAGAATAGGTTGTTGAAAGAGCATACCAAGACTTTCTTGAATTGGTTTAAAGATACAATATTTAGTGGTGAATGTTCCTCTGAAACAATGAGGAAATTAGCAGATCGGCCAAAAAGAAATGTTAGAAGTTGGCAGGGATACGATATCAACAAGTACTCATTCTACACCAAAGAACAAGATGACAAGAGCACAATGCAAAATAGTGGGGTTACTCCTAGGGCTGAAAAGCAACACTTTGCTTCTGTGCATGACCACAACCCTTGTTTGGCGTCCATGCCTTACTTTGGAGTCACTGATGACATCTGGGAGCTTAATTATGTTAAATTCACTGTGTATGTTTTCAAGTGTAAGTGGGTTGATAGCAATAGCGGTGTGTGAACCGACGATTCAGGATTTATTTTAGCAGATCTTAAGAAGACAACTTATTAAAACAAACCTTTTATCATGGCAGAACAAGCTAAACAGGTGTTTTATGTTCAAGATCCTTGTGATGAAAGGTGGTCAGTGGTACTACATGGAAAAATCATTGGTATTAATGTTGACGATGATGACTCAACCCTTGATATTGGTTTGACTCATTACTCGACACAAATCCCTAACATCAACAGGTAGGAAGAAATTGACGACGTTCATGCAAATCGTAATGATCATGATGAAAGAGAATTAATTAACATCATTTAATGTAATGTTTATTTTATATTATGTTGTATCCAGCTTTACAATTTCATAACTTACTGGACTTTTGACTTAACTTGATTTAATTTTGTTTTCTACAAGAGCATGACTACACCACCGAGTTCTTCTCCTCCTCCTCAGTTAGCACCTTTGTCGTCAACAGCGAAAAAGACTAGGAAAGCAACACGATTGAGGTCATTGTCTACCAGACCCGTCAGTGTTGACAGACCAGTGGTTCACGTGGATCCTGCCACTGGGAAGGCTGATGGTCCCCATAAAATAAATTGAGGACGTATCTAGGGATTGTGGCTCGAGACAAGGTGGATGTCACCATTGGTAACTGGAAGGAAGTTTCAGCAGCCCAGAAGGAGTTGCTTTGGGAGGACATTCAGGTATTACAATTAAGTGTCCAACGTTTCTGTAATTGATTGTAGTAATTGAATTTAAATATTATTGTAACTGTTAAATTTTTTTGTGTCGCAGGCTGCATTTGATATACCTGAAAGGTCCGACCAACAGACGAAGAAGAAAATTCTTCAGACCGTAGGAGAGCGATGTAGGCAGTTCAAGTCTGATTTGACCTCCAAGTGGGCTCTAGCACAAGGGAAAGGCGAGGACGACGACACCGTTTGTCAAAAATATGGAATCAACATAGACAAGTGGCACCAATTTTGTGAGATTTGCAGAGCTACTTCCAAGGAGGTTAGTTGATTTTCATGCATAGAATTTGACAATTATGAAATTTTTTTAACTGCATTTTGTTGACAACAATCTGTGTAATACTTATTGGATGTTAAAAAGAAGGCGCAAGCTATCCAGAAGCTAAACACTGCCGCTTATGTGTTGTCTTGTGGGGGTTATGATTTACTAGAACAGAAATTAATGGAGGAGAAACAAAAGAAAAGATTGGAGGAAACAGGCCAAGCCGAGAGCACTGAGATAATCATTCATCCTTCATCTCTTGTTAGACGACGCATCAAGTGGAAGCTAGCTCACACAAAGAAAACAAGACACATGACATCTGAGGTGGCACGGGAGATTGTAGAGAGGATTGTAAGTCAAATGATGGTTTCATTGTTCATTAATTACAAAAATAACAACAAATAAACAAACTCATGTAATACATTATGTTGATTACAGAATACCCTGGAAAAACAATCGACACAGGGTAGCTTTATTTCCAATGGACGTCAAGATGTACTGACTGCTGCCATTGGACAGACAGAGCACCCTCAAACACTACTTTGGACTGGCTCCATCAACCTCTCGCAAGTTTAAGTCAATGAACCCTGAAGACTTGGATCGACTGAAACAGAACATCAGGGAAGAGCTGGAGCATTCGATCACTGAAAAAGTGACCCAGCAACTCATGAAGTCCTTTAGCCAGATGCAGTCTCAAGGTCTCATGCCGCCTCCAAAGGTTTAGGTATGTCCTTATGAGGGGTCGACAACCGTGGACAACATCCCTCTGGGGAATGATTGGGTCAAGCTGGATGTTGAAGAAGTTCGAGATGTTGATGCTCGCATCCTTGTACCCACAGAAGTGGTTCAGTTAGTGAGGCAGACCCTTAACACCTTCCTTGCTTGGCCAACACATCTTGTACAACCTATTTTGAACAAGGTATTTCATTTTGTATGTGTTTATTATCATTTAAAAAACTGTTAGTGTCACTTAAAGTGAATGTTGAACATCTCTGTTTTACAGCTGTGGATTTTGTAAGTCACTTTACATTATCTACCATTACATGACTAATTGTTTTATATTCATACATAATTGACTTTATTTTCAAAACAATAGGCATATGAATAAGTTATGCCTGCAATCAGATATTGCCTCTGTCTATGGATTCATTGAGCCACAGTTCATACAGAGATCTGGGCAATCGTAATTTGAATCTGAAGACTATCTTAAGAAATGGATGCAGAGTTCACAAAATTATGTCTACCTTAGAGCGTACTTGAATGGGTAAGTAAAACTGTACAATTGAATCAAAATAATTAATGAAGTATAATAACTTAATGTTCTCCAATGTAATGCATATTGGCAACTGGTCATTATATGTCTTAAGGACAACATTGTCGTGTGGTTATGTTCGTTGCACAATAAGCCTGCTAACTACCTAAAAGGGATTATTAATAGGTAGATTGTGATTTGTAGCACATTTACTTTATTATTTCTAAGACATGAATATGTTAATTGTATAATATGTCTCCATGTTTCTCTTAAGCAGTGCTTTGAAGGGAGTCCATGATACTCAGGAAAATAAATCAAAGGCTACTACTAAATGGATTGCAGTTAAAGTAAGTCATTCAAATAATGGTTTATTTCTTCAAATTAACTTTTATTACTATTTACACTACTTTCCGTTTAAATTTGACTGTGTTATTAAATTTAGTGTAATAATCAAAAAGGAAGCACTGAGTGTGGCTATTATGTCATGCATTGGATGTCGACGATAGTACAAGGAGGCTTCAAGGATAACTGGGACATGGTAATTGTCGAATTCAAAACTACTTGTAATTTTTTATACTCGTTTTTATTTATACTTATTAAATTATGTTTTATTATGTGATGCAATATTTTGCTGATCAGAGACCACTAGAGCCAGAGAGATTGAAGGCAATCCGACTTCAGTGGGCTACATTTTATCTTAGAGTTAGGAATGAAACATTAGTTGATTAGAGGAATTTTTAGTAAAACAATTGTATAGTTTAAAACTACAATCAATTTATGTATATTGACAGTATTGAATTTACTTATTATTCACATATCATGTTACTTTGTACTGAAATTTGAAACTGCTTGGATCTGCTTTTAAAATTTGCAAGTTAAAATTGGTTTCAACATCGGATAAAAACCGATGTGGAAAGGCCAAAATAACCGATGTTAAAAACGTATTTTCTAGTAGTGACTATTTTTTTATAATTAGAAAGTACGTTGATGTATTCCTACAATAATTTTCAATATATCCTAACCGTGATTTTCAATGATGCCTTTCGAAACAAAAATTATTATTTTTTAGGATAAGAGAAAGAGATTATTGAAGTATAGTTTCATTCAATAGAATTTGTTTTGTACATAAGGCCAAAAATTTAATTCATTTAAGACACTTGATTAGCAAGACAAATTAGTTTTAATAAGATAATATTATGTTCAAAACTTATATTTCTTTCATAAAAGACACTTTTACTTCCAAAACTTTACCCGTGAAGCAGAAGCACCAACGACAAAGGAGTAATGAAGGAAGTAGTTTCATATCAAATCACAAATATTTCTTCCCCCTTCATACAAGTTATTGCAACCTTTACCTCATTGTTACTTACGCCTTAGTTATTTCTTGTTGCTAATTGTGTGCTTTTTCCACTTAAAACAATTGTTCCATTATTTTTAGTCTTTAAATAAAAGATCCTTTCTTTTTCCGTTCATATTACCACCTCTTCTCAAGGTTTTAAATTACAGTAGTAATTTTATTACCTTTGATATTGCAAGAAATAATAAATAAATGCAATTAATATTGTGATTGTGAATATCTCGAAGGAAAATGCTAACAACTAACAAGTGTCATTGAGTTAATGATTAAGGAACTAAAATGAGATTTTAAAAATAACAAAAAAAACTAGATGAATTTTTTTATTAGGATACGCAAAATTACATTGTTCATGACTCTTTTTACGATTTCCTGTTATCTCTACAATAAATATTTTTTATTTTTAGTTTTTTAATCAATATTCTAAGAATACTAGTTAGCAAGATCTTATCTTTAAAAATCTTGACATTGTGGTTGAAATTTTGAAA
Organism: Glycine tomentella; assembly: GCA_007407185.1. NCBI lineage: Eukaryota > Viridiplantae > Streptophyta > Magnoliopsida > Fabales > Fabaceae > Glycine > Glycine tomentella. The sequence goes on along the minus strand of PYAF01000497.1, from coordinate 468,950 downwards.
TGATCACTTGTGTAGATTCTTTTTAAAAACCTTGCTTCTACTTACATTCCATTGGTTGGTTTCAGTGACAAAGTTCATGAAGGACCTTATTATATCAAAAGGCATTTATAGAGTTTCAAGATAATATATATTTTTGTCTTTTTAGAAAGTACAAGTTAAATAATTCAAAGTTTAAGTTTAATGTAGAAACAATTTTTTGTCATGATTTATTTACTTTCTGATAGAACTCTGGATTAATCAAAATCTTTTTTCTTTGATTAATAAGAGGATTTTAAGACAAAAAATACTATGGATCACTACTACAGTCTTCTACGTCGGTTCTTTAAACCATTTAACAACGATATTTGAATCGTCTTTGAAGCCAACGTCATGGAAAGTCAACACTTTTCACGACGATTTTTAAACCGTCTTAAAATCATCCCTTTATACGTCGGTTCTCGGTAAAATCATCTTAGAATATGTCTTTTGTTTTAAAAATTTGAAATTTCTAAAACGATTCTTTCATAAAACCGTCTTAGAAAGTAGTCATGCTAAGACAGTTTTTTGAAAAATCATCTTAGAAAGGTTCTTCAGAAAATCGTCTTTTAAAAGTCTATTTTCTAAGACAATTTTCTAAAAGAACCGTCTTAGAAATATTTTTTTTTTAAAATTAAAAAATTGAGGATTTTAAGACGGTTTTCCCTAAAAACCATCTTTGAATCTGAAAAATCGTCTTAGAATGTTTTTTTTATAAAAAAAAATAAAAATGAGGATTCTAAGAGGTTTTTCCAAATAACGGTCTTAGAATATCTTTTTTTTAAAAAAACTACTATTGGTGAATAATCGTGTGGCTCTGTTTTACGATAGAAGTTACAAACACCGATGATCACTAAGCACAGTCCAAAGCCCAAGAACCAGACTGCTGCCACAGGCTGCATTCAATTAAAAAATAGTAAGTGGACTTTGTTTTTTGAAATCCAATATTGCAAAGCTAACCAGATAACATAGTAAGCTTAAAGTGCTCAAAACTGAAAGAAACAAAATTAAAGAAATACAACATAAGAAAAACCACATTCAGGACCTCAATTTTTCCCCACTTTGAATAACATTATGATCACTTCATGCTTCATCCAGTAAACTAATTAATAAAGGATAATATGACCACAGAGGCATAGAGTCACAAATAAATATTAAATTTCCATAAAATTACATGCAAAGGAATATTTAAATGCCTTTTTAATGATAAAAAATCCTTTTTTAATAAGACCCATCTAGTGGTTCACATTTTACTTAAAGCCGAATTTAACTCAAGGCATAAGTGCATATTTGTAAAACCATTCTTTCAGGCTTAACCTTTTTCATATGGATGGAAGTTAAGGACCACCTAATTAACTACTAACTAAATTATATTTATCATTTACCTCACTCAAAGCACTAAAATACCATCCATAGTTTCATAGCTGTAAATTGGTGCTAAAGAAATATCTTTGTCCATAGTTTCATACTTACAATCACATTCTGAACATATATGCTAGAAAGTGATTTCAACATCCAAGATTGACAGATAGAAACTTTATTTCAACATCTTGCTTAGATGAATAATTAGAAGCCTGGAACACTAAAAGGCTTCCAGTATTAAATAATTTCCATCAATCAGTAGGGCTGAAACTTACATGCAAACATTTTATTAGGCCCCTAAGAACAAAGGCACAAACCTACATTCACTCACTACTTTACCAAATAATTCAAGTTACCCCCATCAAGCATTTATTATTTAACAAACACTAAAAAGAGCATAGGTTTTATTCTGATGAAAGGAACTTACTGTGCTGGAACAATTGAAGTGTAGACTATGTTTGGCTCCACAATCTCACCAAGAACCAATATGCCCCCACCACTACTATCTCCTTTCCGACAATGTGAGAATACTCTTGGAGGTATTCCTTGTGAAGAGAGTTGAGAAATGGAAACATTTCTTGTTGCCCAAATCTAAATATCCCATCAACTGCTCTATCAATCTTTGTCAAGTCCCCAGTTTGTTGGTTGCTACAACTGCTCCATTCAAAAACCAATGCTTTCCAAGATTAACCCAACAACAAACATGAAAAAAGAGGAAGGAAATTTAACCATTTCAGGCTCATGAATACTCACCCAAAAACTACAAGCGCGGTAGAATTTGTTAGATATGATGAAGAATATGTTGAGGAAGATCATGAGGAATCAAGTTTAGATTTTCATAAGTTTTGATTTTACATGCCCACTCAAATTGATGGCATATGTATTTTGTTCAAAAGCTTGGTTCAAGAAAGATAAAATCTCTTATTACTCACATAGGTTGATTAAGTCATGCATACATTCATTCATTAATTCATGATTAAGTCACATAAAACACATGATTCATTTGGCATGACATTAAAGCATTGAAGTTTTTACAAAAAGTGTTTTTCACTGTTTTAATCGATTACTGATCCTATTTAATTGATTAATTGCATGTTTACATAACTGCATATTATCATATGAATACTTTAATCGATTACCAAATTCTTGTAATCGATTATATTAGGCTGACTATGTTAAGTCGTTCTGTGATAATCGATTACTTGACGGATTAATCGATTATATGTCCATCTGCATAATTTTCAGCAGAAATTTTATGTTTAATCGATTACCAGATTATTGTAATCGATTAAATATGCATTGATGAGTTTTTCACACTTCCCGTGATAATTGATTATTTGAGTGTTGATTGATTACATCAGTGTATCTGAAAATCCTGATCTCCTGGAATAATCGATTACGACATGAGTTAATCGATTATTTGTTCTTGAGAATTTTTTCCAGATTTCAGATGAACACTATAATCGATTATTTTTGAACTTGAATCGATTACATGAGTTAAAATAATCGATTACACTTACGGAATAATCGATTACAGTTAGTTAATTCTGTTTTTTATAAATAGATGTAACTCATTAAGTGAAATAAGAGTTTATGAGTTTTAGAGAAAAAAAAAAGCCTTGTAAACACTCTCTGTGGATTTCAAAAGCACCGAGGCTCATTAGAAACATTCATTTATAGTAGTTTCAAGAATCATGAAGAATCTCATTTGTTGAGTCACATATTTCATGAGAAGCTTGTGTTGAAGCATTATTTGTCAAAAGATTTCATCAAGAAAGATCATGCATTCATTCTCAGTCTGGTTTGATCATTTAAATTCATTCATTTCACTGAGGATGTACAGGTGATATCTTTCTTAAATGAATTTCATTGTTTTATTGTTTAGAAATTGATTGTTTTGTTGTTGTTTGTTCATATAACAATTTGTATCTTTAAAGCATTGCTAGATAGGTTTCTAGTGGGTAGAACAGAGAGGGGATCTCTGGTTCTTAGATCTTTTGAGAAGTCTATAGGTTTAGATTTTGAATTTTACCTAGGGTGGGTAAAAGAGATTTGTGTTTGCTTGTAAAGATATTCATTTTGTTATAGTTTCTGATTAGAAGTAAAACTGGATGTAGCCTCCGGGGTTGAGAGGTGAACTAGTATAAATCTTGTGTGTAATTGTATTTTTCTGTTCATATTCATATTGTTCTTGAAGTATTATATTTTTTTACATCACAAGATTGGTTATAACTCAAGAGTGGGTTGATTGAGATAAAAGTTGATTTCAAAAGATAAATTTCTTAATTGGTTAAGATACGATCCTTCTTTCAAAGTCTTCCGTTGTGTATAAAATTTGTTTTAAATTTTAAAAACTCTGAGGTAAAACCAATTCACCCCCCTCTTAGTTATTTGCATAAGTGTTCATTCTATTTTCAGAATTCGTGGTCACGGATCCCTCAAAAATGGTGTTCAAATGCATCATATTTGACACATAATAGCCCGATGTCCCACTCTCATCTCCATACTGGAAAGTTTAGGAGCACTGGTTGTTCTGGCTGGAAAACACTACTAGAAAAATTAGTCCAAGTGAGACAAGAAAGTCCCTTCACTCATCCAAATCAACAATAGTTTTCCACTAAAATTAAATAATTTTCAAATAAAAGAACAAAAATAACCTATTAACAACATTTAAAAAAAAAGGATTGCTAAAATCGTATGAAACATTGTTGCACGAATTCCATACGAAAGATAATAGATGTTGATGAGCAAGTAGAATACCCATTGGCTTGAACCACCAACGTGTCACCGCCTCTGTACACGTGCTACCACTACGAGAAGCGCGTCTCCGTTTAAAAGCCCGCGAATCTCCCCGACGTCGTCTGCAGTGAGTGCAAGAATGACTTCGTTGATGAGAGAGAAATGGGGTAAAGAGGAAGAATTTGAGGCTAAGTAGGAGAAAGAGAAGAGGATGAGAGAGAAATGTGATTCAAATTTTGAAAAGCATTAAATAGAGGATGAGAGAAAAACAAAAGAGGAATTGAAACGATAGATGCATAAATAAATGAGAAGGAATTTCAAAGACGATTTTGAAAAAACCATCTTTAAACAATTGTTTTCAAAGACAGTTTTTCCAAAACCATCACTGAATACTTGCGTTTAAAGATGGTTTTGAATTTGAACACTTGCTTTTAATGACAGATTTTCCAAAAATGTCTTTGAACACTTGCTTTTATTTACAAATTTCTCACCGCATTTTATTTTAAGACGGTTTCAAAACAACCGTCATTAACTTGACATCGTAAAATACTATTTTTCTTGTAGTGGACAATTGTTCTTTAGATACTGTTTGCTCCAACTTATAAGTAGTTGCTTATACATTTATTTAAGTATATCTAATTGGTTAAAACTCTTAGAGTCTTAATGAGTCATGCAGAAGAGTATCTCTTGCAAATATTTGTCAATGAGAGAATACAATGGGGATTGTTTATCAAAAGGCTTTGATATCTATATATCTATATATCTATATATATATATATATATATGCATATATTATGGATAATTAAGGAAGTTCACGGGTTCTGTTGATTCAATATAGCATCCTCACCAAACTGTCCAAACATAACTTTTCAATCAACAAATCATTTTATTAATTTGTGTGGTTCAATATTTCAAAAGCTTAACAATATTTTTCGATTTTGGATGTTTTTAAGCCTTTACAAGTAATTTTATCATTTTAAGTTTACTGTCAATAGGTTCATGCTTATGAGATCCGACCAAATAGATTTGAGATACAACTTCGTGGTTTTTTTTTTTGGATGCTATGTATCTCTTTCTCATCTTTTTCTCTCATGTTCTGATGTTAGAATAAATCCATTTAATACTTTAAAGAGAAATATACTTTTTTAGTTATTATATTTCGATCAAATATAATCAAGATCTTTATTTTATATTAATAAATTTAATCTTTAAACTTTAAAAAGATATGAATTTAGTCCCTTCTAACTTTAAAAATATGATGAACTTTTTTAAAAAAAAAAAAAAAGAGAAAAAAAGAGACTAAATTCACATAATTTTAAAGTTTGAATTCTAAATTCATTGATACAAAAATATAAGAACCTTGACTGTGTTTTTTTCATTAATTAAACCACGTTAATTAATATTTATATGAATAAAAAAATATTAGATAAGTATTATATTTATCTTATTTTATCAATGAATTAAAATCGTGTAGATGTTCAGTAAATTTCTTTTAACACACTAGGTACAAGGTTTGATACAAAGAGGTTCAAATAAGCAAATAATTATCTTGGACACGTCGATAACTACTTCGAACAATCCAGCAATCTATTCTAGATTTATTACCACATTTATCTCAGTCGGAACACGAGCATCTAAAATTTATTTAAATAATATATAAAATATCATTTGTAAATAAATAAAAAGAAACAAATTTTGGTTCTTAAAATCCAATAACCAATAGATGAATTAATGTTTAAAGACTAACTAGTAATCAAATGAAAATGTAAAACCTTACGTTCCATTCAAAAGACCTGATTTAAATGAATTAACTTCTGCAAATGTTATGTTAAAACTATTGAATATATTTAACAATACATATTAAATAATAATATGTTAACATACAAACCCAATAAGTTATTGTATGGTTATATAGGTCCGTATGGGCTGAAGCCCAATAACTTGCTATATTACTAGTTTTCCGTAATTTGGAGATAACATTGTTGAGCGATCTACATCTAATGTGTTTTGGTGTAATACTTCAAGCACCCAATACTAAACTCTTCTCTCTTAAACCCCTTATCTCCAAGATTTAAGCGAGTAAGGTGTTATTTCAAAGATCTAATCGAGAGGAACTCAAGGGTGTGATCACTTTCATGTTTCAACGAAAGGATTGACCAGGATCTGAGTTTGAAAACTCTACAACCACAACCTTTGAGTCCAAATTCTAGAAATTTCAACCGATTTCAGAAGTTGAAACCTTGTGGGTTCTGTTCTACACGTTGAGACGATCGTTTTGACCGGTCACTTGCATAAAATGGAGGTCAAACAGAGGAGATATAGTCGTTAGATGTTTCTGTAGTTTTCTGATGACTTTTCTGGCGATTGATTCATTTTCTGGCATCTTCTCTGGTGACTGGTTCATTTTCTGACGAATTTTTCCTACAAACTTTTCCGGCGATCGACGATTTTCCAGTGAGTTTTCAGCAAGTCTCCGACAACCAAAGATAGTTGTTCCTAAGGTTTTTGGGCGTTTCGAATTCATTTTTAGGGTCAGATTTGACAAATTTCACCTCTACAGTGCTGTTTTTTTTTTTAAAACGTCAGAAGATTTGGTATACTTTGGAGAATTTTAAGGTACATGCTTTCTAACCCTTTTACTTTGATTAAAATGACAAAACATAACTCCTATGATAATGTAAAGCTTAAATCTTTTGATGCCACTGAATTTCATGGTTGGAAATTTCATGTTCAATTTGGCATGAAGGATTGTGACAGATTCTATATTGTATTAAGTGATTTTGCATCTACTATTGAAAATGTGGTTGAATATCAATGGATTAAAGATGAAGATTTTTGTGGAGATTACTTGTTAAACTCTTTAAACCCTTGTCTAGCTATGACTTATAGTGAGTATATGACTGCAAAAGAGATATGAGATCACTTGAACACTCAATTTCAAAAACAAGAGTGGCTTTCTAAGACTCTTCTAGCGAAGAAGTTCTTTGACTTTAAGTTCAATATGAACTCAAGCATCACTTCTCAATTAATTGATCTTGAAAATATGAGGAACAAGCTAAAAGAGGACAATTCTGATTTGTCTGATAATCTCTTTGTTGGTCTTGTGTTGAGTAAGCTACCTACTGAATGGAATTCATTTAAGACTAACATGCACATACTAAAAGAACAGATGGGGCTGGATGAATTAAAAACGTATATTCATATTGAAAATCAAAACATTTGTAGGAAGAGTTTGGAACAAGTAGGACAACAAAAGTCAGTTGCAAACTTAGTTTCACATTCTTATAAATCTCAGAAAAAGTTCAAGTCACCAAAAGGTTAATCCTCTTCACAATTAGAGGCCAAAAAGACTGTCTTCAAGAAGAAGACCAAAAGTGTCATAACTGTGGAAAGTGGGGTCACTGGGTAGCAGAGTGTAAGTTACCAAAGATTTCAAAGAACAACACACCACAAAATGAGGCTAATATGCTAATTAGTGAATAGTCTCAAGCCTCGTTAGAATGATGAATAATGGAAAGGTCAATGTCTCTTCTAAGTGGTGGTTGGATAGTGGTGCTACTTGTCATGCAACAAATGATGAGAATTTACTCACTGAGGTCATAGAAGTGAAAGACACTGCGGAAAATTGTAATGGTGGTGAGGCAGAGGTGACTCATGCTGGAACTGCTAATTTGGTGCTTTCTTCAAGTAAGTTACTAACTTTGAAACATTTTAAAGTAGTACCTTTACTTAAAAATAATTTAATATCTATGAGTTTACTTGATAAAGCTGATATGTCTTTTTCAACTATGAATGGTAGAGTAACTTTATTTGTTAACTCATATTACTTCGGTTGTGCATTTATGATTAATGGCATGTATAAATTGAGTTTAGATACTGATAGCATACACCATGTTAGTTCTACTTTGATTGATCCAAAATTATTACATAATAGACTTTGCATTTGAACTATAGGAAAATGCAACATTTATCTAAAACTCACAACATTCCATTAGATACTTCTATTTGATTTGACAAATGTGAAGTGTGTGCATAGACTATGATCACTAGAAAACCTTTTAAGTTAGTTTCTAAAAGCACAACACTTCTTGAGCTTATACATTTTTATCTTTGTGACTTTAAAAACTATGTTACCAGAAGGGTCGAAAGTACCTAATCACTTTCATAGATGATTTCTTTATATATTGTCATGTGTATTTGTTGAAATCGACAGATGAGGCTTTTGAAAAGTTTAGGATTTTTAAATCTAGAGTTGAAAATCAACTTCATTTGAAAATTAGGAGGTTTAGGAGTAATAGAGGAGGAGAATGTACAATGACTGGGTTCAAGGAATTTTGAGCTTTGGAGGGCATAATACTTGAAACTACTGCTCCTTACGCACCCCAATCAAATGGTGTTGTAGAGCATAAGAATAGAACTTTAATCGAAATGCTAAATTCTATGTTACTTACAGCTGGCATGCCTTCTTCCTATTGGGGAGAAGCTGTTTTAAGTGCTAATTACATCTTAAACAAGTTGTCGCACTCTAAATTGTCTAAGACACCTTATGAGATATAGCACAAATATCCTAGTAGATATGATACCCTTAAAACTTCGGGTTGTGTTGCCTATGTAAGGATACAAGATCCTAAAAGGCCTAAGGTGGGACCTAGAATCACTACTTGTGTATATCTAGGTAGTGTAGAAGATAGTGCTGCAGATAGATTTTTGGATCTATCTACTAACACAGTGATAGAATCTAGAGATGCAGAATTCTTTGAGTACAAGTTTGTTAGCAATCTTGACTTCAAGGTTTTTGGATCTACAGATATAATTTCAGAATCTCCTAGAGAATCTCTAGGTTGTCCTTCTGACATTAATCTCACACAACTGGCTATTGAACCAATCTCAGTTAGAAAATCTACAAGAGATAAAGTTTCTAAAAGTTTTGGTGAGAACTTTGTCACTTACCATATAGAGGATGATCCATTCTCCTATGAAATGAGTTCTTTGCTACAAAATCACACTTGGTAGTTAGTCAATTTGCCAAAGAGACTAAGGCTATAGGCTGTAAGTGGGTATTAAAGAAGAAACTGAATAATGACGAATCAATTGCTAGATATAAAGCACGTTTAGTAGCTAAAGGCTTTAAACAGTAGAGTGGAATAGACTTTTTTGACGTTTATTCACATGTATGTCATTTGTAGTGCATCAAATGGATGTAAAGACAACTTTTTTAAATGGAGAGTTAAATGAAGCAATTTAAATTGAACAACCTGAAGGATATGTCATGAAAGGCCTTGAGAAAAAATTTTGTAAATTGAACAAATCTTTGTATGGTCATAAACAAGCACATAAGATGTGGCATCTTAAGTTTGACAAGGTGGTAAAGAGCTATGGCTTTCAGTCTAGTTATTTAGATAAATGTCTTTACTATCGTTTCATGTCAAATAAGATAGTCATCGTATGCTTGTATATTGATGACATGTTAATTCTTGGCTCCGATGATATTCTATAATGAGTGATGTGAAAATCATTTTAGCTAAAGAATTTGACATGAAAGATCTTGGTATAGCTAATACCATTCTTGGTATGAAAGTAAGCTTTAAAAAGAAAGTTATCTCCCTTAGCCATACTCATTATATTGAGCAGCTACTTTCTACCTGGGGATACAGTGAGTATAAACCGAGTGAGACACCATATGATTATAACAAAAGACTGAGTCCTAATGAAAGAACCAGTGTGGATCACTTAAAGTACTCAAAACTGATAGGTAGTTTCATGTATGCTATGAGTTGCACTAGACCTGACATAACCTTTGCAGTTGGCATGTTGAGTTGTTTCACTAGTAATCTTAGTAAAGAGCATTGGGATACCCTCGGTAGGCTGATGAGATACCTCAAAGGTACTAAAAATTATGCTCTATGTTATTCTAATTATCCTCCAACTGTGGATGGATATTTTGATGTCTCATGGTGTTCAGAAATTGGAAATAGTAAATCCATCAGTGGATATGTATTCACTCTGGGTGGAGCTACTGTTACTTGGAAATCCAAAAGACAAACTTGTATTGTGTTGTCATCAATGGAATCAAAACTTTTTTCTTTGGCCTCAGCTGGTGAAGAGGCAGTGTGGATAAAAAATCTGATTATGGATATTCCTTTGACTCAACTAAAGATTAATTCTTTAAGTTTATTTTGTGATAATCAAGCAGCAGTCCAAGTTGCAAAGAATACTCTCTTTAATTCAAAGAGAAGACATGTGAGACTGAGACATGCATTGTTGAATTATCGGAGAGAACAAGGAGTTATCACTTTGGTCAATGTGAGATCGAAAGATAACATGGTTGATGCTCTCACAAAAGGTTTGCCTAAAGATCGATTATTCAAAACAGTGGGGGAAATGATGTTAAAGACTATGTAGACAAGTCTTAATTATCATTTACTTACCTTTAATTGTGTGTTTTGAATTATCGAATCTTCCTTTGTTGTCCAAATGATAAGCACAATTTATATTTTCATTGATAATCGTGGTTGCTAACTATTTTGGAAATGGTGAGTTATCTCATTCCAAACTTGATGCTAGATTATTTGACTTTAAGGAATTAGTAACTGTGACATTCCAAATTGAAATATAGAAATAATTGATTATATAAGAAGTATATTGGTGTTGTTCTTAATTGAAACTTGACATTACAAGACTAGGTTATTGTATGTGTCATGACTATTAGTCTTATTCTATGAAACAAGACAATCGTTCCTCTCTTACAAATAAACTTAGGTTGATGGCTTTTTATAACTTAAATTATTTAGGCCTTGTTCATAATTTATGAAACTGGCTTGATGCTTATGAACATGATATATGTTCTTCTTTGCTTGATGATATGATGCTAAGTTCTTTTAGTATAACTAGATATTTTGAGTAGTTTATTCAAATGATTGAATTCATGATAATATGAAATTCATATTTGACATTCTACAGGGGATGACAGAGATGGAAGAGAGCTTACTAAATGGGACCCTGAAAAGGACGACCAGCTTGATATATGAATCTATCATTTAGAGTAGTAGGGAACTTGACAGTTCACCTGCTATTGCCCATTATGTTAGAGTCCATTTACTTAAGACATACATTTTGTTATTTCTATGTTGTGAACATTATGATTATTATGCTTCTTTCTTATATTTGTAAGGCCTTAGACTATTTTGACTGACTTACTTATACTTGACTATTATGCATATGTTGGTTATGAACTGATTTTGAGATTGATTTTTAGATGTTGGGATTTGGATGAGTTTAGATTTAATCTAAAACTCTTGGTATTTATATTGTTATATTGATTTCATATCAGATTCATAAGAATGATAATTTACTTAGTTTGATTAGAAATGTTGTTTGAGTTTAATGTTTTATTATTAAAACTCTCTGACCGATTTGAGTTGATTGTCTTAGACTGAATGTGGATGATTTACGTTTGTTTGAACATTGCACTGACTACCTTATTGGATTGTGTTGTATGGTGAACATAAGAGGAGATTGTTGAATATATTTAACAATATATATTAAATATCAATATGTTCACATATAAGTCCAATAAGTTATTGTATTGTTATATGGGCCCATACGGGCTGGAGCCTAATAGCTTGCTATATTACTAGGATTTTTCCTAAGCTAGCGGTAACACTATTGAGCATTCCACATCTAATGCCTCTTGGTGTAATACTTCACGCATCCAACGCTAAACTGTTCTCTCTCAAACCCCTTACCTCCAACAAAAACGCTTCCTTCTGGGCTGTTGACTAATGAGCAATGACCATAATTGTAGTAGAATAGGAGAGAAAGACAAAAAAGGACATGGTGATTGGAAATGATAAATAGTCTTTGAAAAAGAAAGAGAAAATTGATGGAATTTTTTACTCAAAAAGATAAAAAGGAATGGTGGAGATAGATGTTGGAATTAGGCACTAGAAAAGGAGTAGAATAATAACAACGAAGAAAGTGAAACTGGACAGAACAAAGCTTTTTGGCATAAAGGAATGAATCTAATCCACGATGAATTAGCTCTGATGATTAATTTTTCTCACCGCACTCAGTATACTGGGTAACAAGCATTGATTGTTTTTTCTTAGAGATCAAACATATCTTTTTTTAGACACAAAGAGAGGTAAACATAGATCGAAACTTACATGAAGAAAGACAATTAAATAAGACTTAATATAGTGAGATATAGATTGGAAGATGATGTGTCTTAGGATGGAGCGAAAAAAAGGTATAAGCTTGGTGGATAGTTAGACATGTTATTATCTCTATATTTCATACGATCTCTTTTTAGTTCTTTTCCTCTTCATTTTCCCTCTCCGTCTTTCACCCTTCTTTTCTTTTATCTTATTTTATTTTCTTTTGTCTTATTTTCCTTTTTTCTTCCCCTCCCCCTTCCTCTTTTTTTCTTCAACTTTCTCATATTTATTATTGGATTCATCTACCACCAACCCCAATTAACTTAGACCCAATTAACTTAGATTAAAAGTACCGTTAATGTTGATCAAATATATATTTTTCTAATTCACTATATTAAAAACTAATATCATTTGTAATACATGATCATAAGCAATACTAAATAGATCATTATCTATATTCTCTTGATTTTACATTAAATGAACATAAGTACATAATATTGACTTATTATTCTTCAAACACAGGCATCAATTACTTCATCAATTTCTTTTTATTTGTCATTTAAGATTGATATGTAGAAATAAAAAAAGATAATACTTTTTTTTACTTTAATAAAATAGTTATGAACTTTTTTTCTTTTTTTCTTCTCATTTCAAAAAAACGTATGTACAAAATAATTAAATATTAAAAAACAAGTCTATATATATATATAACTATTAATAATGAGAATTATTCCATTTGATAAACACATTTCAATGAATAATTTTATTTTTAAATTTCAAATTTTTCTTCTAACTTACATTAACTTTTCACTACTTTTATATTACTAGTTTTAAAATTTTATCATTTTTTATTAATTGTATTTAACTTTTATTTTTGTATTATTTAAAATTTTTAGAGTCTTCTCTAATAATTGATAGAAAAAATAATTAATACAATCTTCAACTTTATGATTGACAAATAAATAAGGAGTATTTTTTTTTGTGTTAGTGCTCCATGCTGCCATCCTATCTTACCGATTTCGTGCATGTATGTTTCCCATCACTCACTAAAGAATAAGCTCTGAACAAATTTGGGGCGTTCACATTCCCACTTTAATCTCAAAGGTCAACATTTCCAATTACAAAGTTCAAAGTGAAATGTACTTATGTACCAAAAAGTACATAATATTGACTTATTATCCCAAGTTCTCGCTTGCTAACACTTTTATCTTTCTTTCTCATCCTTTTTCGCCTTTATCCCAGTTTTTTTTTTTTTATCCTTTTCTCTCCAAGATTTAATTCCAGCTAATCAAATCATATCATCCTTTTCATTAATACTAGTTTTTGGACCGTGCGGATGCACGGGTCGCTCAGTCATACATTTATAACTTAATTTTAATTTTTATATCTATTATAACTAAAAAAATATTTATTTATAATATTATTGATAAAATAATTTAACTTGATTAACTTTAGTTCAATAAAGAATCAAACTATTATTTTCTAATAAATATAATAAGTAAATATTTTATGTTGGTTATCGTAATAATTGAATTAAATAAAAATAATTTAAAAATTTCAAATCTTGATTAAATTTAAATAATAAAATTATAATTTTTAAATTTTTTAAAATATCACCATTTTATTTTAATGCTATTTGTCGATTATTTTATATTATAAAAACTTAAAAACAAATACTACATTCAATATAAAAAAATTCTTGATTGTTTGATATGTAAATGTATTAAATATTTTTTAATAAAAATATTCTCGTAATGATTTACTCATGATGACATCATCCAATAATTAAAACTAATTAACATTATGATATAATAAGTAAGTAATTTAAAATTTTTTAGAAACAAAAAAAATTTTATAATTTAATTTTAATTTTTATCTCTTTCGTATATTTTAAAAAAAATATTTATGATATTATTGATAAATTAATTTAAATTAATTAACTTTGATTGACTTATAATAAAGAATCAAATTATCAAATTGAAAGGTAGTTTTGGAGATGAGATACCAGTGAGTTTGTTCTAACTGTTGTTGTACAGCTATAAATTTCACATAATATTAAGTAAAGCATTGCTATATTATTTTAGACAATCTGGAAAAATAATGATAGAAGTACACACATCACTAACCTACTTGTACTTGCATTGCTGATGCCCCATAATCATCACAATATTTCATGACATATTAAGTATTTCTTTCCACACATTCTGCAGTCTAACAGATACTATACTAAGTATAATTGATCAATCTGTAAATCATATTCCTGTCATATTTGTTTTTCTTTTGGATTATCAAAACAATCTCCTTTGACAGCATGATATGCACATTGATTCTGTAAAAATAATCACAGTTATCACCAAATTATCAGAATTGAGCACTGTATATAAAGATGATGCTGTTAAAAAATTCTACACCTCCAAAGTTCAATTCATAAAAAGAACTCATCTAAAATATTCAATGGCCTATCTTCAGGGAGTGATGTTTCTTAAATGAAAAGGTCATGATAGTTTTAGATATGGACCTCCCTGTTTGAAGAAAATTCATTGGGAAAAGATGTATAATGATATTTATACGTTATGATTGTTTTTTTTATCCTTTTCTCTCCAAGAGTTAATTCCAGCTAATCAAATCATATCATCCTTTTCATTAATATATAAGTACTTTTCTACAAATAATTTTTATATTGGAAATTAATTTCTTAGACATAGGTTTCATTAACTGTGTATTTCTAGTGGTATAGTCAATGCAACAAGAGAGTAGTAGTATCTCATGAAAATCCCATACTACTGTATTACATTTGTTTTTAGTCAATAGCCAGCTTTCAATATTAATGATTGCTCATCGAAAAATATAAATATATTATTCTCATTTATTAAGAATTCCTAAAAGTTCATTATTATTAGTTATTGCTTACTTTAAATATTATGTTCAATGATGCACCAGAAAGAATATATTATGTTCAATTAAATATAAAAAAAATTAGTTTATACATTGATTTATGAATCTGTCAAAGAAAATCAATCTTAATTTATGATCAGTCAATACTATAAAAACTTTTTATATTGACAATACAAGTTAATATAAGTTATAAAAATAAGTAATTAAGATATAATAAATGTATAATGGAAAAGATTATATTCAATTGTATAATTAAGAATAATTTAAGAAAGTCAAAAATATAAAAAGAATTATAGAAAGGTAGTTAATTCATGTATATGAAAGAATCACTCGGTGCTATCAATCCCAAACTCTGTAAAGACTTCAATGGCATTTCATAATAAAATTGATTATACTTTCCTTAAGATATAATACACATTTTGAAGGGAAAAAACAAGAAAAGAAAAACAATAAGACAAAACAACAATAAACATGACCGAAAAAGAAAAAAAAAAAGGAATACAAAACCAAGTAACATAATGAGTATAAAAATTAAAATATAATTAAAAAATAAAAGTAATTAAATTTTAAAAAAACAGCTAAGTATATTATTATACTTGTTTTTTGTTTCTCTTTTCAGAGTATATACAACAAAATAATAAATAAAAAAAATAGAAAAACAAAACCTAACTATGAACAACGCGGCGCATTCCGCTGACGAGCGCTGCATCATCTCTCGATTGCCGAAACCGGCAGCACGTGATCGTCACGTGAGTCCTCGCCATCGGCCTCCTCCGGCGGCGGAGAGGAGGCGAAGCGCGCGGAGAAGCCTTTGTATCCGCAACCTTCCTCTTCGGCGGCGATTCCGTCGTCGAAGTTGAGCGCGTAACTGAGCGGATCGTAGCGGAAGGAGCAGTGCTTCTTGTAGTCGTTGCTTCTGAAGCGGCGAACGAACGAGTTCCACTCCCTCGCAGGCTTCCACCGCCTACACCACCACCACCGGTCCTTTCTGTTCGCCGGCGACCGCAGATTTTGCCACCACGACGAGGGGAAGCACTGAATGCAGAAGGACATGCAGCGTCTCTTGGCTAACGCGATCTGCGCGTCGTCGGTGGTCGACGCCGGTAGGACCGTCATCTTCGCCGGAATTGGATATTCGGTGTTTCTCTGTCTCTATTGTTTGGGTTTTGGATTGAAGGAGTGAATAAATAGGGTGACGGTTTTTGCGAGTGTTTGAGAGTCCAACAGATTTACAGAAATTCCGCATTTATCAGTAACGGGTGCATAGCAACTGGCACCGGGAAATGACGGTACCCAACTTACTATACTATCAAGCAGTTTTTTTTTTTGGTCAATAAACTAAAAAAAAAAAATATTTTGATTGAAATATGGAAATTTGCATTGCCTCGTGAGCGAGAACCTATATTTAATCTTTTATAAAAGTCAATAAATCATCTATTATACATTAACATATCTGTAGTCGAATAATAATGTAAAGAAATCTTTTAGACTTATATATTATTTTCTATATTTTTTAATATTTGAAAAATTCAGATGTTCAAGATTTTATTACTTTTGATTTATAATGAATAGTGTAAATAGTAAATACCACATCTTGTCATTTATTAAATAACCAGATTGGGATTTTTTACATTAATTTTTTGGTTACCTTGAGTCTTATCTATTATTGTTGGAAAATTTAATTATAATTACTTTTTATTTTCTCTATTTCTCCCGTTTGAATAGAATGATTTTATTTAATTTGCAACTCTTTTTTGTACATTCTTTTTATATTATTTCTATTACAGCATATCAAGAGAGAGAACAGTAATATTTAAAGAGATATTTTTTTTAATTATTGACCAATTTTCAATTTAAGAGACAAATAAAAATAGAGAATAAGTTATTTTAATCTCATTATTAGATAGACAAATAAAAATAGAGAATAAGTGATTTTAATCTCATTATTAGATATAATCCATGGACAAAAGCCAAGGAAATGTGTTCTTACTTCTTAGATTTCTAAATTGTCTGCCTGATCAGAAAAAAAAAAAAAAAAAAGATTACTAAATGGTCTATTGGGGTATATAGTTTATTATATAAAATAAGTTTTACAATATAAATATAAAAAATAAATAATTTTAAGGATATTTTAATTGTGAGACATAATGAAGCGTGTGAGTTTAATCACCATAACTACTTGACATTAATTTTTCATTTTTTCTCTTATCCTTTTTAATTTGGTTTCCTCTGTCCTTTATGTTTTTCTCTCAAATTTAACGCGTATAAATAAACAAAAAGTATGTAAAGTGATAAAACAAATGGCGCATTTCCTATTGATCAAGTGGATTAAGTTAATGATATATATATATATATATATATATACTTAATTCAGATTAATGAGATTATTGTTAGATGACTTGACCCTAATATAAATTCTTACTCGGGATAATTTCTCTTTCGAAGTCAATCTCACCGCACGGTGAGTCTTTCCTTAAGAGAAAAAAATAAAGAATAAATTTTGAAAAATATTATTAGTATTGGTAAAATTCTTCACATATTTATTTATTTTATTTCAAACTTTTCTATTCTTATATTTGATAGTTAATATAAATAGATTTTATATGGAATTTTATGACTATATAGCTCATTAATTAATGTAAATATATGGGGAAAGTAATAAAAAAATATTTTCCTTATAAGAAAAACTGTTTCTTAGCCTCATTATATTTTTTAAAGAAATTACCTTCTTTTGTTTGTAGCACCCAGGTTTGAAATGGAATATGGTATTTCTATATTTTTCTTGAAAGCACCAAGAATTAATACTCTACATTTCCTTATCACGAATATTGTTTTAATTTTACATGGAATTTGAAAGCTATTATAATCAAAGGTCGGTCCAAGAGGCCTAAAAATAATTTTAAAATAACATCTTTTTTAGCTTAATAATTCTTTTAACAAAAATTAATATTTTTATTGAAAAATTAATTTTCGAGCTTTTAAGGATGTAAAATTATTTATTAATTTATTATAATTGATTTTCTTTAATATTTTTTTCAATCGATATTAAAGCTAATTCATTCAATCTTTTTTGACACATTGTTGATCTTAGATAAAATTTAATTAATTTTAGTTTTGAAAAATTTCTTTTTGCCAAAGCAACACTTACCGGAATTGTTAACATTATTTTATAAGCAATAAAATGATTCAAAAAAGAATTAATTTTTATATAATTATGTATGTCAATCAGTGTATCATTTTTCGGTCGCTAAAGGTGTTAGCGACCAAAATAATGGCGTCACAAAAAGGCAAAAGAACTTAAATAATATTTTTTATTAAATATTTACGAAAAATGGGTTGTGCCAAAAATATTTACAGAAATGGGGCAGTGTAATATGCCTGGATTAGGCATGTTCAACACGCCTAGATTGGGCGTGTTGTAACATGCCTAGTTCAGGCATGTGCTGCCCCATTTATATAAATATGCCCCCCCCCCCCCCCACCATTTCCTCATTTCTACCATCTCTCTAGAAGTGCTCTGCCTTCTCTCTAGAGTTTTTCGGTGGATATTTTGTGCAGCGAAGCTCTGCTGAATTGTGAATTTTTTCAGAAAAAATCCTGCGAACAAGTAAGTGGATTTAATTTTTTGCCTCTGTTACAATATTTTTAGTCATGTTGTTATTATTTAGTTATTTATATTGTTAGTGATGCATGTACTTATTTTTTTAGCAAAATAGATGTTAGGTTACTTAATAATTGTTTTAGTTTAGGGTTTACGATTTATGTATTAGAAAAATGTTAGGATGATGTTAATTTGTTAGTGGCATAAATTTAGGTAGATAGAAAATTGTTTAGATGTTTGGTACTGTAGTGTTTGGATAAAATGATTAGAATTTAGAATTTAGGGTTAATGTGTAGTTATTGTATGAGGGTTAAATTATTAGGGTTTAGGGTTGGGGTTTATGGTAATGGTATGAGGGTTTGTGGCTTATGGTTTAGGGTTTGGTGGGCATGGGTACATCGGTTTGAGGGATTAGGGTTTGCTGGGCATGGTTAGGTTGTGTTTAGGGTATGGCCATGTGACGATAGTTTGTGGTTAAGGGTTTAGGGTTTGGTGGGCATGGGACGTGACGTTTAGGCTAGGGTTGGGGTAGGGTTGGGTTTCATGGTCATGTGACGATTGTGTGCGGTTAAGGGTTTAGGGTTTGGTGGGCCAAGTATGTGACGTTTGGGCTACGGTTGGGTTAGGGTTGGTTTCATGGTTCCGGTTGCATGGTTTAGGGTTTGGTTTAGGGTTCGGGGTGCAGTGATTAGGGTTTATGGTTTTAGGCAAAGTTATTAAAACCGGTTCGGACCACTGACCCAATGACCCACTACCTCGACCTGGTCAATGACCGAAACGGTTTTCACAACTATGGTTTTAGGTTTTAGTTTTAGGGTTTAGTGTTTAGAAATTTGTTGTTTTAATGATTTGTGAATTGTACATAATTGTTAACATGAATTTTTATTTTTGGTGTATGAAGTTACTGATAACATGGCCGATTTATCTGGATCTGATTCGCCGCGCTCTGTATCGGATCATGATACTAAGCCGATGGATCTGGCATCTTATGTGGTTTCTACCCCGTACAAGTGTGGCGCTTTGCGTAGGCGTACTCAGCGCACCCATGTTTCACAAGCTGTGTGGAACGAGGGCAAAGTACGACTACTAAAGACTCGACATGGCAAGCTGTCGGGGGGGCCAGCATATGACAATATTCCTCAAGTCGTTTCTGATATTTTGCGTGACGCTGGCTTTCTTCATGTCGCACGCATGCGACATATTCAGGTATGCAACACCTCATATTAGTAATCAAATTTTGTTTAACGATAACTATACTTGTCAATTGATCAATGATATTGTTTTAGATTGATGTTGGGCTGATTAGTGCTCTAGTTGAGCGATGGAGGCCAGAGACCCATACGTTCCACATGCCACATGGAGAGATGACTATCACGTTACAAGATGTGACTGGTATTTTGGGATTGTCCACGGCTGGCAATGTCGTCATTGGAGTGACTTTGTCCGATTGGGCGGAGGTCATTGAGGACGTTTTCGGTCAAGAACCTGACGACGAAACGGAGCTGACCGGTGGATATCTACGACTGACTTACTTCGATAGGCATTTTGGGGATTGGGGTTAGTTGGATAAAGATTTTGTTAATGTGACGCGGTTTGCAAAGGCGCACATTGTCCACCTTCTTGGTGCATGGGTGCTCAACGATCGATCTGGAGGTAGCGTGATAGCAGCACGCTATATCCCTTTGTTGGCTGGGGATTTCCCAGAGATCAGAGGATACAGTTGGGCCTCAACGGTCCTTGCACATTTGTTTAGACAGATGTGCGAGTGTACAGATGCATCCAAAAGGACATTGGTGGATGTCATATGCTGCTTCAGGCGTGGGCGTGGTTTAGATTTCCACCAATTGCTCCATCTATTCCGCAGCCTACGGACCCACATTCGCATTTTGGACACCAGTATGTGTGACTAAAAGTTCATTTGATAACAATTTTAACAATTAAGCCCCACATTGTTTAATGTTAGTTATTTTGTTAACAGGTTTAACGGGCTAACCCGGCTTAGCCCGCACGAGGTAGTCTACTACAGGACGGCCTTCGATGCCCTCACACGAGGTAGTCTACTACAGGACGGCCTTCGATGCCCTAACAGGTTTAACTTTTTTTTATGTGCAGGTGGTCTGGGAACCATATGAGGACTACCATTTCGTTGGTGCATTTGACTATGAGCGATTGTTGTGGATGGTATCAGCGCCTATTATCTGCTTCCACATAGTTGAAGCTTCCCAGCCGGATAGACGCATGCGGCAATTTGGGAGGGATCAGCCAATCCCACGTCCTGCCATGAAGCTTAAGGGTGTGCACGACTTTTCACTGCGTGGTAAACGAGAAGAAAACTGGGTTCGTAAGCTCAGACCGTTTATCAGGCGCTGGCAGCATAGGGAAGAGCACATCGATCCTCCCCCCCAATCCATGGCTTAATGTCAACAAATCATGAGTACATGGTTTGGTACAGGGAAAATGGGAAGCAGTTTATCACCAAGGAGTGCCAAGATGGGTCGTGGTGCAAGTTTCGTTTTGATGAATATTTTTTTGTTATTTACATTAATTATCATAATTGACATAGTTGACACTGATGTTTATATATTCGAATTTGAATTTATAGGTCGATGGGATAGAGATGCTCTACTTCGCGACACTTAGGCAGAATAGGGCGACGTTTGACTTTGATTGGGCCAATCAGGAGTTAGGTCGCTTAATTTCTGTCTTCACACAAAGTTGTCAGGTGGTCGAGGCTGGACCACAAGCTCCCGAGACACAGCTTGAGGAGGAGCCACAATTGTTTCTTTAAGTTGGTCGTCGCAGAAGAGAGGGACGTGGTCTAGAGCGTCGACGGAGACCTATTCAGCAGGTGCCTGAGCCCATTGTTGGTCCCGGGCCTGTCGTCCCAGGTTGTTATGTCATCGACATATAGGAGTCAAGTCTTTTATCATGATCCTACTGAGCATACTGGGTCCTACTATTACGCGGATGTGCCTCCACCGGCGGACGCACAGACGCAGCGTCAATCTGTAGTTGTTGGCTTTGGGGATGTGCCCGCTGGTTGGATGCATACCAACGTGGAGCAGATGCTCATGGATTTTGATTTGGCCACAACAGGTTGTGGGAGTTGGGCAACAGATGCACCATATGTGCCCGAATCTACTGAGCGTCCTATGCCATTATATTCAGAGCAGGGCACTCCATGTCCACCTCCATATGTCCCATTGATCGAAGGTCGTACTCCGTCAAATTAATATTTATTTAATGTAGTACTAGGAAAGTGACTCCTAGGTCGTCTCTCAAGGATCAATTGTCGATGTTTAAGGGATTGAAAACGTGTTGGGGGGTTTTTGAAGGAATTTGGCAGAATATATAAAATTAAACAGAAATAATAATTAATTGCAATGATTAAAAACAAGTC